>JAVYIG010000787.1:0-452632 GCA_035222895.1 Strongylocentrotus droebachiensis
TGTCCTTCTAGCTACGACTTTTTACTGCCAGTGGATGGATTTTGCTCCAATGGCGTTACTTTCCTTTTAATATCATCAGTTGTTTCTTCAGTGATTATTGTCACTTCTGTTGTAGTTTCTGATGTAAAAGTCGATATCAATGACAGGTGTCAGTGCAGCATCCGTACCTTTAAATCCAGTTGCCAACAACAACGATCATCCAAGAAACATGCGTTCGGACAAAAGATGAAACCCTCACATAACATGTAAAAGTTTCATGAAAGGAACTTTCCGTCTCCCTCTTACTTAGTAAATCGTATTTTCTTGATCGTTTATCCCCGGTAGAAGTTGTAGTTTGAAAATATTCATGACATACATAATTAGCAGTGCATAGCAATATAATATCCGTGCGAAAAGGAAGTAGTACCGTATTTAATATTTGTATAGTTTTTAGCATCACCGTCTTTAGTTCTACAGAATGAGGATATACTTTATTTTCTTTCGTTTTTATTGAATTCAGAACATTATCATCAATTAACCATGTCGTATACAAAGAAGCATCACAACTAAACCTTCGTTAATGGATTGTACTTTCAGTTTTTATCTGACCCATTTTGGCAGGTCGATAAATTGAATCATAAACGGTTGGGTATAACGTATAGGCAATGGGGACAAGGTGGCACGACAACGGAGAGAGAGAGAGAGAGAGAGAGAGAGAGAGAGAGAGAGAGAGAGAGAGAGAGAGAGAGAGAGAGTGAGAGAGATAGAGACGGAGAACGAGAGAGCGAGAGAGAGAGAGGGAGAGAGAGAGAGAGGAGGAGGAGAAAAAGAGAGTATAAGATTACACGCCCTTCATAATTATGTAGATTGTAGTGTGACATCTTGAAATGTATACTTGCTTTTTTTCCAGCAATTTACTCATGTGCAATTCAGTTACTTTTTACTGTGATATCTCTTGAAATGTATAATTGTCTTCACCATCAATGTTTTATTCATGCACAATTCAGTTACTTGTAACTGCGATACATGGAAATGAATCAATAAATACCATTTATCTTTCATCTATCTATCTATCTAAGAGGAAGAGAGAAAGAAAGGGGAAAGTGAAGAGAGATGGAGAGAGAGAGAGAGAGAGAGAGAGAGGGAAAACGAGCGAGAGAGAGAGAGAGGGGGAGAGAGAGAATGAATGAAAAAAAAGAGAGAGAAAGAGAGAATTCGGACAGAGAAAGGAAAAAATATTATAAAGTAGCGGGCTTTTCGCCTAGTACCCCTTTTCTTCTTCTTGATTGCCGATTGGAGTGTTCTATTGAATACAATTATGTTTCTTCCATTTTCTCACTCCAGTGACTGAATTGCAATAGTCACAATGTAGTTTACATAATCAAATCACACAACAAAAATGAACACACAAAGAAAGAACGAAACAAACACACAATGACACAGACGTTAAATAGTTCAATCAATCCTAATAAAAGAAAGTAAGAATAATAAAAGACAAATACATATCAATTTCGTAATACTAGAGTATTTATAAAAACAAATTCAATAATAATTACAGTAGAATAATTGCAAAATGTATTAACTTGCACTATACATGAAGCAATAGTTTTGTGAGTTGATTATCCATATTTTGTACGTAGAGGGAGAATAGAATATGGATAAAAAAATAGTATACACCATCGTTTCAGCACCAACATTCTTCTTCTTCTTCTTCTTCTTCTTCTTCATTTCTTCATCTTCATCTTCTTTTTCTTATATTCTTCTATTTTTCTTCTTTTCTTCTTCTTCTTCTTCTTCTTCTTTTTCTTCTTCTTCTTCTTCTTCTCCTCCTCCACCTCGACCTCCTCTCACTCCTTCGCCGTCTTCTTCTTCTCCTTCTCCTTCTCCTCCTACTCTTTTCTTCTTCTTCTTCTTCTTATTCTTCTATTTCTTCGTGTGCCATAAGATACATGCATGAAGTGATTGATGTCCTATTTATGATGAGGATATTATATAAACATATATTTTGTTTTGTTTTGTTGTCAACTTTTTTCCCCAATAAATTTGTGGTGCAAGTTTAGCCGCTCCCTGCATTTACTGATTTTGTTCGAAGCCGAGTTGATGTGGTCAATACTATGTTTAATCCATTTTACGTTATCCCTCTACGTGCAAAACCGGACAATATACAATCCACACACAAAATCCATCGAATTGACAAAATCTCTGTGAATTCTGAAATCGCTGGTAGATGATGAGTCAATCGAGATGCTAAATTCTGCTGACGTACGTAAGGCCAAGGCCGAAAGGAGACTATCCTAGCAAGGAAATAAAATTGTAAGCCATTTATTGATTCTGTACAATTTATGTAACCATTAATGCCATTATTATTTTGGCAAACTGTGATAAACTTCACCAATCTGTCGTAAGAAACGGAGAGAGAGGATGTTTTATGTGTGTTGCTTGATGACTCTCGGGGAATGCTTCTTCGGTGAGCCGCTGAAATCCTCCCCAAGGTTCGGGCTCGTTGAGGACAACACAGCTGCATGCATCATTGAATCTTGTATGCATGAGCGTACACTTGAATTCAATACATGGCCTAGATCTAGACAGCAATAACCGTCTGGGTATGGTATGGGTCATTCTTTAATAAAACTGACATTTGACAACATTCCCATTGATCCCAAATCATCATCAGGATCTTGCTGATACATGTTTATGCAAAAAGTACAGGAATGTATGGCGGTGTGTCCATACTTAGACACACATAGGTCTAGTCAAAGTCAGTGATAGTGATAGTGATACTCGCGGGCATGACCTAAGTTCGCCATCTCAAAAAATTGGTAAGATTTCGAAAATCTGATATCACCAATGGAAAGAGGAACATAAAAATCACTTTTAGAGTCTAGAGGGAATTTTCTCTGGAATCGGGTGTGAAATATTGACAAAACAAAAGGTCAGCAAATTTTGCGGTCATTTGCGTCCGTTCCAAAAAAGTTACTAACTTACCGATAAGGGTCTGGAAATCTTCATTTTGAGAGCAGATATCCTCAAAATTTTAAGTAATAAGTGGTACCGACTAATTGTATGATATCTCACCTTGCAAATTATGAAATTACTTTATTTTTGATGGATTGTATTTTTGTATAAATCAGCTGTGAACTCCCGTACGTGAAGTTACATGTAGGTCTCGTTTTTTAGATGCAGCGCACACGCACGATCGGACATCAAATTTTTAGATTGCGATATCTCCGAAATCCTTCGAAGATAAATTTTCTAGTTGAAGCATTTGTAGTAAAAAAACTTTGCCGTCTATTTGGTAATAATTGAAATAAATAAATTTGAGTAGAATATGAGAAATCTTAGATCCAATATCACATTTTGTAATATGTTCTAAAATGTTCGTGAACTTTAGTCACCCTTCATACTATTACAAACCACAATACTAACAGTAACAAAATGCAAAAAGTAATTACATGTACTATTGCAATTTGCTACATAATAGTAGTAGTAAAGAGGATGCAAAGACATTTTATCAATGAATTTTTAGCTGGAAAAAACAGATCACCAAGATGTTCTGAGGTGGATAAACATATCAAGCAGGTTCAGGGAGAAAATATGCAACTTACATACGGTATTGTTAATGAATACAATGACTTTTTGTAAATATAATACATGTACATTACTACATGTAGGTAAACTATTTAATAATGGCATTCATCTTGAAAGGTTTACATGTACTTACTTTCTTAGTAACTGATTTTAAATGTAGTCAACCCCATTAAAAAGGAAAACTTGGTATTCCACAAGGATCAGTATTAGGGCCAACTCTGTCTTTTATCTATATGATCTGCTATAAGTTACTGATTATTGTAACTTTCTGCTGCTTGCTGATGATTTCCAACTTATTCTAGACTTTTCCAGGTATATTATATTATAGGTATGAATGGTAAACTGGAAATCGCTGGAAAGGAAATTAAAGAGGTTGATGTTACCAATTTTGTTGGGTTTAGCATTGATCTGTCTTGGAATAGGAATACCGTAGTCATATCTGTTTTGTAAATCAGTGTATTAGAAAGAAGTTGGAGTTAGATTGCATCATTTTTTTTCCTAGGCGTATTTTGATATTTTATATAAATCATTTTACAAAACTACACATTTCTTACAGAATAGAGTTGTGGGGAAGCACTTGTAAGACCACATGTAGATGTATGTACAGTACATGTAGTAAAGGCTAAGAAGCATTGTATTCACAGAAAATGGCAGTTCGTGCTATAGCATTCAGTGAATGGAGAACTCATAAAACTCCACTATTTAAAAGATTGTGAATCCTAAATGTGTATTTATGGCATGATCTATCAATTTCTACTTTCATGTTTGATCTAGTTAATAACAATTTTTCTCATATGAAATAGAGTACTGTACTACTGTGACATTATAATAGAGCATAGTTATTCCACAAGACAAAAAGGAGGTTTAAAAATCCGTCTTCCAAAGTTTGATCTACATGAATTCAATGTTCGTGGTCTTTTGTGGGCAGTGAATTTTGGAATAGATAAGCTTTTAATGTCAGATTAACAAGGTCTAGAAATAGGTTTTGGAATTATGTCATTAGACATTTGCTGGAAAAAAAATCATAAATGATAAAATCCATGCAAAATGTTCATATACACCTGTACATGTACATTGTAAGACACTGTTAAAGTGACTCTGTAACGATAACATTGTTGAAAGTTGATGCAAAAGCTGCTTAATTTTTGTATGAAATTTTACTTATTATATTCCTTCTACTGTACTAACCCCCTAACATGCATAAAATCCTGACAAAAATCTTAAACCACAAAGATATTTATGGTTTTCTTTGAAGTCTAAACAGTAAATTCTCCAAACCATTTTTTAGTTCAGCTGTAAGGTATTGGGCTTGACTAGCACTTGTGCTATTATCTGGCCCCTTTTTCCAACTATTAGTTTCTCTTCTTGTATAAATTTAAATATCATCGTATGAAATTTATTACTATATTGCTGTTGGTAAATTGGTAAATATTAAATAAAATAAATTTAAATAATGAAGGCATTTAAAGAGCAGACCTTTGTCAGAGACATTTCTTGAATTTTCTTCTATGATTCTCTTTAATACAAACTGACATTTAAATAGAATGATACAGCACAGAAATTATCTGTTCCAGAACTTGACCTTCTCTTTAATTCATATATTAAATTTTAAACTTCTGTTACTGAATCACTGGAGATTAGTACAGCTGTTATGGTTTTATACCACAGAAGAACTAGTATCCTCCAATGTGAACATACACTACCGCTCAAAGGTTTAAAATCGTGCATGTGATGAGATAAGATCGCGCACGCATTGAAAGCTGTATTGTGACGTAACAATGACAGAATTTATAAAGCCGCATGCAGATCTAGGAATCACGTTTGCTAATGTATAAAGAATTAAATCAAGTAAATAATCATTTTCGTATCATTCTGTCGGCGATGAAATCAAGTAAATAATCATTTCCGTATCATGCTGTCGGCATTGAAATCAAGTAAATAATCAATTTCGTATCATTGTTTCGGCAATGACATCAAGTAAATAATCATTTTCGTATCATTCTGTCGGCAATGACATCAAGTAAATAATCATTTTCGTATCATTCTGTCGGCAATGACATCAAGTAAATGATCATTTTCGTATCATTCTGTTGGCAATGAAATCTACTAAATAATCATTTTCGTATCATTCTGTCGACAATGAAATCAAGTAAATAATCATTTTCGTATCATTGTCTTGGCAATGAAATCAACTAAGTAATCATTTTTCGTATCATTCTGTCGGGAATGACATCAAGTAAATAATCATTTTCGTATCATTCTGTCGTGTGTTTATGCTCGGAATGAAAAGAGCATTCTTTTATACTATTGTGATGTAATAATCAACTGATTGTGACGTCAGTGGCAAGCGCCCATCGGTATGATAAAATAAAACAAATAACATGGCTTTCCGCGTACGTGTGTGCAACTTTTGAGAGTTCTTCGGATACACGCTCGCAGACTTAACGCACACATTTCTTTTTGTTATTAACCGCAATTCCTCGGTTAGCAAACGGTGAACAAACGGTGAGCAAACGGTGAGCAAACGGTGAGCAAACGGCGAGGAACCGATCATCATTGAACGGATCCTCGCCGTTCGCCGTTCACCGTACACAGTTCGGTGCGGTTTACGAGGCGGAACCGATGCCAAAACCTTTGAGCGGTAGTGTACATGTACATGTATAATATGTATTCATTATTATTATTGTTCTTTCTTTTCTTTCTGTCAAGCAAAGGGAAACTTTGGATAGCAATTGAGACGACATCATCAAATGTTTGGTTTATTTTTCAAATTTGAAAGGTCATTACATTATTTAGTGATCTATGGTGGACTAGTATTTTGGAGCTCTTTCCTAGTCATCCCAGATGATATGTGATTATGTGATTTATGCAGCTGTTATGGTTTTATACCACAGAAGCACTACATACATTATCCTCCAATATTTTCCACAGTAAACGTATTATATTTATTCATTATTTAACTGTTCTTTTTTTTTCTTTCTGTTATTAGCAGAATGAAACTTGGGATTACAATTGCGATGACATCATCAAACTTTTGGTTTATTTGCACATACAAAGAGGATTTTTCAAATTTGAAAGGTTATTACATGCTCTATGGGGGACAAGTACTTTGGAGCTCTTTCCCAGTCATCCCAGATGATATTTAATTTATGCAGCTGTTATGGTTTTGTATCACAGAAGAACTAGTTTCCTTTAATAAACAGTGAACATATGATATGTATTCATTATTTAACTGTTCTTTCTTTTCTTTCTGTTAAGCAGGCTAAGGAAAATTGGGATTACAATTGAGATGACATAAGAATTAAGAGGATGTTTTAAATTTGAAAGGTCATTACATTATTTAGTGCTCTATGTGGGACAACTATTTTGGAGCTCTCTCCCAGTCATCCCAGATGATATGTGATTTATTTCCACGTACATGTATGTATGAATCGTCTTTGTTTGGAGCCAGAAGGACATTTAATATTGTACCCAGAGTTAAGGCATCTAGCTCTAAGGTATCTGAAAAGCTGAATAGCATTTCAGAACAAGAGTGAGTTTACAATGAATTTGTGTGATCCACATGTACAGTGTGTGTGTATGTATGTACATGTAGACCTGCATGGGACCATGGATTCTTGCTGCTTGTATTGTAGATGTACATGTATGTTTTCAACTTCGTTCAGTTTCAATTCAATTAAATGTTATTCGATCTGAAACATACAAGATGAACACAGTGCAATAAAATTAATAAATCTTGTTTCAAAACTCTAAAAGTAATCACGACCATGCAATAACACTTTCAATAATATGTTCTGCTCACCAATGCAATACTCCAAGGAAGGTATGTGTGTCATTGTATTGTAAGCCCTGTTTGTTACATTTATATCTCTCTTTTCTTCTCCCTCTTTCATTAGTTAATCCATTCTGTATGCAACTGAATTCACATAGTGTATCATAACATCTAATTTTATCAATATTTTCAGAGTCAATAGTCCCATTTCATAATGAAATCAAATTTATGCATACATGTAAATCTTGATTGTATATATGTACATGTAAGTGCCTCATTACAAATTATTTCATTCATCTGTTACAAATAATTGTATTTTGATAGTCAACATGTGAATAGTAAGGCTGTGCATAACAGTGTAATGAGGTACCCGAGTACACTCCCAGGCTCACAGGCGAATACTCGAATATTCGGACGCCATGTTTTTTTATAATTTTTTTGAATTTTTTTTGAATTTTTTTGATTTTTTTTTGAATTTTTTTGATTTTTAAAAAAAAAATTTTGCCACCACCACCACACCATACCTGGAGCAGTACTGACTGACTAATCGCCAATAAACCAAAACACAACAACAACAACAGTATCCCAGTTCTGTCGCCGAAAACGCATGCAATTTTACTTCATGTGAGTTGCAGTTGAAGGCGCCGATTTAATAATAATAATAACAGTAAACAATGCTGTTTTAAAAACCAAAGATGGCAGAATAATCCATTTTCCTCCAAGTCCAAACAGAAATCCAGACATTTGGTCCCAGTTTCTGAGTGGTGAGTTTGACAGTGCTTGATTTGGGAAACATTTTTACCGACGGCACCATGCCAGCGGCTGCCGCTCACCCAGGCACGGTTAAGCGTCGGCCTGGACAGATTTTTTTTTTTTTTTTTTTTTCGCGGCCGATTATTCGGGTACAAGAAATCGTACCCGAGTAGTGGTCAACCGTGCGGGTACTCGAGCATTCGACTACACGTCGCAGCCCTAGTGAATAGCATAAATTAGTTGTTGCTAGGTAGGGCAAACATCAATTAATGTATGCTATTCGCATTCTGACTATCGAAATACAATTATTCGTAAGAGGTGCATGAAATAATTTCTAATGAGGCACTTATTAAAGATTTAAATATAAGTACATTTCGAAAAGGGTCTATTCCATGCAGTGGTGTACATTTTTTGCGTGGGCATCTGTGTGAGTGTATGTACAATGTACAGTATGTGGTACTGTGTGAAATGAGTAGGCAAAGTCTGAAGTGCATTGTGTTCCGACATTACATCGTTTTTCTGACATTTCCTAAATTTGTCCATATGGTGCCTATATCCTGTAACCTTACAATGCACTGTTCTCCATTGACTGGTCGAGTTTGCTACAGTACTGTACATGAATCTCTTTTATGATGAGGGGTTAGTACATGATGTAGCTACTCTCAGACTATGAACAATTAAGAATCTAAAAAAAAATCAAAATACTTCTCGTTGATTCTGTCCAATATGTACATATGACATACATTTTGACCCCCCACCTATTTCATAAAAAATGAAGAACCTCCTGATTTGATAATTGAGTAATGATGCTTTCTGGTATCACAAAATATCGCTACCATTTAGTCATATCAAGAGACTTTTCAATTATGGATGAAATATAATAAATGTTGTGTGTCCTTATACATGTAGAACACGAAATTGCCTTTCATGGTCGAGGGAATTTGACTCAAAAACTCATGAGAGGTACCTACAAAAATGTACCTGTACTGTACATGAACCTGTTACAGTTATTGTAATGATAATAATCATTTAATAATCACATTTGTAAAACGCTTGATACTTCTTTTCTTAATGCCTTAAATTTGATTGGGTCCACAGTTACTGTAAAACGTTTTTATTTCATTAGAGAACAGGAACTATCATCAATAATCTTGAAAAGGAAAATGTGCTTTAAAGTTAATATTAGAAACTCCTAATTTCTTTCTTTCTCTCTTTTGGGTCTGACCCTTGCTACAGGATGTACAGATCATGACTGAACTAGTGGTGCCACAATGCAACTTATAAGAATCGCTGCCTTTGAACTTGGACCTGGCTGAACCAGTCAAAGCACTCCGACCCACCCTCCTTGGTCAGGGTCAACAAACCTTTTACAGACACTAGGAAGGTCAAAGGTCATCATGTGGCTGAGAATGCTGAGGTCACGTCCTGTCCACATGGCCGTGGTTTCTGGAATCAGTGTCTATGTCCTATTGACCGTCATAGGGATGTTGGTGCACAGCAATGGGGAACAAGCAAGCGCCCATGCGAAGCAGCGGTACATTGAGATGGCAAAGCGCGTCCAACGCGGTGACCAGGGCATCATCCTCATGAACAACCCTGACACCTCCGCCGCCAAACATCAAGTCATTGACGGACAGAAGAGAGAGGCGCTTGTGGCCGCACCGGGGGACGATAATTTCATCTACCTTGGGAAGCAGGGGGCCGACTCGCCTGTGGAGTCGGGCAAACTGAACCACATTGCCAATCTCCTGCAGAACATTGAGGCCAAACTGGACGATTCAAAGAAAGACGGAGGCGATGTGAATGAAGACTTGAAAGATGTTAAGAATGCCATCAAGGAGATGATGGGTGGAAAAGAAACGGGAGAAAAGGAACCCAAAGAGGAGAAGAAAACTGGACTTGTTTTAGAACAGCCTGCTGAGCCAGAACCAATAGAAGCTGTAGACATTGATGCTTTACCGTTTGTCATTGACCCATCTCAGTCTGCATCGGTAAGTACCACACGGCTATTAAGTTGTACAGTCAAACCTGCTTTAGTGACCACCTGTATAAAGACCACAATTTTTGTGTCCCTTACTGTACTGTACTGTACATACAGTCAAACCTGTCTAAGTGGCCACCTCTCTATAAAGGTCACCTTACATCCTGACTTATGGATCCTGCTGAGTATCGTCGTAGAAGTAGAAGAAGTAGAAGTCACCTGTCTATAGCGGTCATTTATTTTGTCTCCCTTGAGAAAGAAATGTGTGTTGTAGAACCTGTGTAGAAAGACCACCTGCTGACAGTTACTAATTTTTTGTTTCTTGTGGGTGGCCTTAATAGACAGGTTGACTGTATGGAGAATTAAGGGCAAAGTAGTAAAGCTGCCCCCAGAAAACAAAATGCTCAATTGTTGGTTATGTTTTTTATCTAAAGGTGCGACTATAAGGACTCCACCCCCCCCCCCCCCCACCCATAAAAGAAATTAAAAGTGTAAAGTGTCATATATCCATGCAAATACATGTAACAAACATGTACTGCTCCAATTAAAAGTAAATGGCTATTTTTTATATTTTGTTTGCTGGTACAGGGTGTCCCTTAAAATGGAACCACTATGGTTTATTGGCATAATGGAAACTACATGTAACCTTTATCATTTCCCATGGCCTTTTCCTAACAATTAAACTCGCGACTTGTGGGCACAAAGACTAAAAATATCAGCATTGACCTTAATCTTGGCCTTGGGTTTTTTTTTAACACCATGACTGCAACCATACATTAAATGATGTAAAACTGTGTATTGATGGATGCATAAAAGACGGATATCAATATCAACAAATTTACAAAAAGGGGTTGGATGTTTGACCTAATTGTTTGGTTAGTAGGGACGAGCAAAAATTTGCCATGGTAGAGAACTATTTGGTGCCCACACCCAGTAGTGCAAATACAGATCTATGGTATTGATCTTCAACCTGTGATCATATAGACCTACATTTACGTGTACTTAATTTGCTCTACCTGTATGTGGGGTGTCATGAGCGAGAATCTCTGGTTAGTCAGATGGAAAGACAATTACATACGACCAGATTGAATTAAACAATGAAGGCCATTCTTGTAACTTCAAGAAAATAACGGACTAAACTTTAGAAAACCCCACCAAAACGCAGCCCAACAAGCCATTTTTATTGAGAAAAAAAAAAAATGATTTTGTACCTCTTCGCATGTTTCCAATTTATAGATTTTAAATTTTATTTTTCCTTTTCAAAATCCCTGGCATCAATAAGATCACGCAACATAAATGGACACATTGTGCAGAAATGTTTGTCCTTTCTACTCATGTCATGCATCTGATATAAATTGTAGATTATTCATGGAGGGCTTTGAATAATAAAGAATAATATTGACCCAAACCAATACACACCTTTTTGTAAATCTACGATCGGCGTTTATTCGCCGAAAATGAAAAAGGACGCAACCGTGTTTTGAACTATACACATAACAAAAGCCTCATTCTGACCTGAAAAAATGGACATAAACACACCCTAAGAAGGGTTTGGAAGAAGGCTGGACGTTGGGTGCGGTTATTGACCAAGTTTCTGCCTAGAATCAGGTTTCTCAAACTTCTTTCAGGAAATTTTTTAAGGTGATAAACGCAAAGCCTTTTTCAAAAGTCTTTAGATATGGGCATATTGTAACACCAACAAAATTGTGTTTTATGATTTTGTTCTCATTGAAAAGTGAAGGTTTTGTTATTGATTTCAAAAGTCTTTCCAACTAGAGCTTGGTGCATGATACATTACAAAACTTTAACTGGTACGTCACATTTTCAAACAAATGGCTGCGCCCAAAAGGCATCATATCATGCCAAGAATGTCTTCATTTATATCTCTTGTACGTTTTTCTTAAGGAATATTGTACATCAAAGGGTAGGAATACATATCATTTTTCAGAATACCTACACTTATTCTTTGGGGTGAGGTTTCCTTTAATCCTCTTCTACCCTAATGAATAGGAAAAAGGTTTTAGAAGATCATGAATGGTCTCCTGGGGTTGTTTATCCAACCCAGATATTTTTGATCGTTACTGAACAAAAGACATAGATTTGTTAAATTGGCCATTTTGTACACATCAATGTTGGTGTTATGTGTTCGTTCATGGGGTGATGACCTTGTTTATAATGCATGCAGGCCATTAAACTTGACAAGCATTGAAGCAATTAGGAGTATTATTGGGCAATAATTGGCAGATTGCCTCATCAGTCAAACTAGAAAGATCTAGGATATAGCTTATTATCTGTCTTGACTGGTAAAATTGTACATGTGATGTCTGATGGTTGGTAGCTCCCTTCTCTCTCTCTCTCTCTCTCTCTCTCTCTCTCTCTCTCTCTCTCTCTCTCCCTCTCCCTCTCCCTCCCTTTCCCTCTCCCTCCCTTTCTCTCCCCGTCTCTGTCTGTCCCTCCTTCTTGCTCTCTCTTTCTTTATTACTCTATCCTACTCTTCCCCCCTCTGTCTTTCTTTCTGTCATGACTTTCTCATTTGAACATGTAAATGTACATTATAAAGTGTCATTGTTTGATAATATGCCACTAAATGCACTTTAAAACAATTATCTAAAACTACATTTAATTGCTACATGTACACATTTAGGTGATGATGATGATGAAATTAATAATAATTTGAATATTATTATTATCATTATTATTATTGTTGTTGTTGTTGTTGTTATTATTAATGTTATTATTTTTATTATCATCATCGTCATTGTCATCTTCATCTTCATCATCATTATTTTATTATTACTTTATTACTTAGTGTACAGTATGTTGTTGTTGAATTAATATTAATACTGATATAATAAAGCCCATTGACTGAGAAGTGTCTGTCTATTTGAATTGAGTAAGGCTGCTACATGTATGTCTGTGACTACAGTACATGTACATGTAGTCACAGACATTTGACTGTACATGTACTTCCAGTGTAATAAATATTCATGCTGATTGCATATTTACCCGGTATAAGCAATTTTATTTCTTTTTTGTGTGTACAGTGTAACAGATAGTCTCATTGCAAGCCCTAGAAAATGTACACACACAGTCCACTTTTTATCGTTGCTATAACTTATTAGTAAGGACTAGGTTACCATTATTATTGCCTTCATTGACTGTTGCTACAATTGTCTATGGCAGCTATTTTTATGACAAGAAACTTCATGAACGGCAACAACTTTATAGGGTTAAGTAATACACATGTTGATCACACAATATGAGTAATAAATTTGTATAATTTAACTTCTGCAAATAAGGACAAGTCACAAAATCCACAATTCAATGTTTTGATCACCCTTGTTTTACATTAATTAGCTCATTACAATGTATGTCAATACATTGATACCATTGAAGTCTTATTTTTCAATAATAACAATGTGCTCTCTCTCTCTCTCTCTCATTTTCCTTCTGCAGCAATGTCCAAAGACAGTTCAGACCCTTGCCAAATATTCAAAATGGTTTCGTACACGTTATGAGCATGGGATCAAGCTCTTCTCCAACTTGGAAGACATTCAATCTTACCCAATCTACCATAAACTGGAGCATTACACACCACCATTCGGCTTCAAGAGAACAAAAAGAGATCGTAAGTACTCTTTCATACTCAAAGATTCGGCTGTAGGATTAATCATTATTCACTTTGAAAATGACTGACATTGATTGGCAGTGATTGTAACATGATTTACAATACTGCAGCATTTGTATAATAATGATCATATTAAAAGTAACTAACTGTTCTTATCAAGCGATTTACCAATGACGACATTGCAGACCATGGTATTGAAGCCTAATATGAGATCAGTTTGCTTGAAGATATTAAATCTTAATCCCACAGAATTGTTCTGTAGTTTTAAACCTGCTTCATCATACTTTTTTGAGGAAGGAAGGTATCTGTTTTTAAATAATCAATTAAAAAAACAGAAGACAAGACATGCACACTTGTTGACAATTCGGTTAAGAAATTACTGTGCACATTTTCTTGATCCAGACGTACATGTAAATGGTATTTATACATTAACATTTCCAAACTGTGAGTCTGTGACACACAGTTGCTACACTTCCATGAGGCATTTATTTTATTTTTTAAATCTGTGTTTCATCATGGACCTATTCGACATTCAACGTGATTCTTCCTTTGATCCAACAAGATCCGCCGCCTTCTGATTATGTGCATCTTTATAATGAGAACATTCAGCTGTTTAACAATAACGACTGGTAAGCATTTTCGGTCATGGACAAAGGAGCAGTTTCCCTCTCTTGGGTTTCGTTTGGATGGTGTGCTTAAAGAGTGTGTCTCATATGGAAAACTTTGGGACGAATTCGTTCATAAAATGGATTGCTCACCGGCTCGGTCAACTCTGCACAGAGCTTCGCACCAAGTCCCGCAGTGTGCACTGGCGCGTAACACAGATCGCTGGGTGCGTCCATTATGACAAAATAGGGAAAATGTGTCTTGTTCATAACAAGAACATAAAACAAGGACGATTTCATTTGCATGTTTATGTCTTTTAATGAAACTCTAAGACGACACAAAAACAATAACAAGACTTTAAAACTGTTGAAGATTGAATTCATATCGATAATTCAATATCAAGGAGTTCACTAATTATATATCTAACCCCACAATCGAATGGAACATTCCTCTCTCAGGGTCTGAGGTTTACGACAAACAATTTTTCAAAATCCTTTGTGTTTCTTCATGGTCACTGGCAAATTACACAACAAGTCCATGATGTATCACCATTTAATTATCATTACTACAGTCTACATGTCTTCTTCTTTCTATATTTAAAGAGAAGGTTGAGTTCTGGGAAGAGGTGAAAAATAATTTGTGAGCGTTATCATTCTTATTATGCAAGTGTGGAAGAACATCAGATAAGACATGTTCCCTGAAAAGCATGGCTCTTCAAATGCCTTCATATTCTAAATATGTCATGTAACATCGTAAAATTCGGGGGGGGGGGGGGTAGGATTTTTACGCCACATGTTCGTGTAGTCCCATGTACATCTTTCTGTGTACAGTGTTTATAACTTTACCAAGACTTAGCCAAATTTCTTATCATTTGGATGATTCCAGAACCTTGCAATACACACAAATTCTTACATGCTAGATGATCAACCTTTTCTGGTCGATTCCACACCGTTTCTTTCACAATGCAATCACGTGACCAGAACTCAACTTCATCTTTTAGGTTAAAACTCACATATTGATAGAAATAACAACACAAAATGGACAGGTTCGAAGAATATTCCGAGAGGAGACATGCTGTTTCAAATCACATGCAACGCAAATGTTCGCACGCTAATGTGTACGTCTAGATGGAACTCGTGTAGTGTGGCATATGTCATGCTCTTGCGCAAAAAGGAGCATACATGAGAGACAGCAAATCATTGGATGCAAAAGTGCAACCTTTTCCTCTTATCCAATCAAAATGAATGATACATTACTGGAATCGTTAAACTCTCTGCTTTAATTTGATATGCGAGATGGTGCGATTCGGCCATCGAATCAGTTCTACAGCCAAGATAAGTATGGAGAGTTGAAGGATTTTGGGCGAAAATCCGTTGACCTCCATAGAGAAAGTGTCGTGAAAGGTTTTTTTTGAACATTTTAAAGCAAAAAGTGCAACCTTTCCCCACGAATGAAATTATTTCAAATTTATATCATCTTAAAGAGAAAACATTGAACTTTAAAATTCAGGCCGAGATGGTATTAAAAGTGGGTTCAGTTAGGCTGTTGCTGTGATTTAGCGTAGGTAATGCATGAAATGGTAAGGAATTTCACGTGTTGTAGCTCAAGGTGCGATGCGTGCGGAGCAGATGAACGAAAGTTTTTCATATGTAAAAAAACATTACCAATGGGGAGCAGCAAAGTTGAAATGCAAACGATTTTGGCGATATGAAATTTATTATTACTGATTCGCACACTTTCGCACACACCAATGACCTTATAAAACAATTAGAAGGCCATGATCTCTATAAGCCCTGTGCGTTGTCTATGAAATTTTATGAGCAAATTGGGGAAAACGGGATTTTAAGTCACAAACAATCCAAATATAAACTCTATCTGGTATTAAAATATCAACAGGTTTTTCAAAATAAAAGACAGTAGACGGAACAACAATTTACGATTATAAACTAGAACTGCACATCGATTTCCCATGATGTAAGCAATTTATTATCTTCTGCCCATGTAGATTTACATGTGTAAAATCACATCTTGATTCTGTCCTGGCTTATCGCGGCGGACCTCATGAGATCAAAGTGAAGAAACATGTACGGAATGTTATTGAGACGACATTGAAGGAAACATTCACAATGACTTTGTTAACAAAACGACGAATGTTCATCCGTAATAGGTCCATGGTTTCATGCTTGGTCTTTTAGTTACCATGTTTGCCTGTAATGAAAGCACACTCATCCAGTGGTGCTTTTGGAAAAGGAGGGGAGACAGCACAGTTAACTTTTATGATCGCCATATATGTACAGCTGTGGAGGATCTTGTCCACATTTTTCAGCTTGGTTTACATGACAGGCTGTTAGCTTTAAGTCTCTCTTGTGGTTTAAAACT
Organism: Strongylocentrotus droebachiensis; assembly: GCA_035222895.1. Classification (NCBI taxonomy): domain Eukaryota; kingdom Metazoa; phylum Echinodermata; class Echinoidea; order Camarodonta; family Strongylocentrotidae; genus Strongylocentrotus; species Strongylocentrotus droebachiensis. Next base: position 16,687 of record JAVYIG010000787.1, read on the forward strand.
TGTCTTCTAATTATATCTCCTTTACGAATGGATACAGCTTCTTTTGTCACATTCTATAATCGATTAAGCTTGGTTCTATTTTCTTGTATTTCTGTGCAATAATATCTTCTCTTCTCAAATTCTGCCATATTATTTACTTTGTTTCTTGTTGGTTTGGCTTTCTTCCAGTCATTTGTAGTCTTGTTGAGATAGTCCCTCTGCCTTCAAAGTTCAAGCAAGTAGAGCAAAATGGAGAATGAACATTAAAATGTCATTGAATGATCTTTTCCATGCCGTCCTATATATATCTTCACACTTGAGCTCCCTATACCAGGGGTTTTGGAACATATCACATACATAATTGCATTTTCAAAGTGTTTATAATTTCAGACTTTTACCTCTTTAGATGCATTACCCTTGTGCATTTCATTTTTCTGTTTACAAATCCCATTAAGTGATCACTCAGACTGACTGGGATAACATCTACCATATCAAACCTGCCTGTCTATCTTTACTAGCTCGAGATTGCCAAATATCCCGCTATTTGAACTATCCAGATCGCAAACTATCCAGCTCATGCGTCTTCATCAGCCCACAGTTCCAATTAGGGGGATATTTGGTCGGGATCGTCATCCCAAGATATCTTGGGATAGTTTGCACAATATTCCACTATTTGGCAAAATATCCAGCTATTTGTCCGGTGCGTCTTCAACAGACCGAAGACTTGCACTATGCGCGAACGCTGAGCTAATTTCTCAAGGTCGAGTTTCAAGTTCAAGGTCAAATCTCGAGCTGATGAGGACGCTATTTGTAACTTCAGGATTATTTCCCAAATTAGAAATAGCGGGCTATTTGGCGATCTCGAGATGATGAAGACGCGCCTAATATGTTCAGAATGAGAAGCTAATACAAGATCGATACAGGTACTTGTTTCTGTCACTCTGGTAGGCATACTGACCAATTGTGACAGGTGATATTCACATCAAAGATCATCTATTTTTATTCTTTCATTTTTACTAAAAACGTTGTAGTTAAAATTGCCTGCAATAAAATAATTCTTGGTTATTCATGTCTATATCAGGGAGAACCTTTTTAAACTGATATGAAAATTGGTTTCTTTTCTTTATGAGTGAGTTATATTATATTATACAAAATTTGCTCTCTTTCTGTGAAATTTATACCTACAATGTAGTACATGTATGATTAAAATACAATATTCTCATCGATCTGCAAGATCCAGAGGTATGAAAGTTACTTTTTGAGACATACATGTACCTGTATCTCTGTGGCTGTCCCTCCACTACCACTTCCTGTGGATAAAGTCTTATGAATTCAGGAAAATCTCTACCACCTTATAAAACGTATTGGAATATTTTTCTGATACAGGAACTCTCTCTCTCTCTTTCTCTCTCTCTCCTGTTCTTTCCCCCTCTCTCTTTAACTGCATCCTTTGAAAAGAAAGTATGAATCAACTCCTTATAATTATTCAAACCACAAGAAAGAAAAAATGTTTTGGCTGAAACCATTTTACCCCTGATGCTGAAGTAAAATATAACTGACTAATAGTATAAATATACATGTACAGTACATGGATGTTGAAAATGAAATAAAAAGGTAGTTGTTTGGCTTACATGTGTATCACATGACTGTACTATACAGTGTACATTCATGTTGTGTCTATTTCATCAGGTTTAATTTTAGGAATGGAACATACCTGTACATGTACGTGTAGTAATTTGTTCATACAGTAGATTAGATACCCTGTTGCTCATCTTGTTGAAGAGAGGAGAGAGATAGACAGGATTTCAACGTCATGAAAATGTTGGGCCTGCAGTGTCTTAATCATCAGCCAAGGTTGAATTAGGAACAGAAACTACTCAGGAGGGGCATTTACACTTGAAGCAAAAATGATGGGTTTTTCTCACTTTCCAGAGTTGTGTCAAAAGTTGCAAGGCAACTACCCGTAATCACAATGTAAAACCTAAATCCCCAAACCCACCTGTGGAGTGTGGTCTTTGAACACTCACACCAATACTCAACCAATTTATGCAGCATAAATGCACTTTCTCAAAACACTTTTGAATCATCCAGGTTTTACTCATGATCTCCAAGCTATTTCACGAAGAGCAGCAATAAGTCCCACTTGTGCACCCCCCCCCCCACCCCCCCCCCCCCACCCCCCTCCAGAAGAAGGGGGTGACAAAGAAAACAATTATCAAAACACCAACTGTTTTATACAGGGTTTTCCAGTAATGTAAATGTTAGTTTAAGAAATTTGTGTTGTTTTTTCTTTGTGCAGTGTAGATGAACCCTGACCTACAAATGCAGCGATTGTATGGTCATATATGTACATGACATTTTGAACATGGAATGGGGTTGCTTGATTTAATTAAATACCACACAACATTCATTGCCTGATCAAGGGTTCTCTGGAAAGAGGGAGGGGGAGCACAAGTTCTAAAATTCTCTGACTGGATGCATGTGCCTCCTCTAGCTCCCACCCCTCCTCGATCTACCACTGAATATATTATTTTATGTTTGTACAGTGCTGCATATACATTAAATGTAGGGTCTATAAATTGCTCCATGTAGACTTACAATCAGCACAGAAGAAATACAGGAATGGGAACTTTGTTCAGAATTAGCCAAATGTACCATTTTCTTATTTTGAAAGAAACAGCAACATGAACAAACAAAAGCAATCTAAATAATGCATGACATATTTTTCAATATTTGTAATAAAGGGAACTACAGTTACACTGTACATGTATGTAAATAATATGTATCTGGTAAATGTACAGTTAACAGCAAATCATGGGGGAAACAAAATTAGAGTCCATTTTATTGTTGATGCATGACAATACACTTTAGCTTTGAGAGATTCCAATAATGAATAAAAGCTAGCACTGTAAAATAGATTTTGAACAGATTCTGGTCACTCTCAGTGTTGAAGATAATGTAAACAGGATAAATTTATAGCCCATTTTGCTATTTTTTCCATTTTGTTATAAAATCTGTTAAAAATCACTTCAGTAGAAACTGATACTGATAGATGCTTTTGTGGCTATATACATGTACATGTACATGTACCATACAGCCATGCATAACCATAGCAAGTAATAAATGTACATACATGTTGGCCTAGATTTAGTCTGCAGCTGCAGACTCTAATTTTACAATTTAACACATTTCCTAAAGCCTTGAGTATAGCCTAGCTCTGTCAGTCTCTAGGTTCAGTTTCAGTTCAGTTCAGTTTATTTTATTTTTGCACGGCACCAACTTCAGCCAAAGGCTGTTCTTCTGTTGGTCCGTGCGCTGTTGGTGTGTCTGGAGTAGCTGAAGTACAGAGCCTATGCAGTATGGCTTTGGCCTAGTCTCAAAATGCAGACGCTGTTGAGAAGTATAACTGACAAGAGTTTGTGCCTGCAAACTAGCCTACATGTACATGCATCCATCAAGTTAAACCTCTAAAGATCATTGCTGAATATTTGAAAAGTAGCATCAATCACTAGCAGACATTGAGAAAGCCTCATGATTCTCAATCTCAATCCTTAAAGGTAATACAAAGTTTTGGTAAATTTTGAAAATTTGCTGGATAGTGATTTTTTACAATTTTGATATATTTGGATGCCCCTATGTATTTATCCCCTAAAACACTTCTGCTTTCGAGAAAAATTGATTATAAAAATTTACCGGTGCTCCCAGTAAATTTTGATAAATCTCAAATAGCGCCTACGGCCATACGATGGTACATGTAGCTGCGACCATGAAAATCTCAGAATAAGCAGTTGTGATTGTGATATATATAAACGGTAATGGCAAATTGGTCGATTTTAGTCAAAAAACATTGTTTTATAGTGTGTGTGTGTGTGTGTGTGTATTTGGTTTTTACAGACGTGTATCAATCAGATATGATTATTTACGTCTGGGGACCGACCTTTAAACGTCACCATCCGAAAGACGTGAATCAGTTTCGAACCTGCGTCCTCGGCTGAATCAGTTTGTAACTTCCACTGTTAGCTGGATTACAGGCGCACGCCACAACGCCTAGTTAAATATATAGCTAAATTAATATCTTGACCTTGAGAGGGCGCTATGCAACATAAAGAGTTTATTATTTACAATTTCATCACTTTAGACTCGATTTCAGCCACGACAACGATCACTGAATTTTGTAGGATCGCATACATGTATGCTTCCAATATGTTCATTTGAACCAAATTCATGACCCCATACCAAAACTTTGTATTACCTTTAAGCATGGCCACAATTAACCCAAATTAAAGCAAATATGGTAATTTTATAGCTATAAGCAAACTGTCCAAAAAGATTTTAGTACATAGCTGAACCCTTTCTGTACAATTTGATAAATATTTGAAGACTTTAGCCCATGATGCACACTTGCAAGTTGTGTTAAAATAATTGAACTTTTTCTGTACACTTACAGACATATTGTCTGCAGCACGAAAAGCCATTTTAAATATTAGATTAATATGTTAAAGAATTAATGATTAGAAGCTGGTAGATACATCACAAATTGCACATCCACAGTAGCAGACTGTATAAAATGTTTTTAAAATGTCAAATGTGAAATCTGCAGGAAAAGAAGGAATGATATCCCATCTGTCATGTTTTAACAATTACATGTACAGCAAAAATATGAATGGGACTACATAAAAATTTCTCATCCTATTATGATGCATACAATTATAGATGACCATAAACCCCAATCTATAGAACAAAAGAATGATTTATTTAATGCTTGAAATGTTGTTTCTTTAAATATTGTAATTTGTTTACAATCTCAATGTGTCCCGTCTGTCAGGTTGTTTTATGTCCCGTCTGTTACACTCATTTTCATGGAATTTTTACCCCAAAGTCAGATGAAATTCAAAATTTAAATGTACACTAGCAGCTACTACATGTACAGTGTAGGTTACAGGAAGGCACTTAGAAGTAATCATGTAAAAATACACATTTTGTTCTAAGATTATCCAGTGAGGAGAGTTAAATCAAAAGACATCAAAGTAAGTTCATGTGCCGTCTGTCTCGCTGAACTGCTAGATCCGTTGTTGTGGCTTGACAAAAAAATATTTTCCCCCCATTTTGAGAACAAAATACCATAGATCAACCTCTACATTATCAAAATATGCATCATTATTCCATTAATTACCAAATACCAGGTACAGTTGTGACATCACAATGAGAGGGTTGGATATTCCATCTGTAACGCTGGAATTGCCCCATGTTTTTTTTCAACATGCCCCAGAGAGAGCCTCCCTTAAAGGTAAAGATCAGTTCTGGTAATGCGATTGCATTGTGAAAGAAACGTTCGGAATCGATCAGAAAAGGTTGACCATCTATATAAGTATTGGTGTGTACTGCAAGGTTCTGGAATCATCAAAATGATGAGAAATTTGGCCCAGTCTTGGTAAAGTTACAAACACTGTACACAGAAAGATGTATATTGGACTACGTGACATGTGCGCGATATCTATCCGGTCCAGATAGATGTAATAATAATTTACCAAATGTATCAATTAGTAAGCGGTTTCCCGGCAAAATTTGCATAATCACGTATTAGTCAAAACATATTCTTTCACATGATTGGTAATAAGAGCTTCCATTTCATTTTTTGAGAGGGGGATGTTTCCAAAACTGGTCTTTACCTTTAACATTTTCCCTTAAAAGCAGCAGATACAACATGTAGAAACTAGAAACTGATAAGCGATGCAAAGAGAAGCAATGCGAAACCACCAGTTGAATGATGGCAGATACAGTAACGCTGACCGCTCCAATGAACACCCAAGAAGTATCACCTTTCTCCTGCTTACATGTATAAATATTTAATGTTGTAAGATGCCGCTGAAAGAAAGATTCCATCGTGAATACAGGGGATGTACATGATCTACAATGTAGTAGCCTACCCTCAAGAGTCACTGCGTGTACATACACATGTACATGTACATGTAGAACAAGCAGCATGATTTCCAACTTTTTTTTCTCAGTTTTCTCATCAGTTAGATTATTACATGTACATGTATGCATGTAATAATAGTGATAAAAAGAAGAACATTCCTTTGGAATAATGTACACAATAAACATGTATGTAGAGCACAAATCTACCTTGCAAGGCCCTCAAGGCACCCAACATTAATGTACATGTACATGTACATGTAGGTAGGCTACTGATTTTGATGCTCAATGCATTCAAGGAATTCCCTCTAAGCGGTACCCATTTATGTCCTGGGTGGATAGTGGCAAATGCTGATGAACGTCTTTAATATCAAAGATCCTGGTCCCACTCAAGATCCTGGCGCCACTCCGGGGCTCGTATCAAAATTGCTTTTGATGATACTCTGTTCACAATCACATTGTATATTTCATATGTATTGTAATTTGTAGGTTTATTTGCATTTTCTTTTTGTTTTGTTTTGTTTAATATGTAATTGTTTATCATTGTATTTTGTTTGATATAGCGCTTAGAGACTTCGGTGGTAAGCGCTTTATAAGCACTGTGTACATTTGTTTAAACCGCTTTTACTATGACACCTCAATGCTTATTGATCTGTTAATGTGAGCTTTCTGCATGGTCTTGATCATCACTTTACCTAGGCTTAAACACTAACAAGTACCTGGGAAACATGGGCATCTAAAATCTGAGTCCAGACCCCCTAAATGTTGAAGTTTTTACACAGGGCCCATGCATATAGATTGTAAAAAGCTCAATCTGGACCCCCTTCCCAAAAAGTTGGTGTGGATTCCTATGTTACCAAAATGTCTACAATTTCTATTAAATGTCAGATGACATCATCTTTAGCAGCTTCCTGTCATTGCATTGGTGCAGAAATGTACTATTTTCTTGACAAATGATGCATTCATGATGGGGGGGGGGGGGGGGGAGGAAGGAAAAAACAATCCTTTTTGTGATGAAGCAATACATTCATTTTTCAAAAGCACCTTATAGAAATGGGCCCCTGCTCCTCCCCAGAGGACCCCCCCCCCCCCCCAATCTTAGAATTAATAATAAATTCCCTACTGTACATACAGTACATGTACATGTTGTTTCTAAACATGAATATTTCATAAAGTTATTGGAGGGTACAAGTTCAAAGAAGAAATCCCCTGTGTTTAAAGTGACCAATCAATTGAAGGAAAAAAAAGTAATGGCATTCTATAGGGAAACACATGAATCCCATACACAGAACCCAAGTCTGACATGTACAGTGTAGCTCTATAACTTGTATTCTTGTCAATTTATCAGTATTCTCAGTGATTGATAATAACTCAGAGCAGTTAGGTTTACTCTTGAAAGCAATAATCCAAAGTCTGCTTTCTTTGATTGTTCTTCATAATGATGATGAATTACATTGTACGTGACATGTACCCTTTACTGATATAATTGTGCTTGTGGATATGTACTTTCAAATAATGGTAAATAACACTTGTGTCAATATCATAGGACAATTGGAAAGGAAAATGTTTAGTCCAGACGTGCACTGACTGTTTGATGATGTACTTTCAAAATATGATGAATTATAACTTCAACATTGTGATCAACTGTAATTTCTACATTTCTTTTGTCAATGTCATGAGGGATGAAACAAAAGAAATACCTGGTAGGTTTTTTTTTCTTCAGATGTGCAACTTTGGAACAACATGCCTACTCAAATAATGAATCACACACAGCCCTGGAAAAACATTGGAAGAACAAGAGAACAAGAAAGGAAAAAGGCACAAAAAGATAAAACTCTTAAATTTGGATTATACGGGTGTATGTAAAATTGATTGATTTTTCATATTAAATCTACATGTCTACACTGCACTCGTTATTAGTTTTCATAGGTGGCGAGTTACATGTACACTATGATGGATTATTCCAGAGGAAATAGCATCATTTAGTATAGATACTATTCACAATTCCCTTGTCTGCTTCTTTCATGCAATCTCTTTGAATAGAGTGTAACATTTCTCCGACTATAGCATTTTATATATGCATATTGTAGGCCAACATTACAATTTGAATTCATTTGTTTCTTAGAATAGAATTCTGACATCAAACGATTAAAATAAAATACAAAGGATTGAGGAAATGATGTAAATCAAAATGACTCTTGGAGGGCAGATTTCACAAGTCATCCAATTCATCCACACTCTACATTATTACTCTGCCTAGTTTGCTTGCAGAAATGTAAGCCACTGTTGGGCATGAGCACTCATATTTCATTAACCCCCTCCCTCTCATCCTCTCTCTCCTTCCTTTATTCTACCTGGTAGAGTTGGAGCATATATACAGTCCATCTACTATTGATCGTGGGAGAAAAGCAAGCCAAGATTCGGCATGATTACCCGCTTTCTTAATATATTTTTTTATAACACTACAGTCTATTGGGGGAAATGAGGTATGGTAAAACTGGTCACCCAAATATTTTTACTTTTTTGAAGCACTTCAGGATCATTTTGAAGCGCGGTTTTCTTAGGTCTTCAATATTACCGGTACACCATATCACAGACACTTATAACTATTCTACTTATAACACATACATGTAGGGCCATTCATCTTAGATTTGTAAAACTGGAAATATTGTTAAACAATGCCTTTAATTCTCCATGGTTGTGTTGGAGAAAGCAAGCTCAGATTGGGCATGAGCACCTGTAATATTCCATTATTTAAGGATTTAGGCAGCTTCTCGATATACATGTACTCCTTGGTGATTGTGAGTTCAGTCCGGTTATAGATGCCCCAAGTAGAGGTAAGGTGTGATACCTGCCACTTCTCAGCCCCCCTTGGAAGAGGCAGTCAATGCACAGGAGTATCAAGATTCTTAGAGTGTACTTGGTGTTTTTTTCTGGAGAGATGGGCGAGGGATGCATGTACTATAGTCAAGTTCAAAGGCACACTTAGCTCAGCCCCCTTTCAATGCGGGAGTCAATGCATCGGAGTATCCAAAGTTAAAGTGTGTAGATTCGTTTTTTTTGAGAGATAATAAGGTAGAAAGCGATGAATTATGACTTGAACATTATGATCAATTGTAATTTCTACATTATGATTAATTGTATTTCTCTTGTCTATGTCATGAGGAACAACATGCCTGTTCAAATAATGAATCACACACAGCCTTGAGAAAACATTGGAAGAACAAGAGAACAAGAAAGGAAAAGGGCACAAAAAGAGAAAAATCTGAAATGAGCCAACATTACAATTTTAATTAATTTGTTTCTTATCCACTAGACCACAACGCCTCTAGTCCACTAATCACACAGACTTAATTATATTGTTATGTATGTCAGTAGTTCCATTACTTCTGAAAACAAACCTTTCAAGTTTGAATACAATCAAATTAAAAACAAACTAGGGGGTACAGACTAGTCGACGCACCTGTACGTGCTCGCATACAAGAGATCTCACAGAGAAACCAAGTCCAACTTGGGTTCCTTAACTTCCGTGTGTGCAGCTTTATATTATTCTTTATTTTTGTGATACTCTAATCCATTAGCCTACCGGTATATAGGATACAGGGTGAAGTTATGTTTTTAGGTTGATTTTATACATTCTATTTGTACCGTACCCAAATGAATGTTTGGTTGATTGGTACATGTATACTTTTAAAGTTATTATATTAATCCTCTGTACAATGATATGAGGTACATTTAATGCCTTTCTGGCTCCAAACAGACAATATTGTAATATTACCAAGTATTACTCTAATAGAAAAAATATTCCATAACTTCAGTATTGAATTTTACATATATATTTAATACTGGTGGTGTCTTTGACATTCTTTTTACTCACCATAATTCTGCCTTCCCATGCACTCCCTTTCATAATGCATTCATGAATCTCACCTTCCTTTTTCTAAAAGATTCAGGAGTCAACCTCGCTAATGAAATCATGTGGGAGTGCGTACGTCATGCTTCATCTCATATTTTTATTTGAGGTGAAAGTTCATCTTATGCTTGTCTTGTTCATACTCTTTATTTATAATTTTTCTGTTGACCTCACTATGTACATGTGATTGTAACTCACAGATGATTTTCAATCTTAAGTAAATTGACTGTAATTCTTTTCATCAGATTAGCCAGAGCTACACGTACAGTAGAACAAACATTGCACTTATCGACAAATTTTGTCTGCCACCCTACCATAAAAAAAAAACTAACACTGCATCTGCATCACGTATGCATGGAAAGCCTCGCATTATATCCGATTCTGCCGTTTATCTTCATGCTGTTGCTATGATAGCAAGATGCTAAAAGCATTTTCTTTCCAACTTTGAGAGAATGACATTTCAGATTGCTTTTTTTTAGAGTAAGTGGTTCTTTATCTGGTATATTCACTTATTTTGTCACCATAACATTTTATTTCATAAGAGGAATTTGTGTAAGTACATGACACAAACAACAGCAAGCAACTTGTACAAAATTAACAGATAAAATAAAAAAAGGTTCATTGGTTGTGAGAGGGAAAGAAAAAGCAGAACAGACAAACAAACAAATAAAAAAGAAATAAGTTGTTTGAAAGAAGACTTATCACTAGTGCTGTAGTCAAACGTTTAACCGTCCGGTATCCGACCGCCCATGGCGGATTCCGTTTTCAATTGGACGGTTTCGTTTTCCCGATTTTTTTTTTTTTTTTTTTTTAAATATTTTTTTTTTTTTTTTTTTTTTTATAATTTTTTTTTTTTTTTTTTTTTTTTAAAGTTTCGATTTATGCCCCTCCACCTGGCACTATGCCTGGCAATGTCTCCCAGCTCAGTAATCTGTGTGTTGACTCACCACTCCAAAACTAGAACAACACTCCAATTTGTCTGTCATCTTGGTTTGAAAGTAATCTTTGTAATAGATCTCATCATCTCAATATGTAGTTTATAATAATAATTCATCCAACTTTTACACAAGGTTCTGTCCTAGGTCCTCTACTGTTTTTAATTTACATTAATGATCTTACACATTCTTCTAAAAACAACATTGTTACTATTATTTGTGACAAGTTCACAAGCACAAATCGGCCCCTTTAAATGCACCTCGCAGTTAAATGAAAGTTGCCGACAGAGTCGGTAAAAAATAAAAAAAAATAAAAAAACGATTTTTTTTTTTTTTTTTTTTTTTTTTTTTTTTTAAATCGTTTAACCGAAAACCGTCCGGTTTTGACTGGCGGTTAAACGGAATTGGAGATATCCGTGATGTTACAGCACTACTTATCACCCCATTTGGTTCTATGGTTATTTTGTTTGTCTTTGGACCCCTGTATTTTTATATCCAAAGATATTTATATATTTACCTAATAATTAACACCTTGCTTTTATAGCTCGAAGACCCTGTCAGAAATTAAAAATGAAATGGATGAATTTTACTTATGAAGCTTATAGGCCATAGATTACATTGATATCAATTATAATATTTCAGTGTCTGTCAGAGGAGTATAAAACAGCTCTCTGAAAACTTGAAATCTAAACCTTTGAAAAAAGCAGGCCTGATAATTAATTACCCGATTTAAATCAAGTTTCCTGATTTCTTTCTTTTTTCCTTTTTTTTCCACCTGATTTTTCCCCAAATTTTTTTTTCTCCCATTTTTATTCTTTTTTTTCCCATTTTTTTTTTCTTCCCGTTTTTTTACCCCTATTTTCCCAATTTTTATCTTCTTTTCCCTTATTTTCCTGTTTATTCCCAATTTACTCCCAATATCCTTACTAAAAAAAAAAGGAGGGGGGTGTTGTTGTTAGATGCCATTTTTGTTTCCCCAAATAATTTTTTTTTTACTCAAGGGGGGAGGCCTGGGGAAGTCCACATGGGGATGCTACTGTATAAGCCTGACAGATATAGAAAGGAGAACATTATAAATGTTTTTCAGACACAGAATATTAAAAATTCAATATAAGATCTGGGCGAAAGGGGGACAGGGGCATCGATATTGTGATTAAAAAATTGTGTTAGCCTTGGCCGCGTTGCACAAAATGCCTTCAAAAATGTGAGTTATTGGTGCAGATCAGTGAAAAATGTGAATTAAAACTTTCATCTACCTCTCCCTGAGAAATTTGTTTATGAATTGCAATGGATGAAATCACTTGGCACATGCAACTCTGAGAAGAATGCCCTTTCTTTCCCCCAAAATTGTTGCCAAAAACATTTTGAAGAGTCCAACTGCTGGGATATTTTTTTTCTTCACAATGGCTCCCCATTGGACCCATTAAAAATTATACTGAAATATGGGGCCAAAAAATGATGCTACTTTTTTCAAAATTATCATTAAATTTGTATGTTGTGCTCATGTGCCACCACACACTTCACAGATATTCTGCTGCTCCGACTAATGCACTGGCGACGATTGCTCCAGGCTTTATGTGGGCAACGATATAGAGTTGGGCTTTCAATATAGGGCTGCGATTGGGACAGGCCTAAGGTTAGGGTTAGGTAATGTGTAGGGTCCAGGGTTGAAGTTTTAAACAACAATTAATGTAAGATATAAACCTTTAATAGTCGCCCGACTCGCCAGATCATGTGACGTACAACCATTCAAACATTTGTATTCATTTATTTTTCTTAACAGGGTAGCCCATTCAACATCAGTTGGTCTCCGACATGTATGGGACCCTTTGAGTTAAACCAATCATGCGATCAAATGTTCTGAATGGTATGCTCTATAAAATCACAACGTGAACGTGACATAACGTTCCCTTGCCTGAATAGGTATTAATTAATAATGACAAATGTTCTGAATGGTATGCTCTATAAAATCACAATGTGACATAATTCCCTTGCCTGAATACATGTAGGTATTAATAAATACTGCAGGATATGGATAAAGTGCTCTGCATGTAGCATTCATTTATTTTTCTTAACAGGGTAGCCCATTCAACATCAGTTGGTCTCCCACATGTATGGGACCCTTTGAGTTAAACCAATCATGCGATCAAATGAATCCCAATGACAAATGTTCTGAATGTTATGCTCTATAAAATCACAACATGACATATTATTCACTTGCATGAATAGGTATTGATAAATAATGACAAATGTTCAGAATGGTACGCTATGCTCTATAAAATCACAACGTGACATATAATTCCCTTGCCTGAATAGGTATTAATAAATACTAGAGGATATCAATCAAGTGCTCTGTAGCATGCAGTCAGAAAACAGGAAACAAATTCAGGACAAGGTACATTTTGTGTCTTTAAAATCAGGAGTATGTTAATTCATGTACTTTAAAGGTACTATACATGTATGTCCCATTTGCAGGCTAAAAAAATGAAAAGGTTAAATTCCTCTGGCATTTGGAAGATAGTCCTGATTTAGAACTTCCCTAGAAACGAAAGGGCTTGAAAATGTCTACCGGTATTTGTTAGTTAGGGATTGCAATCGTTTTAGTAAATAGATTTTTAGACCCTTGTACCTAATGGTGTACGTTTTGTGCTGCACAAAGATTCAATCATTTTAAAGGTAATACAAAGTTTTGGGAAATTTTGAAAATTGGGTGGATAGTGAATATTTACAATTTTGATATATTTGGATGCCCCTGTGGATGTATTATAAGCACTACAAAAATTAGCCCCTAAAACACTTCTGTTTTCGAGAAAAATTGAATATAAAAATTAACTGGTGCTCCCGTTAAATTTTGATAAATTTCAAATAGCGCCTATAAGGTTGTACAATGGTAGCTGTGACCATGACAAGTTTACTCAAGAAATATTATTTTATAGTGTGTGTGTGTGTGTAATATCTTGACCTCGAGAGGGAGCTATACAATATAAAAAGTTTATTATTTACAATTTCATAGCTTTAGACTCGAATTCAACCGCGACAACGATCACTGAATATTGTAGGATCGCATATGCTTCCACTATGTTGATTTGAACCAAATTCATGACCCCATACCAAAACTTTGTTTTACCTTTAATGTTGGCCATTACAAGAAATGAGTTATTGATGTAGACAAAATAATACTCATGTACCCTTTACAGCTCATTTTATGTATGTTATTACCAAAGAAGAAAAAGATGTCAGTCAGTCAAGAAAAGCTACTACCTAGTATGATATGTTTGCTGAAGAATCCAGTCTAAAATCATGTATAAGGCTACATAAATTTGGCTGTTGATATTTCAAACAATAAATACCTGTATCTTCATTGTATTATCGTTTTAAAGTAGTCTTGACAAAAGCTCAGTTTGGCCATACTGGTATGGTTTGCTTGAAGCTGAAAGGTCATTAACTCTTATACTTTAACAAGGAGATAACGCCCTTTAGGATCTGATCAGATGAATAACATGCATTTACCTGTACAGTTGTATGTGTATACAAAATTTTAAAATGATTCTGTGTGAAATATGTTACCAAGGAAAATTTATATTTTCCAACAACATGAATATATTACATTTGTAGGTGTATCACCATCATTACTTTTTTAAATGTGGATTACCAGATGAGGTACATGTAGGAGACAAAAAAAAAAATCAAAATGACAAAGGTATTCAAAATTTTCTAATTCATTTTTTCCAAGCTTTTAAAGATAGACTTTTTTTGCACAATTACTATTGCCACTCTCAAATGTAGTACCATAACTCCATGTGTCAGTGTGTAAACAAAAACAAAAATCTTCAGGAAGTATTACCGGTATGAGGAAATCAGATTCACCTTTCCTACACATCCTGGTTGAGTCTTCATTTGTGTATTAAATGTAGATCAAATATATGGGTTTAAAGACTTGTGTGGTTTCCAAGATTGAAGTATTCAAAATTGTCTAATTTATTTATCCAAGCTTTTAAAGATAGACATTTTGTATAATTACTATTGCCACTCTCAAATGTATAGTACCATAAATCCATGTGTGTAACAAAAACAAAAACAAAAAATCTTCATGAAGTATTATGAGGAAATTATATCCGCCTTTCCAACACATCCTGGTTGAGTGGTAATTTGTGGTAATGTAGATCAAAGATACGGGTTTAAAGACTTGTGTGGTTTCCAAGAAATGTAGCTTACAAAAAAGCTCAAATTCCAGTAAATACTTGTTCGATGGCTGTGTTCTCACTCACAAGAGTATTATTTTTTTTTAAATCATGTAAATTTAAAGAAGAGTCATAAGGCCAATGATATAGGCATATGGTATCTGTAAAAAAAATATAACAAAAATTAAAAAAATCAATTATTATATACATGTACCAGTACATGTAAGTCATAATTCATTCAAAAGTTTTATTACAATTGCACTTAACAATTAACAAGCCCAGAAACTTACATAAAATAATAACATAATAAAAGATCTTATATCAGTATTCTCTTTGATAAAACCCACTGCAGCGCTTTCTGAATTTGTGTAAAACTGCTGATCAATACGCCCACAAAGTAAATATAATATTTCCATTTACACAGTAGTAATGTTTGCCAGGAAGCTTATCTTTCTTCATCGCAAACTGCTGTATTAAAGTAATGAGCAATAAATATGCTGTCATATTGAACAGTGGAAATAAAAGTATGATTGATAGTTTGAGAATACACTGCTTTTGGGCCTATATGAAGGAGGAAGGCATTGGGTGGAACCAAAGTGTGTATCTGAATAAATATGGATTTGATGAAAAAGTCAACAGTCTTCTTTGCTTGAGCTCTTTCGCAAGATGAAATTGGTTGTCGTAACGTCGTTTGCACAATTGAACAAAATGAGATGAAAATTAACTCGATATTGGATGCACAGATGAAAATGGCTTTCCTACAAAGTTACATTGAGTTGAGGGCTGCAACATGTACTTGGGTATTGTTTATAACGTATGATATCCTTGTCATATGGATAGGCCTTTACCTTTTATCAGAGGTTTTGTTTAAATGCTATACCGGGTATGTAGGTCTATATCTGTACTCTTTTCCTTTGATTTTGAAGTGAAACAATCATCAACGAATATGCTTTAATTTATTAGCAGTTCCATGTCATAATATCTGTGTGTTGGTTTACGTTTTTCTTTAGTTTCTTCATTCTCTCAATCCGTAATCCTATAGAAAGCCAGATGAATTTTTTGAGGCTGATTTCTATACATTCTACAGTACACGATTACCTTTTTAGGCGATTGGTGCACTTTAAATGAAATATGTTCTTTACTGTGGTTTTGTGTTGTACTCCCATCCTCTCCTTAAATGTCATTAAATATACCCCATCTGCTAACCTTTCTCTTTCTCTCGTCACTCCATTTTCTTCTGCAATCTTTCCTCTCTATCTATCCCTCCCACCTGCCTCTCTAAATCTCCTTTCCTTGCTCCCCTCCAGTATTTCTCTTCTCTCATCCTTCCTATCTCTGCTCAAATTTGTTCTTTCTCATTCTCCTCCCTCAATCCCCCCCCCCCCTCCCTCAAATCATCCCTCTCCTCTCCCTCTTCTCCCTTCCCTCCTCCTCCTCTCTCTCTACCTTCCCACCACCTATCTTTTTGTCTCATTGGGTTTCCCCATTCTTTCACCTTCATTCTTTCTCCCGCCTGCTTCTCTCCATCTTCCTTCCGCCTGCTTCTCTCCATCTTCCTCCTACCTCCTCTCTCACCTCTCCTCCCTCAACCCTTTTATGTTCCCCTCTCCTCCCTCAACCCTTTTATGTTCCCCTCTCCAATCCTCCATTCCCGTTATGCAGGTATTTCTTTCCTTGTCCATTCTGCAATATATCCCCTGCCCCCCCCACCTCCTCCACGCTCCTCCCTTCTCTAGTCTCCCTCCTCCCCATCCTCCAACGTCCTTCTTCCATGTCTCCCCTCCCTCAACCCTCCTACATCTCTCCTCCTCCTCCCAATTCTCCATCCTTTTCCATTTTTTCTTTTGTTTTCCATACTCTATTACCCCTCTTCTTTCCTTTTCGATACTGTGCCCTTCCCCCTTTCTTCTCTAACCCCTTCCTTCTCCTTCATTTTGTATCCCATCTCCTCTCTCACCTTCCCCTTCTCCTCTCTCACCTTCCCCTTCTCCTTTCTACATGGCCAAGGTATGAAAGGCATGTATTTACATTCAAATACTACTGAAATTCAAATGTTTCCATCCCCCTTTCAGCACAAAAATATGCAAAATTGCAAAAATCTCCTGAAACATATCTGTTTGGAGCCAGAAGGGAACACTTAAATAATTTTCTTACTTCAATCAGACATTTTTATGTTAAGATCTAAAAGTATGTGAGTACTCATGCATTTTCATCCATACATTTGAGGTGACGAACCTCACGAAAGTGCTGTGCATTATGATAGGCCTAATCCATGAAAACTATTTATCTACGAGCAGAGTAGGGTCTTCCTTGAGGAATAATCAATCTTTTTTCAAATTCAAAGGCTCTGTGGTGCTGCCTGGTAAAACTAGGCTATGCGCACAGTCTATACTGATTGAAATTTATACTGTACGTCTCCCGGGGGGTATACGCATAATGTTTCTTTGTGAGAGGCACACATGTACATGTATGTACGTTTTCTAGTTTTGTGGCTCTTTGTCTTCTTGCTGTTGCATGCTTCAAAAGCGAAGAAATAAGAACAAGAAAAAAAATCAATGAATGTATCAAATTTCATCAGTGAGAACACTTATACAAACCATAAATGATTCTGTTTTTAATATTCACAATTTGAAATAAATATAAGTCAATGAATTAATTTGAAAACGAGCATTAACTACCCCCTCTTTTAACTTGATGATAATACTTGTTCTTTAAACTTTCATTACTTTCAACATTTCAACTACTCTCACACTCTTGCCAATACTATTGAATAGTACCTTAGAGTTGATTTAATTTTCCTCGTAGTTTTGACAACTGACTTAAAACTTAAAACTAGTTAAGCCATAATTATCAACATGTCAACTGATCTCACAGTGATGCCAAAAAAGTAAGTAGTTTCTTTAATAAGGTACTGAATATTATTTCCCCTTGCCTTCCTTGAAAACTGGCTTATATAGAATTGGCTTTGAGAATTAACTTATCGAAGTGCAATATAATTGGCTTTGAAAACCCATTTTAACTGGCTTAGAATAGCAACCTTGGAAATTACTATGTATTATACACTGGCTTTGAGATCAGTATATCAAAACCTTGGCTGAAGGTCTTGATTACCATCTGTGCCGGCTCAAAGTGAAAAATATGATCAGTAAAATTGCTATCCACTGTCATTTAAACTGTAGATATGTGATGATAATTGCTATCCACTGTCATTTAAACTGTAGATATGTGATGATAATTGAAAGTTATGAAAAGGAGAAGGCCATTGTGGGATGGGGTTGATGAATGGAATGTGAGTACCTATCTAAATGAGATAGCTTTTGTTGTCATATATACCATGATACCCTCTTTGTAAACTCAGGCAGATGGGCTTGACTCAGCATCATTTTTGCCCTACTTTTCCCCTCAATTTTCTTTATATTGAAAGGATAAAAGAAATAATGATGATGGTGATGATGATGATGACAGCGATGGCGTCAACAACAATTACAGTAATCTAAAATGTAATGATGATGATGATGATGATTATAACAATAATAAAACAGTAACGATAAAACGCTGTAACAACAACAAAAGCAGCGATGGCAGTGGCTGTGATAAGGCAGATCGATGTGAATAAAAAAAGAGGTGAAAAAAGAAAAAAAAAGTACATGTAGAGTGTACATGCAGGCCTCGGTGAAAAGATCAGCATTCCTTGTGAACATTATACCCACCATATAGAAGAGAGCTAGGCAGGTACATATCAGAGCTGACTTGGGCTGCGTTCATGCTTAAATTTTGAAGGCAGAATGAGCGATCTGAAACGCTCATCGTAAACGCTCATCGTGATCGCAGTTCCACGATGTAGTGTTCATGCTTACTTCTCAGGCTCCCCCAGGCAATTCTCAGTGTGTGGCCTTAATTGGTCTTCCAGCTGGATTCGCAAACCTTCACTGTGCATGCTACGTAGACCCACTAGAGGTCAGTGCGTTGACCCCATTTAAACGCGTTTACAAATTGTAAACGCATCTTTTTGTGAGTTTACGATCGGCGATCGTGATCGCCGTTTTTCGGTGATTCTACAAAAGTGAGCTAAGACGCAACCGTGTTTTAAACTAAACGCGTAACAGATGCCTGATTCTGGCCGTCAAAATCAAGCATGAACGCGCCCTTAGTTGCCCTTTTCTCCAATTTGTGAGCAATATATTCCTGTGCGCCTCTTTCCTAGAGTTGGACACATCTTGGTGCAAAGCCCGTCAATTTATGCAGCATGATTGGGTATTGATTGTTGTGAGGCGACCGATTATCATCGTCCTGGTGAGGGGATGCCACTGAATTTAGATTTGGAAATAGAGTTGAGATACAAACAAATTCATATACGGTAATGTCAGCTTAGAGCCGGGTAGAAGGGTTTGAAGTCAACATTCACATGTATGCAATATACAGTGTATTGTCTTTTGAAAGCCAGAGGGGCACTAACCCATGTAATACTACTGTATACATGTAGTTAGATAACGCCCTTCTGGCTCCCAGCAGATGATGAATATACATTCAACAGCGGGTGTGATGATTATTACCATCCAAACTATTGCAAAATAGAACAGAGCTCTAGGTTTTAACTCATGTGAGTTTATATTGTGTTTAAATGCCTTTCTGGCTTTCATTATACTGAGTATTATGGATAATGCTAATGAGGCTTTAAAGGCTGGATAAACAAAATTGTAATTATTTTGCATACTATTACAAGTGTGCACTGTCTAAAGTACTGTAGTTTCAGTTTTGGACATTATTGAATTGAATTGAATTGACATTTGTTTCCATCATCCTGACTATATATACAAAGATAAAAATATGGAATATCATAACAAATAGCAGTATCAAAATTCAAAATTGCATATTAATTGACGTATTAGCATTCAAAATACAAAGAAAATAATGTACTTGTAAGTATAAACCATAGTACAAATTGAAAATTGTGCATCCCTAAAAGCCAATAAGGCTTGACAAGTTAACAATTAATGCACCAGGCACAGAAGTAATAATAACATATATTCTAAAGGTGAAAGCCTTTTTTTTTACCTTGCTAATTTTGCACTTTGAATGTATTGCTTGTACTTATACTTTACAAGTTACAATTTCACAAGTCCCTAGATTATCTACATTAACTCAGTATCATGAACATGTAGATTGGTTTTTTGATAGATGTGCATTTTGTTCCCTTGGCCATTTCTTTGAAGTAGTGTTGATCGTTCTCTTTCCTTTCCAGTATTCTAGCTACGTGTTCAGGCTACAAGAAACCACTGTATAATTATCCGAGAATCGTTTAGATATTTGATAGGTATTACCTTTCCCCCAGTCTGAACATCATTAAAGAAACATTGTACAGTTTTTAACAAAATGTCATATCGGAAGCGTTTTTTTAGCGTTGTTTCGAACAAAAACTCAATAAAGAACCAGGGTCCTGTTATAGTCTGAACATTGTATCGTACACAAATCCTATAAATGGGCGGGGCTGATTGTGAGCCTGCACTGATGATTGGCCAGCTGTAAATCCTATAAGTGGGCGGGGCTGATTGTGAGCCTGCACTGGTGATTGGCCAGCTGTAAATCCTATAAATGGGCGGGGCTGATTGTGAACCTGCACTGATGATTGGCCAGCTGTAAATCCTATAAGTGGGCGGGGCTGATTGTGAGCCTGCACTGGTGATTGGCCAGCTGTCATGTCTACAGACACTTCTTCAAAACTAGTTTCCGTATACAACATTTCTTTACAATATTCTTCTTGACTGTACGCCCCTTTCACTATATGAGATGATTCTTTATATTTATGAGTTTCATCAAAATTTCTCTAGTCTAAACAGGCTTTCTGTCTGTCCGCGCTACCATTCTTGAAAGTTGACATTTGAATGCAGAGTGGAAATCCAATTATTATTCTATAGAGAGGTCAGCTAGCTAGCGCTGGCTGGCTGGCTGGATGGCTGGCGAGTGAGAGGAAGACATACATGTATGTATTAGAGAAGAGAGCGATGATGCAACAGTGGGAGCTAGAGGGAGGATGGAGCAGAGATAAAGAGTGGAAATGAATAGTTCAGATCATTTCTCTTGGAAGTTGAACTGGAAAACAAACCTCAAGTAAAAGATGAGGTATTGCAGCAATGTGACTCATTAATTCTTCCCATATGTTGAGAAGGAGTCATCTTTTATTCAATGTGCTAGTCTAGCAGTCAGGACTCTGGAGTATATACTGTAGAGTAGTGATTTCAAAGGTTTCTGATATACATGTATGATGCCTACTGTAAAACCAGACACTTTCACCTACATGTACATGAAAAAGTGTCATGGAATTTTTCAGATTAACAACATTTTCATGCCGACCAAATAATTGAATCACAATTTACACAACAAGAAAGTTTTGCAATTCATAAACGAATCTTGTCACAAAAACATCAAATTTTCTTGCTCTTAGTTTCCTTTTATTTCTAACTCCCCCCCTCTCTCTCTCCGCCCCCCTCTCTCCCCCCCCCTCTCTCTCTCCCCCCCCCCCTCTCTCTCCCCCCCCCCCTCTCTCTCCCCCCCCCCCTCTCTCTCTCTTCACCCTTTTTTCCTGTTTTTGCATTTAACACGTATTCAATCTTTTGTCTCATTTTGGGGGCTGGAATGTGCACAATTTGCTACCCGTTGCCTAGCTTTTATGAGGAATGAAGTAATTGAAAATTAATATTTGATATTAAACCAACAATTACATCAATCATTTATAAATGAGCGTGAACACTGATGGAACATCAAATGTATTATGCATAAAAGAGTTTCCTTTTAAAATTATCATCTCTTTGGCTTGGAGCCTGCATGAAGGGCTGATTTTCTTTGTGAAGTGACACAAGTTACATGTACAGTGTATGTCCTTTTGGCTCCAAATAGACCAAATCTTACTTAAAATACAGTGAATGTACAATGTATGACAATAATAACAAGACACATTGTATTAGAATTCAAGCCATCTTGTAGTTTCCAGTATGACATTAAGAAATATAAGTAAAATAATTGAAGATAGTCATTTTTCAACGCACTATTTTTAGTTTGCTTTATTGTAAATATCGGATTATTCTTGTACTAATATTGTGGCAGTGTTTTCAAACATGTCAAGGATGTTGTTGTTGCTTTGCAACTAAATGCAGTGAGTTGTTGTGACTGGAAGAAACTGTAATTTAACCCTTTATGAAATCTTAGTGTAATCCCTTAAAAATATGCTTCATTGATATTAATTACAAATAATACACACAAATGAAAATAGCATTGAAGGGCATTGATCTGTTATTATACACCTGGGAACTTTAGATTTATCCTTTAATCATCCAAACACTTTGTTTGAAAGGGTAAAGCAGGGCTCCCACTTAGCCGAGTTGTATTAGCGAGTTATGGCGAGTTGTGGTGAGTTGCCTCAAAGTGGCACTCGCAATAACTCGCGAACAATTCGGTATGGCTTAGCGTAACTCTTTACAACATTCCACGACTCTCCTCGAAGTCGCGAGCAGTTCCAAAATTTTGAACATGCTCAAGAATTTCCCCCGATTCGCGCTGCACTCTTCATAACTCGAAGCAACTAGCCACCTTATGAAGAGTGCAGCGCGAGCTTGTTACGAGTAATGCGAGTATATTACGAGTGTAAAGCGAGTTCACCTCAAATAACAACGAATTCATCTCGAGTAACAACGAATCAGTGAAAATTTTGAACATGTTCAAAATTTTCGCTGATTCGTTGTAGCTCGTGGTGAACTTGCTTAACACTCGTAATGTACTCGCATTACTCGTAACAAGCTCGCGCTGCTCTCTTCATAACTCTTAGCAACTCGCCACCTTATGAGGAGTGCAGCGCGACCTTGTTTCGAGTAATGCGTGTATATTACGAGTGTAGGCGAGTTCACCTTGAATTACAACGAATCGGGGAAATTTTTTGAACATGTTCAATATTTTGGAACTGCTCGAGTTATTGCGAGTGCCTCTTTGAGGCAACTCACCACAACTCGCCATAACTCGCTAATACAACTCGGCTAAGTGGGAGCCCTGCTTAACTGCGTGCTTTCAAATTAATTGAAGTTATCTTATAGTAATTGCTTTCAATATAAATTTGTACTCAGAGTACATGTACCTTGAACATTGTAATTACAAAATCTTAATCATCCATTATGCTGTATTTATGTCAATCATGAGTGATTGATATTACTCAGTAATGAAATTATCCCCAGAACATCCTGAAAGGCAATTAATGTTTGATCATCCACCTGTGAATATTACATGTAGGTTTGAAGAGCTTGCCGTCATTCTCAAACCAATTCATCCATGTTCATTTGTTGCCTTGGCATTCAATGAGGACCTTCCCATTGAGCAGTCCAGTTTGCTATAGGACCATTCAAATTGCAGATAAAACAATGTGATAAACCATCATTTTTTTTAAATTACCCTTTTCACTAATGGAAAAAACACTGGTGTTTGATCATTCTAGGTATCTTTTTGTTTTTGTGGGGGGAGGGGGGGGAGGAGTTGTGCAGGTTTGTGACTACAAACTATGCCCTTCCCTCCTCATTGTCAAGTGGTCTGAAAAGCTAATTACGTATAGCGGCTCAACTGTAGTTAGTATTCATGATGAATTGATAGCTTTGGGCTGATGTCGGGGTATTGTGGGTCTGCTCAAGTGTTTACCCTCATCTGCTCTCATCATTCGGTGGAAGACCGAGACACAAAATTTGCACCCACCTTTAAACAAGCTTTGTATACAATGGTTTGTTCAATTTCCTCTTTTATGTGTCATTCACATGTCTTCCTTCCAATTTTGTCCAATTAGAGAGGGACTTTCTATTTTTAGGAACCAAAATTAATGGAAAAAATGCAAGTGGATAAAGGGATGTGTGAAGATTTTTAAAACCGTAGCTGTGCTCACATTTCAACTGACAAATATGCCATAATATGGATTGGAGTAAAACCTTTGAAAGTGTGAATGGAATAGCATAATCAACTTATTGACAAAAAAAATCAACATTGGAAAATATTCTCAGACACCATTAATGCTCTAACATTTCAAAGAATAGATTTCATACAGCCAGCAAGCCTGGCATAATAACAAACAAATTCATATAGGAAGTTGAATGCTTTATGGGATTGAGAGCATCCAAATGTCAAACCTCCCTCTGCTCACACGTAGAGTGCCTGCCAAAAAAAAACATGTATTGTGTGGCTAGAAGAGCTTTGTTGGTACTTTATTAGGAAGAAGATAAAGCTCATCAATGTTATATACTTGTACAGCCATATAAGTCTAATAATGACATGCAATTAAATATCCTAACCCAAACTAGATTGCAATCTACAAAATTGGATTTTTATGTAATTTTCTCCCCAAATTTTGATGGATTGTCAAGATAAAATATTGACCTTAAAACCATTGAGGTTTCCCACCTCAATCAGATTTGTTGCAAAACCTATGTCTGCTAAAATACTTGAATGTGAACTACTGTATTATTAAAACGCTATGAATGCATTGATGCCTGTGTTTCTACACGTCAGATGAAAGGGCATCTCCTGGACTATCTAGACCAATTTGTGATAAGTCTGTAGCATCTAGCATCTAGCAAAGTGGAGATAGGACCGGAAAAAGAAAGGTATGAAAACGAATCTGAAATGTACAAAATGGTGCCTGGAAAGTCATGCATGAGTGATTTGGGAAAATGACAAGTTCAGTGAGCACGTACATGTGTAGGTGTCATGGTCTAGTGGATACGTCACTAGACTGTGGATCACATGGTTTGTGGTTCGAGTCCCACTGCAGCACCAATGTCTTTTAGCAAGAAATCAATCTTACATTTGCCACACCTGACCCAGGTGAGGTACATGGGTACGTGGCAGGAATTCATTCTTTGAAATATGCTAGAGCCCCATAATGGCAGCTATGCTATATCCTTCGTAATAACTGTGGAGCGCACAAAGTGTCAAGTTTGACAGTCATGAACGCTGTACAAGAACCCACTATTATTATTTTTGTATTATTATATGACTTAAAACCCTTGTGGCTCTGAACGGACAAATTTATCTTGACAGGAGACTTGTCTGCCTGCTGTGCCACTATTTGAGATGTTTTTTACAACAAAAATATCTAATGTGTGCCACCTCTCTCTGTTTTTCCTCTCTACCTCACGTTTCCTCCCATTTTTTTTCCTTCACTACCCCCCTCTATTATTTTCTTTCTCTCTCTCTCTCTCTCTCTCTCTCCCATCTCTGATCTGTCATCTTGCACATAAATATGTTCTCAGCAGGATCGAGTGCATATGTTAATCAAGTTTTACTATAGATGATACAGCACATTTAATTCAAAGCCTCTGCCCTCTAAGTTCTTCACTGTCAATAACTTTAATTTCATTTTCAAAAATGTAATCTGATTTCTTTTTGCTCCTCGTAGAAGAA
This sequence comes from Strongylocentrotus droebachiensis, assembly GCA_035222895.1. Classification (NCBI taxonomy): domain Eukaryota; kingdom Metazoa; phylum Echinodermata; class Echinoidea; order Camarodonta; family Strongylocentrotidae; genus Strongylocentrotus; species Strongylocentrotus droebachiensis. Next base: position 42,036 of record JAVYIG010000787.1, read on the forward strand.
TTGTTAAGAGTAAGAAGGGCATTGTTCCTCTGTCAGGCTCCCTGTTATTTAAAGTGACGGGTTAACGCCCTTCTTGCTGTCATTGGGTGGAATGGTGATTTGCTATACTGTACGAGCCAGCTATTTCATCATCTCCCTCACTCTCTCTCTCTCTCACTCTCTCTCTCTCTCTTTCTCTCTTCCCTTTTTCTATCTTTCTAGAATGATCCTAATCCCGATCCATTTTTTCCCTTCACCTTCTGTTGCTCTGTCTTCATCATATAGATAATTATCCTTCCCTTTATATCTCTCATTTTCTGTGTCATGCTCTCCCATACTCCCTCTTTCTCTTTCTCTTTCTCAGTTTCTATTTATTAGATTGGCCTTTGATTCCTCATTCATCCTCCATCTCCTCCTTACTACCTGTCTCCTGCAATCACTCTAGAATGCTGACAAGAATCATGAGATTGCCTTCACCTTCTACATGTATATATCTCCCCCCCCCTTCCTGCTCTTCTCCCCTTGTTCCTCCCTCTTCCCCTTGTTCCTCCCTCTTCCCCTTGTTCCTCCCTCTGCCCCTTGTTCCTCCCTCTTCCCCTTGTTCCTCCCTCTTCCCCTTGTTCCTCCTGCTTCCCCATTCTCTCGCTCCTTCTCTCTTCTCTCTCTCTCTCTTATACCTCTCCATCCCTCTCCATCCCCCTCTTTCTCTCTCCATCCGCCTTCCCCTCTTTCTAACTCTCTCTCTACCTGTTACCCTTTAATATATCTTTCTTTCTCTTTCTATTCTTCTGTCTCATGTCTTCCTACATATATACATGTATGTGAAACTGATAGGTGGTGCTGTGAGAATCTCTCCAGTCTCCAACTCTACCTTTTTAAATTTCAAAGCTTTCTCTCTGACCTGCCTGTCTCAGTACATGTCAGTCTCTCTCTCTCTCTCTTTCTTTCTTTCTTTATGCACCTTCTTCACCCCCCCCCCTCTCTCTCTCTCTCTCTCTCTCTCTCTCCGTCTCTCTATCCCTCCCTCCCTCCCTCCCTCCCTCCCTCCCTCCCTCCCTCCCTCTGTCTTTCGTTCATGCTTGTCCCATGTCATCACTCAAGGTTGCATGTGATACTGACAAGAAGTGTCATGAGGAATCTTCTTATGATAGTCGAGGATATCTTCGCATCCTCTCTAAAAGCTTGGTTGAAATGTATGAAATATTTTATAGTGCCCTTGCTGTTTTAGACATGGTTGTTGTATGTTTTTGTATGTTTAACAGCGAACATGTAATGTACTACTGTTTATCTAATACATGTATACATGTATATCAACGTGGTTGTATATTTTTGTTTTGAAGCCTCATGATGAACCACTTCTCCCAAGCCAATGTAGTTCACTCGTCTCTTTCCTTCAGTTGTTTTTATCCTCAGGAAATGAAAACTCTTTCTTAATCAATATTTTCTTCTACTTTTTATTATTTAATGAACAGGGAAAACTTGTTGGATAGTATTAACATAATAAAAAAGAGTCTAGTGGTTCAATCACTTGATTGGGAATCCAAAGGTGGTGGGTTCAAACTTCAAACCCCAGCATGGCACCTGTGTCCATGGCACCTACATGTATGTCCATAGCACCTATGTCCTTGAGCAAGGCATTTGATATACGTTGCTCCTCTCCACTCTGGTGTGTAGTTGGACTAGCAGCCTTTTCACAAACGGGTAAAATTCTTTAAAGCTGATTAGTTCAAAGAGTTTTAAACTAATCAGCTTTGTACAGTAGGCTTGCAGGTGCACCATGTGAGAGAGAGAGGGAGGATTGAGGAGTCCTGAAAAGGACTCTTGGTAATCTTTCTTGAGGGCTTGTAGTCCTGTAATCGCGACTTTGTATCTGTCCGAACATTGTATAAACGACGTTCACACAGGGAAAATTTACTTTAGAGCTTTTTAAACAGCTTTAAACTAATCAGCTCTAAATACAATGAATTTTAACCATGTGTGAAAAGGCTGTACATTGTAGCACTGATGTGCTCGCTTGTTAGCAGGTAACTGGCTGATAGTATGCATGCTTCAAATAGGATTGCAGAAATAGTTATGTGCGTAATCGTAAAAGACCTGTTTACTAACATATTCAAATTTTAAATATATTTTTAGACAAAGGTAGTTCTTGAAAAGACTTGGCCAAGGCTTACCCAATATAGCAACAAATAATATATTTGCAAAATGGATTCCAAGTATTGTAGTTCATCCATTCTTTTTAAAATTCTACCATTATTACTACCGGTACTACAGTGTATGTACAAGTTCTAAATAAACAAAAGCTTTGAAATCGACCAAAGTCTGTGTGAATAATTCTGACATCATAATCTCTCATATACTGTAGGAAATGAAAGTACAACATACTGTGCCCTGTTAATTCTGCACAGTGCTGAATACAGTGCGTCCCAGAAAAAACAAAACCGAGAATTATTGATGTTTTATCATAACTTAATCACGATTATAATTAATAAATGACACATATTTGTAAAGCTTAGATCCTCCTCTTTCATTTGATGAATCTCATATGATGCATATTTTACGAATGAGTGATTAAAAACAATTTGAAGAGAGGGTACCCAAAAGTTATTTGGCGGACGGTATCTAGATACATGTAATAGAAATATATAGAGAAAATCACATTTCTAGAAAGTTCATTTTCTGCCCTTTTATATGACACCTCAATCAGGAAAAATGAGTCAGGAATAACAGAGTTCTGTTTGTTTAAAGTAATGCTTGCATTTCCATAATTTGATAAAAACAAATTCGTTTTCACTGGCTGCCTGCCGTAGCAACAAGCAAAGTTGACAAAAGACCTAACTCCGTTTTGTTGATGACCAGCCATGCACAAAGAAGACAAAAGACTAGGCTGACCAATGTAGCATTGTTTCAAAGGATAGGTCAACTGATGAAGAATACATTTTGTTGACTTCAGTATTATTTGTCTCCACATTATTAGAGCAAGAAGGGCATCAACTCTATCCAAATTGATGCAAGTAATGCCCTTCTGGCTCTCAGCTAACATTTTATGTCATTATGTCATCTCACTCCTATCTTTTTTTATTCTCATCTTCTTCAAACAGAGCTTGGAAGAATTATGAGTCATCCAAACTTCACCAACTCAGCTCTGTTCGGAGATAAAGAGCGGCCTAAGTGTCTGCGTTGTGCAGTGGTTGGTTGTGGGGGCATCTTGAATGGGTCCAACGCCGGCCCAGAAATCGATAGCCATGATCTTGTGTTCAGGTAAAGATAAAAAACGGTTTTTAAAATGACTTATTTGATAATGTTGATTTTGCATAGTACATTTTAAAGGTACAAATGTACTATGTCCCATTTGCAGGCCAAAAAAATGAAAAAGTTAAATTCCAACTGCATTTGAAAGATAATACTTATTTAGAACTTCCCTAAAAAAGGTGGGGCTTGAAAATGTCTTCAAGTGGGAAAATAATGACTATTAGTTGTCAAATCGACTTTAGGGCTATAGAGCCCAAAAGTAATAGTCTTGATTTTCAGACAATTGTACTGAATGGTCATACGTTTTATGCTTCGCAAAGATTCAATCAGTTTAATCTTGGCCATCACAAGAAGTGGGTTATTGATGTAGACAAATGCTCATGTACCCTTTACAACTCTTTTCATGTATGTTATTACCAAAGAAGAAAAAAGCCAGTCAGTCACTCAATAGTGTCTGACATTGAAGTATAGCAAGTAAACGGGTTTCCTTGCATAATTTGAATATGAGGACACTGCTAACGTTTGAATTTCACAGATAGGACATACATGACATATTCATAATTCCTGCAAAGTTCTACAGAATTTGAGGTTGGCTGCAAAAGGGACATAGTACCTTTAACCAAATTTCAAGCTACCGGTACACTATTGATTTTTATGACCATATGTTACAAATTAATATAGATTTATCAATATTTATCCATATATACAAATTATGAACCAACAAAAAATCGCTACTTTATGATACAAAACTGAAATGGGAAAGTCAATGAAGTACATGAAGCATAATCATTAACTGGATACATTTTATATGTGAAAAACCACATATGTCACATGACACAAGCTGTTATTGATTATCACATTCACATGTACCTTTTTTTTTTATTGATTGTGATTAAGGATGGCTTTTTTTCTTTCATTGCCCGTGGGAAAGTGATTGTGTGGATGCAACTTTACTTTATAATCAAGATCAAAATGCTTTTAGCTCAGAATAACAGTTCTGAAACTGTTAGATCAAGGATGCAACTCTGCATTCATGCATTATTTGTATTGGCTGTTCATTGAAGCATATAGTTGCTCTCGAACCATAATTTGATATTGTATGCACCCTTAGGTTTTTTCATAATATTTTTTATTTAGTTTATTGCATATTATTTACCAATAATGAAGTTAAAACTTCGATTTCACACATTTATATATAAAACCTTGGATGCCAGAAAGTTCCTTCCAACTTTTGATTATATCCTGTGGAATACTACGAGTGCAATGGTAGGTAACAAGAAAAAATATTGTATTGGCAGATGTTGCAAACTGAAGTATGAAATTTCAAAATATTATCGTCCTACAGTACATGTACGTGTGTATTCAAAATGTTTAACGTCATCATACCCTTTAAAGACCAAGTCCTCTTCAAAAATAAATTGCTTTTAATAGATGCAGAATAACACAAGAAACAGAGCAAAAAAGATTTGAGTAAAATTGGATAACTAATAGGGGAGTTATAAAAATTGTTTTAAAGGTACTATGTCTCATTTGCAGGCCAAAAAAATGAAAAAGGTTAAATTCCAACGGCATTTGAAAGATAATACTAATTTATAACTTCCTTAAAAAGGGTGGGGCTTGAAAATGTCTTCAAGTGGGAAAATAATGACTATTAGTTGTCAAATCGACTTTAGGGCTATAGAGCCAATAAGTAATAGTCTTGATTTTCAGACCATTGACCCGAATGGTCATACATTTTATGCTGCGCAAAGATTCAATCAGTTTAATTTTGGCCATCCCAAGAAGTGGGTTATTGATGTAGACAAATGCTCATGTACCCTTTACAGCTCATTTTATGTATGTTATTACCACCAAAAAAAAAGCCAGTCATTCACTCAATAGTGTCTGACAGTGAAGTCTAGCACGTAAACGGTTTCCTTGCATAATTTTAATATTAGGACATCGCTAATGTTTAAATTTCACAGATAGGACATAATCATAATTCCTGCAAAGTTCTACAGAATTTGAGGTTGGCTGCAAAAGGGACATAGTACCTTTAAAGTATGAAAAACTATGGAATAATGGAAATCACTACACAAATTGCCAATTTGGTTATCAGTTTGTGATGTCATTGCCTCACTATTTATCAATTGCTTTATATATTTTATCCCATTAATTTCCCTTTTTATCCCCCAAAACTTGATTTCCCCATGCCTTTGCCCAGGTGATTTATATCATATTGCGTGCATAGAATTTATACTATTTTCTGAATGTTGTACATTTTTCATGATTTACTGAAGAAAAAACCCCTCTATGTTAGTGCATCCAATCAAAAATATATTACTATCAATATAACTTGGATGCTGGTGTGAGGAAATAAGATTCTTAGGGGGAAAATGGGAAATTTGTATTATCAATATAAAGAAAACAATTAGTGGATAGCGAGGCAATGACGTCACAGACTCATTTGTGAGTTACCAATTTGTCTTGGGATTTTCAAAGTTTTTCATGTCATTAACAATTCATAACTTTCTTATTTGTTTTTTTAACTGGTTTGTCTGATTTTTGTGTTTTTTGTTTCTAGTTTAGAAGACGTTTAAAGGTTTTTAAAGACATTTAGGTTGAAGTTATGGGTTATGAGGATGAAACCACAAACCATGTTTGATTTACTGTTATGTCAAAAGATGTATTTATTCAATTTTATTGACTTGCTTATATTCAAGCAGGATTCTTTATTATGAGATAGCAAGTCTGTTTGGCACCAGTACGTTGTGTAGTCCAAGTCCAGCAAACATTTGTATAATTTATGATGAAGTTAGCAAGCAGTTGGGTGGATTTTGACCTCATCTCAGTCATATTCTAAATGTCATGTATAACTTATTAAAATCTCCCTTCTTTCTCTCTTTCTTCTCTCTCTCTTTCTTCTCTCTCTCTCCCCCTCTCTCTCTTTCCTCCTTTCTCTATCTCTTTCTCTCTCACTTTCTTCTCTTTCTATCTCTCTCTTTCTTCTCTGTCTCTTTCTCTCTCTCCCTCTTCTTTCCTCTCTCTCTCTCTCCCTCTTCTTTCCTCTCTCTCTCTCTCTTTTCCTCTCTTCCTCTCTCTTCCTCTTTCTCTCTCTCTCTCTCTCTCGATCAACCAATCAATCGATTGATCTTTTCTGTCTTTCTCTTTCTTTTTCTTCCTATCTTTTATCTTTTCTCTTTTTCTCTTTTTCTCTTTTTCTCTTTTTCTCTTTTTCTCTTTTTCTCTTTTTCTCCCAAACCATTTTTATTTCAATTACCAAGCACTCTTAAAAATGATCATTTTTTTAATTAATGAAGTAAATTGTGGGTTAGGTAATGATGTCTTTACACATCAATTATACATCCACTTGACAACTCAGACTAGAGAACCCTTTTGATGAGCAGCGATGCATTTGATTGCATGAATATGTTGTTTAGAGCCTGCTTTGCGGTATAACTGAATCAAAGCGTGAACTGCAATGATGCAGCCTGGGAAAGCCAAGTCACTCTTGATTAGCTCTAGCTTTGAGCGTAGCCTCCAGTCAAGGGTTTGGATGAGATATTTTTGTGATTGAAGATGTATGAAGATATCAATGTATGAGATATGAGGGAAGAAATGGAAAATGAGAGGGGGTATGATCAAGTGAGAGAGGCAGAGACATAGACAGAAAGATGAACAGAGAGAGAGAGAGAGAGAGACAGAGAGCAGGCACAAACACACACACATACTCACCTTCACACACATCAGAAGAGAGTTGGAGAAATTTCTACTCATCAAAAATATGTTTTGGTTTAATTGATATTAAAGTCACATACTGTGCATGAAACTGTCTGCGCTTCAATGAGAACATTGTAAAATGTACATGTATTCACATTATCCACTCTATAAAATAGTACCGGTAAACGGTTTTCTTTCTTTTTTATACTTTTTTTCATATTTCTTTCAGATTGAACAGAGCCTTGTCATCAGGCCGTTTTGCCCAGGATGTTGGTGTGAAGACGAGTCTTTATACCTTCTTTCCAGAGTCCATGCATGCACAAGATGTCGTTGATGACGTAAGTCTAACATGATCATTACCATCATTGAATGGATATCCGATATGGATTAAATTTTAATTTTTACACAAATGTATTGAAGGTACTTTTTTCATAGAGGTTTTGAAATCAATTGCTTTAAAAATGTGACCCGAAGATATAAAGGTCATAGGGTCGATGACCCCAGCGCAGCACGGCATGCCTTAGAGCAAGGCATCTTATCTACATGTACATGAATATTGCTTTTCTCCATTTAAATAGGCACCCTGTATGATGCGAAAGTTGTTGTAGTTTGCTCAGCATTGTGAGCAACTGTAAAGTGGCATGTGGCTGGAATGCTCTCCAAGGAGTGGAGAATGTGCATACATTGTGTGCGATCTAGCCTGAATCTGGTAATCAGACATGCTAGTTGCTTGTAGTGGTTTGTATTGAGATCAAAAGTTTAACTTTGAAACATACTCTAAGGTTGTATCCAGCAATGTTAAAAATCAAAATCGTCTTTGTTTGATCAAAATCGGTTCAGAGACGGCTGAAATATCCATAAATATAACCATTTCTAATATTGTGGGCCCTACAAATATTTGATAATTTTGAACCAGCCGTTGAAAAAACAAGATAGCGCTTTATTCGTTTTATTCAAGCCAATGCCAATGTTGACTTTTCGTTGGCTTTTTCGTGTTGGTTATAATAGGCACAACCAGCCGGCCCATGTATTGTTAATTAAATTATTGAATTAACGGTAACCATATTTTTGTTTAAAGTGGAGCTGAATTGGTATGATAAGATTTAATTTAAATTTCACACACATTTTAGGGTCTAAAATTAATTACCTTCATAGCAATTTTAGGTCCTAATAGTGCACTAGAAATGTCATAAATAAGAATAAGAGCAATAACCATGCACTTTGAAGGCATTTGCTTACTTAAACAATCTACCACTTTGGCGTTTAACACAAAATCATAACCATAAACCGGGAGGTTATATATTACTTGGCTTCTGTACTCACTGCATGAAATTTACCCCCTCATTAAAATCAATATTTGCAGGAACAATACAAAAAATTGAAACCAAATAGTTGTTCTCAAGTCATGAGTCAGAGCAGGAAGCTATTCATGTGAATGTGAGCTACAATGTATGTTGTAAGACATTAACAATGGGGACGAAAGAATGTGTTTAGCTGAAATGAATATTGACATGATAAAAAGGGACAATGTAATTAAGTTCCATCCTCTGTGATATATTAGATGATCATGAAGATAATTGAAGGAGACATTTGAGTGTACTGTGTATGCTTTGTCTGCTTGTAGCTTGTTCATTGCAACTTCAATCTGAAGCAGAATATAGGCTGGGAATATTTTATGGAACATTCCAACATGGTTATATGTAGATAGGAAAACATTTATGAAAATGTTAAAGGAGAATATCAGCGCTTGATGTAGTAAGAGTGACAAGAATGAAAAAGAATTGTATTTGTAATGTTGAACAAATAACAATAGAATCATAGATATTATCATAACTTTTTTCTTCTTCACATACCGCACCTCAACCAAATGCCCTATTAGGTGTTGATCACTACTTCAATAGAAAACTTCAATAGTGAAAGGTTACTTAATAATGATACGAATACTAACAAATGGAATTTTGGTGTATTTGAAGTCTAAACCTTCTAGTCAAAGCTGTATCGGCTTCAATCTAGCGTTCCCCTCTCCAAGGAAGCGTGAAATCCATTGAAACTTAGATTGTATTAATCATATGACTACTCAGATCCTTGATCATTGAGATATTAGAGCTTTGAATGTTCACATCAAATGAAATTGCAAATTCTTCAAGAAACAGATTTTTAGTCAGAAAGTGTTAAAAGTGTGTGGTGGGCCTTATACTTCTTGGGGAAATCACCTCTTCCTGATGCATGTATAATCTTACAATTATATTTGGCCAATGTAAGAAACAAACATATTCATGAAGTGGCATAGCATGGGTTCAGCAGGGGAAGCAATGGGCTTGCATTTTGACTCCCCCCCCCCCCTTTATTTTTGGTTACAGTATTGCACAAAACGAAAAAGCTCATGAATTGCATAATTTTGTTGCTTCAAGCTCCTGTAGTGTACATACAGTGTAGAACATTAACAAATAATATGTGCACTCTAACAAAGAGAAATATGGGCAGACATCTTTGAGCATTTTGAGCTATTTTATTTCATTTTTTGTATGTTTAAAAAATAAAAATAAAAATAAATTACATATAAATATGTATAACAGTAGATTCCTTTGATTGGGCAAAAGGAGATATATCTCTGGAATTTGAAATGTTTGAAAATGTGATTAATTTGAGATGATATGAAAGGTCAACATGTTTTTGCAATGACGACCTTCGTCATTGCCTTGTTTTCGTTCACATTCTGCCCCATTAATATTCTCCTTTTCCTCCTTTTCATTATCCTTATCCTTATCGTCAGGAAATCTCATTCGTTTTGCACGTAGTGTTTGTGATTCCTAGTTAGGTGCTTTCCTCATGTCCTTTTCCTTTCAAATTTCATAGGCATAGTCTCTAACATCTCATCAAGGTCACTACATTCTTCGATTTTGGAAATCACTCATGCATGACCATCCAGGCGCCATTTTGTCCGTTTCTGGTCCATTTTAAGGCCTTTATATCTTACTTCCTATCTCACTATCCTAGATCCTACAAACCTCTAACAAATTCCTCTAGATAGTCTGAGAGATGTTCTTTCATCTGCGACATATGACTTGACCTTCAAAATGCCATCTTCATACTCGAAATTCAAATCTCAAACCGACTCCGTCAAAAATCTCTCAAGTTCTTGCAAAATGGACCCCTAAATAATCTAAAACTGCCATAACTTTCTCATATAAATTCCGTTTTGTATTTAAATCTCACAGTATCTTTATCTCATAATTGCACATAGCCATGCTAAATTTCATGCTCCAATGGCTTTGCACAACATAAATAGCGCCCTCTAAAGTTCTGGGAATTGGCTTTCTCTCTGTGGCCGTATCTCCATAATGGCTTAGCAAACCCGTACCCTTTTTTGGATTTAGATACTTGAAGATATGCCCTTTCCAGCCATATACAAAATTATATACCCTATCACTGACCAAATTTGAGAAAATTGCCCTCCAAATTCGCCATTTTCAAGAAAATTCTGAAATAACTTCAACTTGCTCTAAAATGGCGATCTTTATACCTACATCAATGAAACTTGGCAAACATATGTATCCATATACGTGACAACTGTTTACCAAGTTTAGTAAAATTCAAATATGTCAGCGCAAAGTAATCGCCAAAAATGATGAATTTACTATGCATTACGTAATAGCGCGTTTAATGCGTGCAATACATTGCGCGCAGATAAAAATGGTGTCAAACTGACCGCAATGAAGTGCCCTTTCGAATGATACCAAGTATGGTATATGTTTACACAGAAAATTGTGAGTAAATCGCATTTGAACAAGGGTCACTATACGAATTCCGCCCGATTATAACACTTATCGGCGATGACGTCATTTTTTCAGACTACTTTTCGCCCCCTAAACATCCTTTTTTTTCGTTGAAAATTTGCAATGACATTCCGAGATGCAATACGTATGGCACCTCGTGGCCGGATTTTTGAAAGTAGTCAAGGGGGCCATTTAAGACGCCATTTTGTCCTTTAAATCTATTTTACATCACATGTTTCGATAGGATTATCATAGAAAAAAAGAGAGTAGTTTACAATAACAACCATGAAATTCTCTTTCCAATGAAACCATATACGGCCCATAAAGAGACATAAAGAGAGAGAGAAAAAACAATTTAACTCCGGTCATAATACAGATCCTGTACGTTTTCCGCCCATGCATTACACGCATTGTCTATGGGGCAAATCGGGTTCACGCTTTTGACCCCTAGAACGATCTTGATTGATTTGACGAACATGCAACTAATCCCATTTGTTTTTGCACGCAGTGCTTGCGAGCCCTTTCTAGGTTCTTTCCCCTATCCCAATTTCTTTCAAACTTCGTAGGCATAGTCACTACCATCCCATGAAGGTCACTATTGAGGCCTTTCTTTCGCCCTACCTGTCTCCAATATTACAGAAGCTAAAGACTTCGTACAAATTGCTCTGGATAGTCCGAGAGAAGCTCTTTCGTTCGACACGTAGAAACACGGCGTCATTGCACGCACATCGTTGTGACACGATTGCATTTCTAGTTTTCAAGTGTTACTGTGATTCTCTACTGCTGTATGCCTTTTATTTGATTTCCACTTTTTAATGTACATGTGTGTTTCAATCTGACACAAATGAAAATGATGGCTTAGTCATGTTCATATACTCACTTTGTTCTTTATTGCAATGACGACCTTCGTCATTGCCTTGTTTTCGTTCACATTCTGCCCCATTAATATTCTCCTTTTCCTTTTCCTTATCCTTATCCTTATCGTCAGGAAATCGCATTCCTTTTGCATGTAGTGTTTGTGGTTCCTAGTTAGGTGCTTTTCTCATGTCGTTTTCCTTTCAAATTTCATAGGCATAGTCTCTAACATCTCATCAAGGTCACTACATTCTTCGATTTTGGAAATCACTCATGCATGACCGTCCAGGCGCCATTTTGTCCGTTTCTGGTCCATTTTAAGGCCTTTATATCTTCCTTCCTATCTCCACTATCCTAGATCCTACAAACTTCTAACAAATTCCTCTAGATAGTCTGAGAGATGTTCTTTCATCTGCGACATATGACTTGACCTTCAAAATGCCATCTTCATACTCAAAATTCAAATCTGAAACCGTCTCCGTCAACAATCTCTCAAATTCTTGAAAAAATGACCCCTAAATAATCTAAAACTGCCATAACTTTCTCATATAAATTCCGTTTTGTATTTAAATCTAACAGTATCTTTATCTCATAATTGCACATAGCTATGCCAAATTTCACGCTCTAATGGCTTTGCAAAACATAAATAGCGCCCTCTAAAGTTCTGGAAATTGGCTTTCTTTCTATGGCCGTATCTCCATTATGGCTTGGCAAATCCGTACCCTTTTTTAGATTTAGATACTTGAAGATATGCCTTTTCCAGCCATATACAAAATTATATACCCTTACACTGACTGACTTTGAGAAAAATGCCCTCCAAATTCGCCATTTTCAAGAAAATTCCAAAATAACTTAAACTTGCTCTAAAATGGCGATCTTTATATCTACATCAATGAAACTTGGCACACATATGTATCCATATACGGGACAACTGTTGCAAAGTTATCGCCAAAAATGATGAATTTACTATGCATTACGTAATAGCGCGTTTAATGCGTGCAATACATTGCGCGGAGATAACAATGGTGTCAAACTGACCACAATGGAGTGCCCTTTCGCATGATACCAAGTATAGTATATGTTCACACAGAAAATTGTGAGTAAATCGCATTTGAACAAAGGTCACTATACGAATTCCGCCGAGTTTCCGCCCGAATCTTACACGTATCGACTATGACGTCATTTTTTCAGACTGCTTTTCGCCCCTTAAAGGCCCGGGAGGTGTTTCACAAAGATCCTAAGTTGAACTTATCTCTAAGTTGGACTTAAAAATTATGGACAGCCATTGGAGTCTTAAAATGAAATATATTCAGAAGCAGAAATTCAAGTATTTTAGACTTTTTATAAATTCCACATCAAGAACATGAAATCTCCCATGATAATAGAAAATATAAATGATTTGAATCAACATTTTATGCCTTTTAAAATACCTTTAACAATATATTTTCAATGATGCTAATGGCTTTCCATAATTGTTAAGTCCAACTTAGAGATAAGTTCGACTTAGGATCTTTGTGAAACACCCCCCAGGTCACACAGAGGGGACGCATGGGGAACGCACGGCCAGCGCATTGGAAAATTCCTATTTTGGCCAGTGCGTTGTCGTGCGCCCAACTTTTGTCGAAGATACAGCTAGCTGACACCAAATGCATAGCGTGTTGCTAGCGCGCTGGACGCATACAGGGCGCACACAGGGCGCACACAGGGCGCACACAGAGCGCACATGATAACAACTTCCACGAATGCACAGCGTGTTGCTAGTGCGCTGGACGAATGGTCCACGCATGCACCGCGTTCTACGACGCACGGCCAGCGCATTGGAAATCGGAAAAGGCCGTGTGCCTAACTTTTGTCATAATTTTGGAAAAGCTACTGAGCTGACACAAAATGCACAGCGTGTAGCTAGCGCGCTGTGCGTATACAGGGCGTGTGCTCCGCGCATGTCTGCCGCTGGTCTAGCGTGCTCCACGCATGTCTGGCGTGCCTTTGGCGTGTACATTCATGCGTCGAGCTCGGCGCACGTTTTTGAGCATGCTCAAAAAATCCCGACGCACACAGCGTATGACGACGAATGCATAGCGTGGGTCCAGTGCGCTCGACGAACGAGTAACGAGTGATGACGCACGCCTAGCGAACGACAACGCACTTGCCAAAATTGCAAATTTTCCATGCGCTGGCCGTGCGTTCCCCATGCGTCCCCCCTGTGTGACCGGGCCTTAAATGTCCTTTTTGTTCCTTGAAAATTTGCAGTTGCATGCCAAGTTTCAATACGCAGGGCACCTCATGGCCGGATTTTTGAAATTGGTCAAGGGGGCCATTCAAGACGCCATTTTGTTCTATAAATCTATTTCACATCACGTGTTTCGATAGGATTATCATAGAAAAAAGGAGAGTAGTTTACAATAACAAACATGAAATTCTCTTTCTAATGATACCAAATACGGCCCATAAAGAGACAGAAAGAGAGAGAGAAAAAAACAATTTAACTCCAGTCATAATACAGATCCTGTACGTTTTCTGCCCATGCATTACACGCATTGTCTATGGGGCATATCGGGTTCACGCTTTTGGCCCCCAGAACGATCTGTATTGCAATGACGAACATGCACCAAATCCCATTGGTTTTTGCAAGCAGTGCTTGCGAGCCCTTTCTAGGTTCTTTCCCCTATCCCAATTTCTTTCAAACTTCGTAGGCATAGTCACTACCATCCCATCAAGGTCACTGTTGAGGCCTTTCTTTGTTTCTTTCGCCCTACCTATTTCCAATATCACAGAAGCTACCGACTTCGTACAAATTGCTCTGGATAGTCCGGAAGAAGCTCTTTCGTTTGACACGTAGAAACATGGCGTCATTGCACGCACATCGTTCTGACACGATTGCATTTCTAGTTTCACATTATTCTTATATCAGCATTTTTAACATGGTCTACAATTTGAGTGTTCAGAGCCAGAAAGGTGTTATTTGAGTTTAACATACATGTGTATGAGTAAGACAAGTAACTTCCTTCTGGCATCAATTAGACGATTTGTTGAATTATGTTCCTAAAGCTACGGTCACAAAGGTTTGTACGGTCGATGCGTTTGTACGAATCTCCCTGTTTTTCCATTGTCTTCCCGAATTTCCATTGTCTGAAAATCGTTCGTCCAGCGTATATGTAGCACTTCGTAATGGCATTTGTGACCGAGGCTTTACTTCATGACTATTCAAATCTCCTTTTTTTTCAACAAAGTGCAATGTGCATTCATTAAAATGCAAAAATATATCTATATTTTGTTCAGATTACATTTCATATATTTCTTACATTCATCTCCCTGTAAGAACAAGATTCACTGTATGTGTACAGTAAAAATACCAAATCTGTTTTTTACTTTATTCTTCTCTCAATTTACCTCTCTTTTACAGAGTGCAATGTATGTGTACACAATGTTTAAACAGTATGACGTAGACTACATGGAGAGTATTGTCAACAGCCAGGCGCCACCCATCTACATTCAAAAAGGAAAAAAATAGTAAGTGTAACTCTATGCTTTAATAGGATACCAGGAATGCTAGCACAGCTGTACATATATGTAATGTGATATCAGAAAGGGGATAGGATGACCATATTGGCCCACTATTTTTAGCACCTCTGCCTTATTCTAATGATTTTTGGATATGCTTTGCCTTTGTTCCATAGCAGTCCATAGATTTCTATTTTCCTTCAAAGCTTGAAATAAATGAACCAGTGCAAAAGGAAATTGCTAAATTTGACTGAAAAGTTGCCAGTTTTTACACAATTTTATATTTTACACAGTGTCGCCAATTTAGAGACTGTACCAATTAGTTTCAATTAAGCCGCTCTTAATCAAGATTTGCACAATTTACTACATTGGAAACAGACCTAAAATCTTTGAGTTTTGCTCTTTCTTCACATGTACATGTATAATGTGAAATTCCTAGTATTCTGGATCGAAAGATAATGTAAAAAGATCACTATTAAAAAGGAGACAATGTAGCCTATGCCCCGATGGAGGAAAGGGAACAATGCTCTAAATATGAGGGGTTCTATGTTCAAATGTCAGCTTCATATATTACTTCTTAAAAAAATAAATGTATCTCCGGTGTATGTTGGCCTCAAGCCCTGCAATGGTAAAGGGTTAACTCAACTTGTACGACCGTATTAAGTACATGTATGTACGTTTCACCTGAGACTTTTGTTTTGTTTTATTCCTTCTAAATAAACAATACACATACTATTCCAGTGATTGTTGTACTTTCTTTTACCCTTAAAATTGGACCTTTGCCAAAGAAAGACACCCTCCCCCCCCCCCTGCTCTCTTGGTTGTGGGCAAAAGAAATTCATACAATATGAGAGATGGCATTAAAGAGAAGGTTGAGTTCTGGGAAGAGGTGAAAAATATTTTGTGAGCGTTATCATTCTTATTATGCAAGTGTGGAAGAACATCAGATAAGACATGTTCCCTGAAAAGCATGGCTCTTCAAATGCCTTCATATTCTAAATATGTCATGTAACATCGTAAAACTCGGGGGTAGGATTTTTACGCCATGTGTTCGTGTAGTCCCATATGCATCTTTCTGTGTACAGTGTTTGTAACTTTACCAAGACTTGGCCAAATTTCTTATCAATTTGATGATTCCAGAACCTTGCAATACACACAAATTCTTATATGCTAGATGATCAACCTTTTCTGGTCGATTCCACACCGTTTCTGTCACAATGCAATCGCATGACCAGAACTCAACTTCATCTTTAAATATGCCCTAGAGTTGCTATCATCATGATTGCAAAGACCTTCAAGAAATATCATTCAGAGTGATTTCTTAGTGAAGCTATAGCGCAGTGTGTTTCCTCCTCTAAAACAATATATGAGAAAGTACCACTGCTATCATTATCATGTTGCATTTTAACATTGTATTGACTCTTTTCAGATAAGCTACAGTAGTTGTGTAATATATATTTCTGTTGACAACACTAATTTTGTATTTTGTCTTCTGTTTTATCTGTCTCTCTTTTCCTTTCTCCTCTTCTCTCTTTTCCTTTCTCCTTTTCTCTCTTTTCCTTTCTCCTTTTCTCTCTTTCTCTCTCTTTCTCTTTTATCTGGCCCTTATTCTTTCTTTTTATCTCTCCCCCGTTTCTTCAAGCATTCCCTTTCTCTCCTCATTTCCTCTATTTTCCCCTCTCTCTTCTCATCTTCTTTTCTCTTCTTTCTTTGACTCCTTTCTCATCTCCCTGTACTGACTTCTTTCCCTTCTACAGTAAACTAAAGAAACCACCCATACCACCAGCCAGGTTCAAGCTCTTGCATCCAGATTTCTCTCGCTATGTCTTTACAAGATACTTAGATGGCAAATCACATAGACCTACCACAGGTATGTGACTCTACACCACAAACAGAGAACCAATTTGCCCAAATGCACAACATTTGCTATTTTTGTCCCCGTTTTCTATGTACACGTACTTCTATGTGTTATAATAATAACAGATGCAGAAAACTTGTTTAATTATGATAAAACAGAGGATTTTTAGCAAGAAAATTGCAAGTCTTGTTATTTTATAAGGGACATGGAATGCCATGATAGCATTAAAAAAGAGCGAGAAAATACCTAGAAACTGGAGAGAAAATAGTGAGTGGATAGAGCAGTTGAAATCTGATTTCAGCACGCTGTGATACATGCCTGGCACTTTTGAGGATTTCTCAGTAGTCAAGATGCATGCAATTTTCATACTGTAAGCATGAGAGAATTACAACACATCATGTTTGCAGGCTGTTATGAACTCTCCCTTGCATATAAGCCACTTCAGAGATACTATCTATCTGCTCATGGGCAGATAGATACAGGTCATTGGTGCAAAACTGTAAACCCATCGAGATGACTGCTGGATAATGTTCATGAAAGTAATATGTAATCATAAATAGAAACTATTATGTAATCATAAATAGAAAGTAATATGTAATCATAAATAGAAAGTAATATGTAATCATAAATAGAAAGCATTATGTAATCATAAATAGAAAGCAATATGTAATCATAAATAGAAAGTAATATGTAATCATAAATAGAAAGCATTATGTAATCATAAATAGAAAGCAATATGTAATCATAAATAGAAAGCATTATGTAATCATAAATAGAAAGCAATATGTAATCATAAATAGAAAGTAATATGTAATCATAAATAGAAAGCAATATGTAATCATAAATAGAAAGCAATATGTAATCATAAATAGAAAGTAATATGTAATCATAAATAGAAAGTAATATGTAATCATAAATAGAAAGTAATATGTAATCATAAATAGAAAGTATTATACAACACCTACGTGGATCCTTGTCATTTGATTGGAGGATTGTTGGTCACATGATATTCAATAGATGGTATATTGCACGGTCGTGCATTTTTGGTTATATGCGCCGTGCATTTTTGGTTATATGCAGACTGCGTACCTCTCAGTCGTGCGCGCGCGTATCCCTGCGTGTATCTGACGCGAAGGCAATCTCAATGTAATCGAGGAGGCTTGACTTCAACTTTAATTTATCTTTAATATAAGGAGTAAAGCATAATTTGTTGATTAACGTTCTATTAGATCTTCTTCGATGGTGTATAAAACAAATAATGAATGTTTTTCATTCGTTCAACAGTGCAAATATTTTCATTCGTTGAAAGATTAACGTTAATTCTATTCAACTCGGCTGACGCCTCGTTGAATAGAATGTTAATCTTTCAACTCATGAAAATATTCGCATTATTGAACTCATAACCATTCATTATTTGTATAATATGTAATCATAAATAGAAAGCAATATGTAATCATAATTCATTTAGGTGGAAGTATTTTTTTTTAAGAGGGCAAACAAGACCTCCATCACTTTGGCAGTGATTATTCTAAAATGCACAAAGTGGGTCTTCTCCCTCATGTAAACATCTGGATATTGATAGGTCATTTGTGATATGTCAGCTAGAAGTGGCTAATCCTTATGATGTATTCAATAACTGGAAGAGGATACTATACTAGTGCAAACTTCAGACTTTTATAATGGACAACACATCCACCCAAAGAGGGTTTAATAGCAAGGCACTTTAATAAACATTATAATCACAGAGTACAATTGTATGTGCTTACAATAAACATAGTCATGACAAATTCCTTGTTATAACAAGTACAGTTGGGTCTGAAAATGTATGTACACTTGGAAAAAAACATTTTACTCACATTTTCACAACTGCACTCATTCCAATCAGGAGTCACATGAATGTCTCAGAGTGATTAGTGATGTATATATTATACATTAAACAGACTTCTATCTTCCTGGAGTGACAAAGTGGCAGGATTGAGTAAAGTTGTGATAATGTATACCTTTGTATTGCTTTTCTACCAGGTGTATGTAATCTTATACCGACCCAACTGTAGGTGTATATAAGTTTGATCTTATCTCATATACCGGTATCTAGTGTGAAAACAGACTGTAAATGGCACTTGTTTGATGCCCATCTACATGTACATTGTAAAGAGCATGCTATAAAATGAATTATTCAGCAGACAGGCTTGTGTTGCATCCAAATGTCAACCAATAAGACGCTTCAGAAGGTGCCTTGTATTAAACAGTGTAGATGTGTGATAGCAATGTACTTCATACACCTTCAAGTAGACTTGAATACCATATATTAACACTCCAATGGGTCTTTCTCTTTACAATTTCCCATGTTTTGCTGTCACTTCGTATATAATATGATTCACATTAACCATGCCAAATCATGTGTCA
The DNA here is from genome assembly GCA_035222895.1 of Strongylocentrotus droebachiensis. Lineage (NCBI taxonomy): Eukaryota > Metazoa > Echinodermata > Echinoidea > Camarodonta > Strongylocentrotidae > Strongylocentrotus > Strongylocentrotus droebachiensis. The sequence goes on from JAVYIG010000787.1 coordinate 61,359, forward strand.
TTCTTTAATACCTTTGATATGTTGGTATAGTATTGCTATATGCATTTTTGGTTTTATTTCTTAAAAAAATATATGATTTAGCCAAGGCTGCAAGACAGATTAAGAATAAAAGTACCATTAAATAATCTATAGAAGAAGAATATATTAGAATTCTTTTCTGGATGTTCTCTGTATACAAAGGGGACATACTCTACTCTATACTCTACCTTCAGTTGTCTTTCAATTTCGTTTTTAAAAGTTAAAAATATACTGGTATGGTTTTATGGTGGCCGGTCCTGTCTAGCGGATTAAGCTTGATTCAGTTAAGGCTTGTTCACATATGAATATGATGCGGGGGAAAAAGGAAAAAGAACTGTGTGCAATAATGGTCCTGCATGCATTCACTGAGCTCAGTGTTATAAAGTACAGAAATGTGAAGAGTATTAAATACACATTACCTCATTTTAAAGATGCTGCAGTTTTCCACCTCCTATCTCAACAACTTCATTCCTTTTTGCCAATATGTTGTTTTTCTTCACATTTTAAGCTGATCAAATTTCAAGAAATTGTAAGATATTCTTTGATCAGTGCATGAAATGTTAGCAAATCTGCAAGCTTCTCCAAATCAATATTAATTATAAAAAATCTTCTTCAAAGAAGTCATCTCATGGTTTTTAATATTTTGTTCATTTGTGTATCTTTGTATAATCAGGTGCCTTAGTGGTAATGCTTGCTGTCCATGTATGTGATGAAGTAACCATCTACGGGTTCGGTTACGACCAGCGTTTCACCCTACACTACTACGACAAGGCCTTCGTCAGCCACACAGACAAATCCACCGCTCTTCATGATATCGACAATGAGAGGGGACTCTGGAACAAACTGCACGAGGAAGGCGTTATTCGCTTCTTCAAAAGGGACTTATGACGGGAATAATGACTATGGCCTAGGCGCTCGCCCTTGAACAACTCATGACTATTTTGCCTCGTTTTATTGACACACTTGAATATGTTTTCATTTGGATATATTTATGTACCATCAACACATACAAATTGTTATTCACTGTGTTGACTTATTTTTGTTTTCCTAGAGTTCTATTTAAACCATCTCCTTTTGAGATTATTCAATTGTTGATATCATGTATGTTATGATATAAATTATTAGTTACATGGTGGAAAAGAATTTCCACATAAACTGTTCTGAAGTTGACTTCAATTATATAAATGTTGATATTTTGTGCAACTTACGTCTCCATTACAAAGATCAAAACACAATCTGTCAAATTACTTGAACAATGAATTGTTTGAATTACCACCAAAAAAAAGTTTTTTTGTTCTGTCTTACTACAGGTTATAACACAGTATAAAACTTCTTTGATGGCCGATATCTTTGAAACCCTGTATTGTGATATTGTTAATAATTAACAATATCTTTGTTAATCTAATATCACATTGACGTACACTGAAGGAGCATGTACGTCAACATTAAAAATCAAGTAACTCATTAACAAACAGCATAGATAGACATTGTTTTTTATTATGTGAAAATGAATACAGTAGCACACACAACCCCAAATTAAATGATTTTCAAGGCCACATATAAAGTATCCTTTGTAGCTCATATGCCACATCAAGTAGTAGAATTACATTTATCAAATTGTATTAATTTAATAGAATACAATATTTTGTGCCAAATATAGTACTATACGTACCATTTTTTAATCTGTACCCACATTCCAGTATAAAAGTTATGTACATATCTGTTGAAATTACATTGTTGGAATCTACATGTTGCTATATGTAGATCAGGTAGTTAAAGGGAAATCCAACCCAAATAGACATCTACTCTAAACGAATGCAGACAAATCAGAGAAGCAAACTGATGAAAGTTTCAATTTAATCTAAGAAAGTTATGAATCTTATGAAAGTTGTAATCACAATACGTAAGGGCACTTCAAATTGGCTGAAGCGGTAATGTCAATGTGATGTAGTGCCAGACTCCTTTCCCATCTGTTCCAACATATAAAATGACTAAACTTAGCATTTTCAAACATTCATGGCTCAGTAGGGTCTTTTCTTTTTAGAGGACCTATAAGAATATGCTATCTATCATATATTTTTAGTAGTGCCCCAAGGAAGAAGGAACTTACACGGGAAATGGGAGAGTTATCCATGTCCTACGTGTATGTCACAATCCACTATAAACCAAATACCAATTCGAGATTCGCATAGAATAGACCTAGTGATCTCATATTTCAAACATTCATAACTTCTTTTAATTGGTCCGATTCATTTCAAACTTTTGCCATTCTGTTTCTGTTATTTTTCTGCTTTCATACAAATCTACTTAATATTGCAGGGGTTGGATTTCCCTTTGAGGAAATATAATGGGACATATGAAGACATGTCCAGAACACAAAATATAGAATTGTTATTATAATTCAAGGTGCTCCGACATAGATAACGATAAGGTTCTGGGCCCCGTAACGCAAAGGTTTGCAATCAATTGCAAATCTGAAACAACAATCTTGATTGGTTAATGGTCAGCCTTTTGAATAATTTGTGCATGCAACAATGATATTGATTGGCCATTGCCATTTTGTGATTGATTGCAAGTTTCTTGCTACGGGGCCCAGGAAGTGTTCTGGATGCATCATCACCTGCCACGACATTTCATTAAACTATATTTTCTTTATTACCCGATATAGTTGAAATATGTTGTGATCTGTTGTGGAATTCTTTGGTCTATCTGTCATCAAATTCATGTCTCACTGTCAGGTTTGACCAAAGCATCTGCCGTTCCACTGGTGTGCATTCATGTATTTGTTTATGCACTACAGTTTTATTTAAAAGATGAGGCATTTTACCCAGCATGTGTCTCCTTCTACACAGGTGTACGGTAGTTGATGTGAATCTGACAGATTTTTTTTCTTAACTCGACGAACCTGATAGGAACCGTATGGAATATGAGAAGCAGTCTAGAATGATTAGGATAGTTTCAGATCATTTTAAGAATGCAAAATTGGTGCAAAATGGTTTAAATTTAGTTAAAGCATGATATGTGTAGCTATTATTAATGTGAAGAAATGATACCTCACTTGTCATAAAATTTGACCCACTTTGTGATTTTTTTTTTGCAAAAGATACTTGGTGCAAAATAAAAAAGTTATAAGCAAAGTTTGTTCGGCTTGATATAATCCACCTAAACAAGGTGCATAGCTTAATGCTATTATTGCAACTTAATCTAGTCTTCATTTTTATGTTTTTCCACCAAATAATTCATTTGAAAGTATGTTTAGCAAACCAAAGTTAATGTGTGACATTATATAGTAGGAAATATGTGATATATTGATTACCAAAGTTTACAAATTTCTTTAATAAAATCTAATCCAGCTATTTTTTTTGTTACATCTTTGCGAAATTCTCTCTCTGTCTCTCTCTCTTTTAAAGTGTACACATTTCCAAAACTTGTTTTGCTTTGATGTAAGGGGTTCCATGTCGCTTTACTGAAGTCGAACTATGAGCTTCAAATATTTCTTCTACAAAGTTATACTGCAGTTTAAGTACGCTGCCAGTGAACTGCATTAGAATAGAGTGCGCGCCAAACCCCGGCCTGACTTGGGTTCTGTGTGTGCCCCCTTTATTCCGGGGTTTTATAATCCTTTACTTGCTTCATAGTCCTTTATTGTTAATTTATAGAATGCCAGGTAGAGTTTGATGAGGTTGATTCTATGCATTCTACCTACTTAGATACACAACTTATTTTTTGGATTGATTGTTACACTTTAACTCTTTATATGTGTTGCCAGTCAGGCAGCCTACATGTAGATGATAGACAGGCAATCAAGTTCTCTCAATTTGTTAAATAAAATTTTCTTTCAACATGTTCAATTATCATCAAATTTGGGGGAATGATATAAATATATTTGTAAATAGTCTTCAAGATATATGGAGAATTTAGTTAACCACTAAATATTATATTTTTTGCAATTTTCATGCTTCATTACTTTTGCAACTTTTTTGAAAAAGCAAGCTTGTGCAAACAAATCACAGATTTTTGTTAATTAGGTTTTTGTCTGTGTAATAGTATACATCATTTGCAAATGTATTTTATTTAAAACTCAATGTTGCTTTGTCTTATTTAATAATTGATTAGCAATAATGCAAAGTGTTGTAGATGATTTTTATTTTAGATAAAAGCATATTACTCCCAAGTTATTGAGATTATATGTTTAGGCTGCAGTACTGGACAAACATGTAATGCTGTTACTGTATATTCCATGCAATAAGATTTGCTTTTCTTATACTACATTCTCAATATCATATGTTGTCTGTTTTATAGAATCACACATTGTTGAATAGGATGTACATGTAGCAATATTTTTGTTTTGTGTATGTATTTATTTATTTATTTTAAAAAAAATAAATGGGGGGGGGGGGGAGCATAATTTGTTCCTAAAAATGTTGGCCCTTTTTTTCCTTATTATGTTGTAAGGCATGCACTACAGAGCATACATGTATTTCTCTTTTTCACTAGTTCCATTCTTAAGGCGTGTACTCAGCTGTTCATATGATTAAGGGCCACCGCCTCCCAGCTGGGTATTATTTACCTTCTCTAACCATCATGACCATCAGAAAATTATACCTTTTGCTTAAGATTTTCAGATAACGGATCCATAAGAAACATATCCATTTCACTGTTGTCTTAAAGTAACCCCAAATTGGGAATTTGCACCAACAGAAAACCCCCTAGCTGGGACTTAAGACAAGTGATCCATAGAAACATATCCAAAGCTGTCTTGAAGAAATCCAAGTCTGGAGTTTTGCAGGAAAGCCAATTGTTGGACAGAGTTTTATAGTCGCTTGCTCGCTCTCTCTCTCTCTATGTATGAATTGCTATATCGTCTGTAGAGAGCCAGAAGGGCATTAACTATGCGTAAACTAATACGAGCCAATTTCCTTCTTGCACCAAACAGATGATATCATGTCTTTGGAGCCCGGCAGGAGGGCATTTCCATGTAACTCGTTTATCTTAAAACAGGGTTAACGGTCTTGTGGCTCTAAATAACAGACATTATTTGGCTGATATCATCCTTATCAAGTTGACTTTTTAATGGCTCTAAACGTCTGTCTGTCTGAGAATGCTGTCTAACTATCTTTCTTACAGCTGAGAGGGATGTCACCCTGATTGAGTTTCCCCACTCCAATAAGATAAGAGAAGTTAAAGGGACTTTTATATTCATTGGCAGATTCAGGGGAAAGGGGGCACTGTCCCTTCCCTTGAAAAGTACACATTAACTAAAGCATGAAAGGGACACCTAGGTGTCCCTTTCCCCCTCTTTGCAGAAATACAGATCCCAAAAGGTATATGAAATGTGACTTTTAGTTTTAATTCATTATTTTTTTTCTTCTATTTTTAGCTTTTCAGATAATTTTTTAGTTAAAAAGGAATCTAGAAACATGGTGTCACTTTGTGCCCACAGCCACAGAATGTTATCTGAAAAAATTACTCCACACTTGATATAGAGTCAATTTAGTCAATATTGATGCCCCAAGGAAGGATGAAAGGTGAATAGTTATGTAATGATAACATACCATATTGTTTCAAAAGGTATGAGAAATAATGCCTTTCTTAGCAAATTTGTGTTAATTGACATAAGCTGTTAGCCCCATGTTCTACTAAAATTAAAATGTGACTGTGGTTTGAAGCTCAGCCTTAAAGGTCCTATCCGATGAAAATACAACTTATCTATGGAAAGCTAAATGAATGTATATGTAGAATATACATGTATAAAGGAATACAAAATAAATTCCCTTTCAGTTTTGCACAAAATCAAATTGATATCACATTTTCCGCACATCTCCAAATTATGGGTTTAATAATGGTTCACATTTACTCTAGTTATGGAGACAACATAACATGTGGACCTGATTTGCTCGCCTATATAACTGAGGCAATAAGCCACCTTAATTAATGCAAAGACATTGTGAAGAATTATGTGTAATCCACATTAGATGATGTCATCAAATTGATAGCAAGTTTTTAGGTTGACAACTTCTGATTTCCAAAGCTTTTGATTTCAAATTTTTAGAGGGCTATTACTCCCTTGACAAACACTAAAATAGCATGTAACTGATATTATTGTAATGTTTGGCTCATAAGCTTTCCATTGATGTATAATTTATCTAATTTGTTTTTCACTTCCGAAGGGTCTTTAAGTCTAGTTTATCTAAGGAAGTTACATCAAGGTCTTATCTAGGCTTTTTTTCCCCTTTGTCTAACCTGACTTAAATTGCAATACGCATGTGGGGTTGTACTTAATGAGTAATATACAGGTCTTGTTGTTTTGCTTGCTGTTTGTTTTGAGTGTAGTATTGCCTTAGATTTGCGGAAGAAAATTAGCTTTGATGAATTTTATCTTGCTCCTGCATTTTCTGTTTCTTGATTCAAAGAATGCTCTGATATTTCTTACTACCGGTAGTCATTGTATTTGAAATATGTACATAGTGTATTTCCATTTTTGTCAGAATGTGAGGATAAAATATTCAAGTTTTTGCTCTATAATGAATAGCCTATTATCTGCCGCAAATATTTTGTTGATAGCTCCCATTGTGTACACTATTTTCTTCTATTGTTTTAAAACTCATGATTAATATGTTGTTAAATCAATTTTTGCATAAAGGGAGTGCACATTCAAAAATTAAAAACCAAAGTTTTAACATTTAAAACTGAGTATGCCAATAGTGATGGGAAAGATAGTAATAGTTTAGAATCACAAAATATTCTTAGTGTCTTGTTTTCCTTTGAAACTGAATCAGTATAGGTGAGCACTATACATATGTTATTAAATGTTATTAAACTTTTGAGAGTATATCAGACTGCATCCACAATGATATTTAGAACATAATGATCAGGATATGATGTTGCAAGTTAACCATATAGTGCACTATTGCCCAAATATATACAAATAAAAGTAACAAATTAACATTATTTTTTCCCCCTTAACTTTATTTGGTTATATCTGAATTTTTCCTTTTCCCTAGTGTATGGTGTTTTCACATGATATTATTCATGTCCATTTAGATTTTTATATATTTCATTCATAGCAATATCAAAGACAAGAATTCCATTGGAGCTGACAGTGATCTTGGTATATCGCATGTGAAATGCCCAATTAGCTTAAGCTTGATCACAAAAGCTTTCAAATACCATCATACATGAATTTCACTAGCTTGGCTAACACCTATTGTAATGTGTGAATAGTACAATATATATATATATGTAGTACATGATAGGAACACAATTTCTATATGCAATACAGTAGAATAATGAAATGGTCTTAAGTTTTTTATTTTTGTTTTTTGTTTGTTTTATTTTCTTGATCTTCTACGTATTAATGTATAACGTAATGATGTTGTATTCTTTGTGCATTTTGATTTAGGTAATCATCACAGGTTCCACAGTGTTATAAAAAGTCAAACGGTTCCCACAAATTATATATTTGATTAATTTGATTAATTGTTTTTATGCAACTCAAATCAAATCATATCCCAAAACTTCGCTTTAGAACTTATACTTTAATAGATTAGTCTTGTATTTGATGGGAATATTTTGTGGGTTTGTATGCAGAAGGGCATTAATTCAATCATATTCTTTAACACAGATATAATGCCCTTCTGGTTCTGAACAAATGATTTATTCATTAAATACCACATTGAAATTGGGATTTTTAATCCTTGACCGTTCGACCCACCCGTAGAGTATAAAACACGCTTGCTTACATTAGATTTTATCACCTTACGAAGTGTTGCAGCGGCGCATGAAAAGTCGTGATCTTTTAGATCCCTTATTGCGGACCATACATTGCGAGACAAATGAATATCACTAGCGATATTATTTTCGATACTACAACCGCAATGAGTAATATATTTAGCAACTTACATATAGTTGCGCAATAGGGAGAAATGATGAAATTAGATTAATTTTAGATAATGTGAAAAGTACTTTCTGTAGACATTCCATGTCTAGTACTTTCTTTTATACAGAAGTGTTGTAATATGTATAAAATGTTATTGAAGTTGTGAAGAAAAAAATAGAATATTGTGATTTAGGCACTTTTCAAATGAAACAAACATCACTGCTTCTATTGCCATATATTATGTGACATTGGTAATTTGAATTTTCTTATTCTTTTGTTGGGCAATGTTGTCCTTACTTCATGTTTCAAATGTTACTTATTATTATTGCTGAAGATATTGCGGTTAATATCTGAAGAGCCATTTTTTCATCTTCAACATTTTATAAATTATTGCTCTTTTATGTTTCAATCATTTTCTGTTCAATGATTCTTTTTCTTTAAATTGCTGTGTCGAGCCAGCCAAAACCTTTTTTTTTTTTCTTCTGAAACTTGTTGAATTCAGTTAAATTTGTTTGTTTGTGTACCGGTATTACCGGTATTTCTACAATGTATGCCACATTCTTAGGTTGGGTAAATACTGTCTAACTAATATTATTTTAAAGTCTAATTGCCAGAAATTCTGATTTATCTTTAATTATAAAACACAGTCTTTGCGCGCACAATCTGAGAACTATAATATGTGTGTAGCAAGTGCTGTACAAATGAATACTGAAATGTACCTATAGCTTTATGTGTTTTAATTGTGACATACATTTTTGTAAAATTGTTGATTGTTGTACACAAAAAATTATGTGCATTTATAATTATTTTTGCGAAAACATTACCTATACACCATTGCTAATAAAGCATTTCCAAACACAATTCCAGAATTTCTTCTTGTGATTTGTCCATGTGTGTAGGCATGTCCTTAACATGCATTTCTTTTAGATTTGCTTTTTAATTTTTAAAGGATTTTGTTCAAACATGTAGTTACAAAATAAAGGTAAGGTGCAAGTTGTTTTATTAAAGGTTTGAATTTTAAGGGAACAATATATATTTGATCAAAAGTTGATTTAAACAAATCATAGTGCTTTACTCGTTATCCTACACCACTCTTTGAAAAATTGTTTTCTTTTTTCTTTTTTAGATCAAGAAGTGCAAGACTTACAGAGAAGAGGATAAAACAATATAAATATTATTCCCATTTCGCTGTGATTCTCTTTCAAAATTTGATGTTTCAAAAAGTGTTAAAAAATCATTACTACTTAGAATCTTCATTGATCTATGACTCTTTATATTGATCAATACATATGCTGAATCCCTATGACTCTTTTGATTGGTTAATACAGATGCTGAATCTCTATGACTCTTTTGATTGGTCAATAAAGATGCTGAATCTCTATGACTCTTTTGATTGGTCAATAAAGATGCTGAATCCCTTTGACTCTTTTGATTGGTCAATAAAGATGCTGAATCTCTATGACTCTTATGATAGATCAATAAAGATGATGAATCTCTATGACTCTTTTGATAGATCAATAAAGATGCTGAATCTCTATGACTCTTTTGATAGATAAATAAAGATGCTGAATCTACATGACTCTTTTGATAGATCAATAAAGATGATGAATCTCCATGACTCTTTTGATAGATCAATAAAGATGCTTAATCTCCATGACTCTTATGATTGATCAATAAAGATGCTGAATCTATATACGACTCTTTTGATAGATCAATAAAGATGCTTAATCTCCGTGACTCTTATGATTGGTCAATAAAGATGCTGAATCTCTATGACTCTTTTGATTGATCAATAAAGATGCTTAATCTCCATGACTCTTATGATTGGTCAATAAAGATGCTGAATCTCTATGACTCTTTTGATAGATCAATAAAGATGCTGAATCTCTATGACTCTTTTGATAGATCAATAAAGATGCTTAATCTCCATGACTCTTATGATTGGTCAATAAAGATGCTGAATCTCTATGACTCTTTTGATTGGTCAATAAAGATGATGAATCTCTATGACTCTTTTGATAGATCAATAAAGATGCTGAATCTCCATGACCCTTTTGATTGTTCAATAAAGATGCTGAATCTCCATGACTCTTATGATTGGTCAATAAAGATGCTGAATCTATATACGACTCTTTGATTGGTCAATACAGATTCTGAGAAGATATAAACTTCATCTATCAAGAGTAAATCATTATTGTAACAATCATCTCATGAAAAGAAGTGAGAAGAAAAAAAATCCCATAAATTTTCGGCAACGGTAATAAAAGGCCCCTGGAAATTTGAGCAGTGTTCCGGTCTAAATTGGACTCGGTCCAAAGGCAAAAAGAGCCGTGATAATTTTTTCCGTACCACTAACGCGTCACATTTTATTCCGCAGAGGGACTTGGTCTGAGACCACTGTCAAAACCGTACGATTTCCTCTCTAGACTACAATACATACCTTGTCTCTGTGTGTTGTGTGTGAGTAAGGAACGGGTGTGTGTGTACGTGTGTTCTATAAGTGCTTATGCTGGTGTCACGTGACACTGTCATGTGACTGTGTAAATGTGGTCGCCCCCCTTGATGCGCATATTTTTTTTTACACAAGTGTTTAGCCAGTTCATAGTGCGGTATGGTATGTAATCCCTTAGGATTTTTTTGCCAATTTTTTTTTGTTTTGTTTTGTTTTGTTTTGTTGCTGTTTTGGCTTCAAAAGGGTCCCAATTGGCCAAAGATGATGGGGTTCAAATTTTCAGACTCCTCCTTCATTTCCTGGGGGGTCCATATTGCGCGCCAAAATGGCTTATATAACGCGCAATAGGGAAATTTGGTGTCTTCGGGAAAATTTGAACCCCATCAATTTCTGATAGCTTGGACCCCAATGAATCAAAAAATGCACAAAAATCAACTTTGGCACAAAAATCCTATACGGGAGCTGTTTCAGTGACGTACCGTACCACACTATCAGTCAAATAAATGGCTGGAGACAGAGTCTTCGCGGTATTTTTTGTATTGCTGAAGCTGTACATACTCGAGCGTGTAGCTAGCAGCGGCTGCGTTAACCTATATTAATTGTAGGCATGTGACACGTTCCCCCTCAATTTGTTAAGGAGGGGATCGTCCCCCCCCCCCCCCCGGAAAATTCGAAAAAGTGCGCACACAAAATATGTATAGCAAATACTGACTAAAGACTGAAACACACTTATAAGCTCTGGAGGACACAAGAGTACAACGTTTACACTAATACAAATGCAAAAAATCTTCTCGCTCGGTTGCTAACATCACTCTCATAATATCCTTCAAAACATACAAGTTAATATTGTAGAAAATCTGTATTCAATTGGTATCATGTAACCACAGATTACATGTTTACAAGATTAAGAGTTATAGAAAGAGAGCAGTGCTACAAAAATGAATATTCCGCTTGCTCCTGGAGTAACCTACAACAAAGTGTATATATTTGCCAGGCTGATATTTGCCATTTCAACTCCCATAGCGATATATGACAAAGGCCTAGAGTGGAAAATAGAAATCCCATCCATGCCCAAGCTCCTTGCTGATACTAAAATTAACCTAATAAACTGATATTAACAACCCTACGGACTGCAGACTAATTACCAGCAAAGTAAAAGTGAAGTGTAAAAAAAAAGGTATATTGCTTGGTTTTATACTATAGTTTTGCTAGGGAAAGTAATTTTGTAATACAACAAAACTTCAAAAAACCTGTGAAGGGGTAGTCTGTGCCGTCACCTTCGCCCCTCTCGTTCACTATGCTCCCTCGTCCCTCGCACTAGCGTATTGATGGAAGGTTGGGGGCAGTTGCCCCCATCAAACGTTTTTCTCACTTTTTTGTAAATTATCCTTTTGTATGCGTTTAGTGAAAATTCCCAAATTTACAGTCAGGCAAAATATGCTTATTTGGAAGCCTACATGATTGTCAAGGCCCGCGGATCGGGGGGCTCGAGCTCCCACTCCCCCGGCCCCCTCACTTTTGTGAAAAAATATGTTGAAGAGAACCTGCCAGTGTCACAAAATATGAGATATCAAAATATGCTCATCTGACCGTAATTAAATACCTAAAATCCCTGAGTTTGCGGGGGTTTCCACCACTTGGCCCCTACAAGGGGCCCTTAGGCGGGCCCCTGGATGCTCACCTGATCGTAATTACATGCCTAAAATCCCTGAGCTTTAGGAGGCTTCGCCCCCTTGACCAGGGGCGTCGCTAGACCTTTTTCAGTGGGGGGGGGGGGGGTGTAGAGGCCAACGATTACCGACAAAACTAGCCACCAATTACCGACAAAAATAAATGTCCAATATCTACAAATTCAACCCTATAAACCTGGGGCCGAAGGCTAAATTGCTTTTCCTATGGACTATCTATAGTACTTGCATATGCGCAAAATGGTCATTTTCCTCGACGATATAAATATACGAATTATTTCTTCAATTTAGTCATCATCATAGCTATATATTTTAATGCAGGCGCGGAGCTAGGATCTTATTTTAGGGAGGGGCGGTAGTAAGCAAGAGAATCACTTAAAAGCGCGCTCATTAAGGGGGTGTGGGTGATGGGCCTCATTAATTTTACCGTTTTCGACTGGTAATCCTTGGCTGAATGAACCCCCCCCCCTCCCGAGCGAAGCGCGAAATCTTTTACGTTTCATTAAATTATGAGAAAAAGAAGACGATTCGGTGTACTGTTCTCGACTCTTTATCCTTGTCTGAATTCATTTTCTCCCCCTCCCGCGCAAAGCGCGGAAGCCTTGACGTTTCTTTTAATTATGAGAAAAAGCAGAGGATTCGGTGTACTGTTCTCGACTCGTTATCCTTGTCTGAATTCATTTTCAACCCCTCCCGCGCGAAGCGCGGAAGCTTTGACGTTTCATTTAATTATGAGAAAAAGCAGACGATTCGGCGTACTGTTCTCGACTCTTAATCCTTATCTGAATAAATCTTCCCCCCTCCCGCGCGAATCGCGGAAGTTTTGACGTTTCATTAAATTATTAAAGAAAGAAGACGATTCGTCGTACCGTTTTCGACTCTTAATAAGCCCTATTGATCTGAATTCAGTTTCCCCCTTTCACGCAAAGCGCGAAAGCTTTGACGTTTCCTCATATCATTAGAGAAAGAACACGATTCGTTGTACCGTTTTCGACTCTAAATAAGCCCTATTAATTTTGTCTGAATTCAGTTTCCCCCTCTCGGGCGAAGCGCGGAATCTTAGACGTTCCTTAAATTATTAGAGAAAGAAGACGATTCGACGTACCGTTCTTGACTCGTTTAAATAATGTCTTCCCATTTTTGGCGTTTCATCACAATATAGAGAAAGGAAGACGATTCATCGTACCGTTTTCGACTCTTATTAAGCCCTATTCATCTGAATTCAGTTTTCCCCTCTCGCGCAAAGAGCGAAAGCTTTGACGTTTCCTCAAATTATTAGAGAAAGAACACGATTCGTTGTACCGTTTTCGACTCTAAATAAGCCCTATTAATTTTGTCTGAATTCAGTTTCCCCCTCTCCGGCGAAGCTTAGAAGCTTAGACGTTTCCTTAAATTATTAGAGAAAGAAAACGATTCGTCGTACCGTTCTCGACTTGTTTAAATGAAGTTTTCCCATTCCGCGCGAAGCGCGGAATTTTTGGCGTTTCATCACAATATAGAGAAAAGAAGACGATCCGTCGTACCGTTCTCGATTCTTATTAAGCCCTATTCATCTGAATTCAGTTTCCCCCTCTCGCGCAAAGAGCGAAAGCTTTGACGTTTCCTCAAATTATTAGAGAAAGAACACGATTCGTTGTACCGTTTTCGACTCTAAATAAGCCCTATTAATTTTGTCTGAATTCAGTTTCCCCCTCTCCGGCGAAGCTTAGAAGCTTAGACGTTTCCTTAAATTATTAGAGAAAGAAATCGATTCGTCGTACCGTTCTCGAATTGTTCAAATGAAGTTTTCCCATTCCGCACAAAGCGCGGAATTTTTGGCGTTTCATCAGACTATAGAGAAAGGAAGACGATTCCTCGTACCGTTTTCGACTTTTTATAGGCCCTATTTGTCTGAATTCAGTTTCCCACTCTCGCGCGAAGCGCGGAAGCTTTGACCTTTCCCTAAATTATTAGAGAAAGAAGATGATTGGTTGTACCGTTCTCGACTAGTCTAAATGAAGTTTCCCCTTTTTGGCGTTTCATCACAATATAAAGAAAGGAAGACGATTCGTCGTACCGTTGTTGACTCTTAAACCTTGTTTGAATTTAGTTTCCCCCAAAATTTTAAACCTCTGATTTCTTTAGCTGATATTATAGGAAAGTGAAACTTCGAGAAAATACAAGTATTGTAGTTGTAGTCACTCTTGAAGTTGTCACAGCGGATAATAAGTCACAGTTCGTAGGGAAAAAAAACTTGTTGGCCGACCCGACACAGCAACATATTTACCCGTGTTTACGGTGTCTTGCTTGCTCCCTCGACGAGACGACTCCACCCAACAACCCCCTTCTCTATTTTACTCCCACTCCTCCTCTCTCAGACTCTTACCTCCCCTCTCTCTGCTCTCTTTCATCCCCCGTTTCTTTTGTTTCCCTTTTATTTTTTATTTTTTCCTTTTCTTTCTTTTCCTTTCTTTCCTCTCCTCCCTCTTTTTTTTTTCTCTTTCTTTCTTTTCCTTTCTTTCCTTTCTTTTCCTTTCTTTTCTTTTCCTTTTCTTTTTTTCTTTTCTTTCCCTTTCTCTCTCTTTTTTCCCTCTCTTTTTTTCCCTCCCCCTTTTCTCTTTTTCCCGAAGGCAGCGCAATTTTACCGACAATATCCTGACAGGTGGAGGGGTGTCGCACCCCCACAACCCCCCCCCCCCCCCCCTTTGGCGACGCCCCTGCCCTTGACCCGTCGCCAATAGTGACCTGCCATTGTCACAAATAAGGTATCAAAATATGCTCATATGACCGTAATTAAATGCCTAGAACCTCTGAGCTTCATGAGGGGTCCACCCCGTGACCCCCGCTACGGCTTTGCCCCTGGATCTTAAGCAAATTAACGCTCCACTCGCTTCGCTCGCTACGCTCTACCTTATCATTAATACTTTAGCCCCCCTCCCCCCACTTTGAAAAACGTGCTGCGGTGCATGCATGTTTTTGCTCATTACGCCACTGGTCCGTCGCATTTCTCTCACCCCCCCCCCCCCCCACCCCCCGGCCATGTAAAGAAATCGCCGCCCCTGGATGTAGAGCATACAATTCAGATGTATTTTGAAACAAGTTAAAGGCAAAACAAGGTGAATGAAACAGCGATAACACTAAAAGAACAACAACAACAACTTACATAGCTTGAGGCCAACGTATTTCACTATGAATACGTCTTAGATTCGTCTCACATTGTGCCTGTTATTGACTTACCGTCTGTTCTCGAACTGATTTTGACTCATTTTTTCACAAACGTGCGTCATGCAATTAAAACTTTAACTCGGGCCTACCATATTTAGTAATATCAATCTGTGTAATGGTTTATTTAGGAAAAATGGAAATTTAATACTGGTAAACTGTTAAATAACATCACTCAGTTTGATTCGACTCGGAGAAATATCTCATTAATGAATCAGTGTTGAAGCTATGTATTTTTAAACAAACCTACACCATTAAACTTCAATGCTAAATGTATAATTAAAGATAATCTGAAAGTTTGAGTAAATACAGACCATTATTAATGATACAAATTGGGAAAAATGATCTGATCGATTTCTTAATTCTCCCAACTCTATTATTACAATTTAATTACATTTTAGGTGAATAAAAATTGTTACAAAGCAATGCATTTTAAAAAGCCTGTTATATGTTTTATTTTCATGGAAAAATGTTTAAGAGAATTTACTATTAGAGGGTGTCGCACAGTGGATTTTTCAGTTTTTGTTTGCATGCTAGAGAGTTAGTATAGTAGAAGGAATATAATAAGTAACATTTCATACAAAAATTACGCAGTTTTTTAATCAACCTTCATAAATGTTACCGAGTCACGTTAAGCAAGATTGATATTATTAAGTTGTTCGATAACATCATTCAGTTTGATTTGATTGGAGATATATCTCACTAAGGAAACAGTGTAAAGGCTATATAGTCTCAAACAAACCTACACCATTAAACTTCAAGCTCACTCACACATAATATATTGCGACACTTTCAAGGCTGCTTATTATTTCAAGTTCATGTACCGGTATATACAAACGGCAACAGTTTAGATATAAAAAGTAAGTTCTTCTCATTTAAATCATTGGTCTGGAAACAATCTTTTCCCATTGTTGCATATTGTATTACATTTTCACTGACAATGAATTCACATTGTAATGCAATTTTCAAGTTTCCCAGATTTATTTAGGAGAATAGAAGATTGAAAGTTGTTCGATAACATCACTCAGTTTGATTTGACTGGAGATATATCTCACTAATGAAACAGTGAAAAGACTATATAGTCTCAAACAAACCTACACCATTAAACTTCAAGCTCACTCACACATGATTATATTGCGACACTTTCAAGGCCACTTATTTTTTCAAGTTCATATTATACAAACGGCAACTTCATGCTCGGTCGCTACGCTCCTAGATCCTTCGCATAATATCCTTCAAAATGTACATGTAAATATTGGAGAAAATATGTATTATGTTGGTATCACGTAAGCACAGTTTACCTGTATGTTTACAAGATTAAGAGTTATAGAAAAAGATCAGTACTCCTAAAATGAATATTCAGCTTGCTCTTTTAAGAAGTCCCTTCCTGCCTACTTACTAAAAAAGATAACGGCAAAGTGAAAGGAATATAGCTTGTTTTTATACTGTAGTTTTGCTAAAGAATGTAATTTTGTAATACAACAACTTCAAAAACCTGTGAGGGGGTAGCATAGAGCTATATAACAAGACTTATAATATAGCTCTATGGGGGTATTCACCTCCGCTCCTGTCACTGGCGTACTGAGGGGGGGGGGGCAGTAACCCCCCTCCCCAATAACATTTAAAAATGGGTTTATTTCTAATTTGATACCAGCGATTTACAAATGTTGCTAAAATGGCATTATTTTATCATGAGCTCCCAGGGGCTCTACCCCCTGTACCCCACGAAGGGCCATAAGGCGGGCCCCTGGTTGCTCATCTGGCCGTTATTAAATGCCTAAAATCCCTGAGCTACCGGGGGCTGTACCCCACGAAGGGCCCTAAGGCGGGCCCCTGGTTGCTCATCTGACCGTTATTAAATGCCTAAAACCCCTGAGCTACCGGGGCTCTGCCCTCTAGACCTCACTCCAATTAGTGACCTGCCAATGTCACAAATAAGGTATCAAAATATGCTCATCTGACCGTAATTAAATGCCTAAACACCTTGAGCTTCATGGGGCTACATCCCTTGACTCTCGCCGGGGCTTTGCCCCTGGATCTTACGCCAATTTACGCTCCACTTCCTTCGCCCGCTTTGCTCCACCTGATCGTAAATACTTTAGCCCCCGACACCCCCCCCCCCCTCCCCAACGTTTTTGCTCATTACGCCACTGGCCCCTCTTGCTCAATATGTTCCCTCATCCCTCGTATTTCGTCCCCCCCCCCGTCATGAAAAGAAGTCGCCGCCCCTGATTAAAACTATCCTCTTCTCTTCCGTCATGTATTTCTTTGTTTTTCCTTCGATCTATCCTCTTCTCTTTCGTTATGTCTTTTTTTCTCCTTCAATCTATGCTCTTCTCTTTCGTAATTATGTCCTAATTTGTTTTTCCTTCAATCTTTATCCTCTTCTCTTTCGTCATGTATTTCTTTGTTTTTCCTTCAATCTATATCCTCTTCTTTTTCGTCATGTATTTCTTTTTTTTTCCATATATATATGTATTCTCTTCTTTCGTTGTGTATTTCTTTGTTTTTCCTTCTCCATATCCTCTCCACCCTCCTTGTGTATTTCTTTGTTTTTCCTTTTCTATTATCTCCCCTTCCCTGGGTGTACGTGCTTGCACAAGTACTATATTGCTGCTGGTGAGTGTAAGGGTAGCATATATTGGCACCAAGATTAGTGGCGATATGAATATTCATTATTCCCCACGTCACAGACGTGCGGCGTGCGTACTCTGTCATATCATGGACCTACTACAAATCCATGGTCATATCATGGACCTACTACAACCCCTTTATAGACACACAAAACGTATTACTAAATATGGAGCATGGTTTAATGGTGTTGGCACCAAGTTTAGTGGCGTTTGTTCGTTCGAGACTCATACAGCCTTAGTGAGATATTTCTCGAATCAAATCAAACTGAGTGATGTTATGGAACAACTTTACAATATCAATCTTCCGTTCTCTTAAATAATCCGACCCCGGGTCTTGAGACACACAAAACGTATTACCAAATTTGGAGCATGGTTTAACCCAATCATGAAACAAAACGAGATACGAATAGCGACATCTAGCGACGTATATTACAGAGTAATGAAGCTCCGTCATGTACAGTCATGTGTAAGCCCCACTGCACTACTTATAGCTACTTGCGCCCTCTATATAGCAAACAATGCCTAATCGGTGACCGTTGGTCCCCCATGGACCCCTTTTTCTTATGATAATTTAGAATTGATATGATGAGATATCCACCTGTCAGTGACCATTCAGGGAGGTCAAATCCCTCCTGGCCAAACTAGTGTAGATAGGCGTTAAGTTCAAACACGAACGCAAAGACATTCATGATATCAGCTCAGAGGCAATTTCAATATTTTATTTTATTTCCTATATAGCAATCATGTTCTGTTTACGCATTGCAATGTTCGCACATTCTGAAAGGTGATCGACAAGGATTTATTGCATTAGGTTGATATTTCGAAAGTCTTCCGATCGTGTTTTCAGTTTAGTACGTATTCACAATATCAAGCTGGGGGTAATCAAGCATTTCACCGGGCTCAATTTTGTCTTATAGAAAAAAGGATAAATGATGCGATTGGAATCTTATGTTAGGTTTAGTATTAGGGTAATAGGGCTATAAAGGGTTCGGATAAAAGTAAGGGTGAAGGTTAGAAAGGATTAGTGTTTGGTTCGGGGCTGGTTCATCTAGGAGCGGTTGTTGTCAAAAAGTAAAATTCGTGGTAGACACAAAAATCCTCGAACGAAATAGACTGATATTTCAGTCTATAGTGTCGTTGAACCTATAATTTGGTTTGGGATGGGGTGGAAATGCTCCGTACAGTACAGGCACATTAATGTGATAAATTATGATGCAACTCTTTACTTGCATGTACGCTCTTGCCATGAAGTTGGAATACATTTTTTTACCTCGTTTAACGAAATGATTAGGGCAGTTCTTGTTCTTAATAGATAAAGAGTATGTCATCTCAGAACTTTAATGACCGATGAATATTGATAAAAAAAGATTGATCAATAAAGTATTTTGGAAGCGAAAAATAAATCGTATTTTCACAATGTTTTCATGAGAAGAGTTTCAAGAAAAGAATCAAAGTTTATGGGCAACAGTTTACTTCGCTTGAGGCATGCAGCACGCTAAAAACCTTTAAAGATACTATGTCCCTTTTGCAGGCAACATCACATTCTGTAGAACTTTGCAGAAATTACGAAAATGTCATGTATGTCCTATCTGTAATATGTAAACATTAGCAGTGTCCGAGTATTCAAATTATGCAAGGAAATCCGTTTACCTTCTAGACTTCACTGTCAGACACTATCGAGTGACTGATTGACATCTTTTTTCTTTGGTAATTAAATGTACATAAAATGAGCTGTAACAGGCAGGTACATGAGCATTTGTCTACATAAATAACCCACTACTTGCAATGGCCAAAATTAGACTGATTGAATCTTTATGCAGTACAAAACGTACGACCATATACGGTAAAAGGATCTCAAAATCAGACTATAAATTAGGTGACTGCAATCACTGAAGTCGATTCGACAACTAATCGTCGTTAGTTTCCCACTGAAAGCCATTTTCAAGCCCTTTCGTTTTGAGGGAAGTTCTAAATTAGTATTGTCTTTCAATTGCCATTGGAATTTAACCTTTTCATTTTTTTTTGGCCTGCAAATGGGACATAATACCTTTAATAGATTTTGTTTTTAATGCAATGTTTTGTGAGTTTTATCAATAGTTTAGATAATAATTATGCTGGTTAAGCACATTATGTTCTGATAATTGAAATTTTTATTCAATATCGCTGTTTTCAAGTCATAACAATCCATGATTAAGCTACTTAAATAAGTAATGCAATCTACATGTAAATAAGGCGATGAAATATTGCTTCCTTGGATCTTCCTCGAAACATCCATCATATAAATTGACTTATGAATACTCAATAATCCATGACGAGGATATTCTATGGCTATAAATAATGTTGTTTTAACTGGTTCTTGTGTCATGACGTAATAGACGATGAAGTTCGATATGATTATATCTACGTCTTTTTAAATATTAAAATGTTATGACGTTATTCGTGAACTACCGCAGTGTCAAACATTCAAAGGCGTATAAGGTGAAACTTCCGGGGAGGGGTGACGCCTTTGCCTTTTGCGAGAAATGAACTTTTCTGTTTTTAAATTTTGCGAGCGAGCGAAGGGAATGAAGAAATATATTTACACTGTTGTATATACGGACATATATACATGTATATTTAAAAATCCATGAATACAGCCTCCTTGTGTGAATAATCATGACGTTGACGGTGATCGAAAATCATGTTACAGTAAGTGTTCGAATAGTGCTCATTTAAAAAAGCTTGGGGGGGGGGGGTTCCACAATCCCCCCGTTAAATTTTGCAAACAAGTTCAGAAGATCTATGTGAAAATCGACGACAGGACTTTTTTACATTTATGGCTTATCTAGATGGGGGGGGGGGGGGCAGAGCCCTCTTCATAGAGATACCGATGACTCTTCTTGGAGTGGATCCATATGATATTGTAAAAGGGGCACTCGGCCTCTGCTGAATAATGTCTGACCAAAAAGAATTAGAAAAAACCCATTTCACACTTTTTCAGATGCATTTGGCTTTAATCACCGGTGGGCATTTTCCTAAGTGTACTTAAGGTGTGAATAGTTTTTGGTTTGAATGGGGCAGGGTGGGTTGTGTAACCCCCCCCCCCCCCAACATTATTCCGTCAAGGGATGATTTCCAGAAGCGATAACAAGTAACAAAGCAGACATAATTATATATATATATATATATAGCGCCTCTACTGTCCATACTGCGAGAGAGACTCTAGAAGTACCTCAGTTAGGAAATCCTCGATCTCTGTAAAACACAATCACCCGGAACGTCCTGCGGTGAGAGCCAACACTATAGATTTTGCACCTTTCCAGCCGGTCATCAGAAAATATCGCCGGCCACTTGAGGTCAATATCATGTTTCGGAAAAATCATCGCAGTTTCTGACTTTGAACTTTTCGCGTTTGGTTGAAATCGCATTAGGTTCAATTCCACATTTTATTTTCATTTGTAATCTGGTTGATTGGTGAGTTTGTTTAAAGCGATGTTGAGCGTGGATTGAAAAACCTATTGGAATTCAGGATTTTAACCAGATTCTTGTGAAAAGGGTAAGATTCGTGGCTAAATTTTGAAACGTTGATATTTTGCAAATGACTCAGAAATATAGATACTGTTTTTGTTTATTTGTTTACTGTTACTGTTGTTTAACTGTTTTTGTTTATAGTTTATTTGTTTACGTTATGTGCTATCAGGATTACAGGGTTTATAACAATGTTCATGGGAAGAGCGAAATAGATAGTAGCTAATATACGATATAATTAAATAATAGGCCTATTTATATTTCTGGTGAGTTTATAATTTAAATGGTACAGACCTATTGAAGTAGTTGCCAGACTTTCGCTCATTCAATCAAAATTTTCAGATGAAAATATGAGTTGTTGACATTTAACGCATGATATTTGCATAATTGTATTTTTGATACAAAATTGTATGTAAAGTGATAATCATCCTTTAATGTGTACATTTAATTTGCCTCAAGTAATAGTATTTGCTTTAAATGTAAAGAAAACAATTTGACGTATAACCTCTTTAGTTATACGTCAGATTGTTTTCTCTGTTATTTCTTTCAATATTTGAGTTGGTTTAGAATCTTTGAAAAATATATTAAATAATGCATGGAAAGGTATTTCATACAGAACATGTTGTGTTTTAATGCTTTATGACAGGCGCGGATCCAGGATTTCTTAGGGGTGGGGGCCCAAATGACGGATTCATTTTTATTCTTAGTCGAATGTACTTTTTGACGATATTAGCCCAATCCTAAAGTCCCATACGATCGCACCTTGATCATTTTCTTTCTTTTTTTGGATAAATTCCACCCATTGAAGTGCAACTTTAACGATTGTGATACCTATGCCCTCTCAAAAGTCAACTGCCGGAAGAAAAATAAATCATATTCTCGCTCCAATCATATTTTTTACCACGATGTTCATTCTTCCATCACGAAAGAGTGGTAGTATTTCGTTCGTTATCCCAGGCTGGCTTTGAAATAACACCCTTATCCCTGGGTCACCCAACACAGCCCAACATCTGCAAATAATAAGTTCACTTTTCTGGCGGGTTGATTGACTTTGATATCTACCATAAGCAATGTTCACACGGTACTGTACCGTTTTAAATTTTGAGTTTGTGAAACCTCGAAGTTGAAAAGTAACAACGACCATGGCATGGTTCACATGGGACCGAAAACAACGAATATTCAGAGTTTTAAACTGCAAGTCGTACAAGCAGTCCATCATGTTACTACCAAGAAGTTAATGGGGTCCGCCTGGCACGTAACTTCGAGTGAGGACCATCCCACCCCTCCCCCTCCCCGCTGCTCGTGGTTTATAACTTCGAGCTTAGGGACTTGTAAATTTGATTCGAGTACACTGAAGTTTCGTAGCCAATGAGTGTGTCCCCACATCAAGATAATCTTGAAGTTTAAAACCACGAACTTTAAGTTAACGGACTGTCATGTGAACCTCACTATATTCTTAAACCAATTTATGAGAAAAGTGTTTTCTTCCATCTTTCCGCAGGAGATAATTTCAGACTGTGTATGGATTTGGGATATAAACTATCGTGATAATGGACATATCTTGACCGCTAATAGAGCGTGGGGGCGTAGGGGCCGTATTTCCAATTTGTGCATCGGTGTAATTATTTTAAAGTGGGGCTCATGATTGGTATTAAAACGCTCAATTGCCCCTTCTCTCATCACTTCACGCCTATCTTTGACCCATCTGATATTTTTTCAAATCGTAGTTCTGCAGGTTTATGATTTTATGCAGTAGTATGGTCATTTAGAGTTAGGAATGTATATTTGGTTGGCGGGTATAGCATTTTATTTGTTGATAGCTTATTGCAGTTTATTGAACTGGCGTTTCCAAGAAAAATGTGAGGATAAGGTACTATTCTAGTTTAGTTGGTATAAGTGGATAAAGTAGCACCCCCCTAATGAAAGAGCTGGCTACGCCAGTGATTCACCGATTTACACATTAGCAAATAGATTTATAAATATAAATAGATAATCGTAACATGATGCCAAAAAAACATAAAAGCATGGAAATATAGTTGTATATATTATAGGAACATTAAAGCATTCCTAAAGGCCTCCTGCCGAACTATTTCTACTTTTAGGCCAAGCGTTTTGTGTGTTCAGCTGTGGCTTATACTGAAGAAGAAAAAAGGCATAAAAAGATGAATGTAGAGATAACTATTAACAAAATGAATGAATCAAAAAAAATATACCCATTAAATAAATAAATGAGTAAATAAATGCGAATACGAATAAATATTTAGATAAATAAAAAGATAAATAAATAAATATATGAATAGATAAATCAATAAATCAATATTTAAAAAATATTAAAAACAAATTACATATCCTATTATTATTTGCTTGCTCTGACCTTCAGTTTGATATGTCTCAAACAGGCCTAAAATCGAATGCATGACTGAATCTATTCATCCCTTGTAAAATTCTCTTCTTCTTCTTTTTTTTTAGGGGGGGGGGGGTTACGCCTTTCACCGCTCATCAGATCATGGGAAGTAATTCTTAGACCTCTAACCTAATGGGATTCTGTATTGAGGGTCATTGGCAAGAATCCCCCCTTTCTTTCCTACAAACTCTCAGAAACAATCCAGCAAGATCTAATTTTCATCAATTACCAACCACCGATTCTCTGATCAAATAGACCGTTCCAAAGATATTATTATAGGCCTAGCCTAACCAGTGGCGTAGCCGTTACGTGAGGGAATATAGAGGCAATTAAGTGCCCCCCCCCCCCCCCCACTCATCGCCGAATATCAAAACAAAGGAAGAATTCGAAAGAAAGCGAAAGAAAAAGAGGAAGACAGAAAGAAGAAGAAACAAAGGGAAATAACGGACATATATGATTTGAGCCAAGTCCGACCCCTTCCTCGGTCGCTTTGCTCCATCGCATAAAGGCCGATGACCCACCCCCCCCCCCTCCACTCCTCCAGAAAATAAATGGTAATGGTATTTTTATAAACAAATTTAGATTTCATTTTAACGTAACTCCTTTTTCTCAATCTTTAGCCAATATTAGTTAAAACTTGTATTTGGATTATACCTCATATTATTAGCTTCGATAATAATACTCCCCGTGCTCACCGTTTCAATCCCAGCGTGATTTCTCATTAGTTGGGCTACGTGTAACGAGAGTTGTTCAGATTGATTATGAATCAAACTGCAATGCCATAGCCCCTACCGAGACTCATTTTATCAATTGGCTCTCCTTGTTCTGTCTTAGTTGGCAAATATATTTGTAACTTTGTAACGTTTAGTCTACCCTTGCTATCCTCCGAAAAGTCAATTTTGTCTGGGCTTTCCACGCAATCCAATAATCACGTACTCTATCTAGTACTCTAATCATCATCCTCGACATTATAATCATCATCATCATCATCATTTTCATCATCATCATCATCACCGCCACCGTCATCTACACTGCCATAATCATCATCATCACAACCAAGGTCATACCCCCAAAACATATTTTATCATTTCATTATCCTTATCATCACCAGCATCATCGTTACCACCACCACCATTATGCAACCATTATGGAGCATCATCGGCATTATCAACATCATAATCGTCATCATCATTATTATTACCATTATCATCATCTCCACCACCACCATCATCATTATTATCACCGTCAGCATAATCACAATCACCATCATTATCACCATCACCATAACCAACGCCATCCCGATCATAACCAACATTAATACATCACCACTATCACCAATACCATCGCAATACGGACCATAAACGGTAAAGGAATGCTCATGGCGACAGTGTCCGAGGATAATGACAGTGACGAGCTAATTTTAGGCCGTCGAAAGATGGCAAAAGTGGGCTCTAATTTGCTGGCTCCTTGCTGTTTCCATCTTTAATCACGCAAGATGGACTGAAATGATAATAACGATGGAGAGGCCTATGGCGATCACGAATAGAGGGCTGTGAGCCCACCGGAGAGGACGTCAAATTCTGCGAGTCTAATGAGAATTCGTGCTGTGATGATCAGAAAAGATCTAGGAAAGAGGTAGCCATGGGTGGAAGGGAAGAGAAGAGAATATTAAAATATCCATAAATGGTAATGATGTATGAAAGCTTCATGTAGGAGGAGGTAGAAGGGGGAAGTCAATAGATAGTGCCGGCCCTCAAGTATCCCGTCACTCTACCACCATGATCACCTCCAAGCATTCATCTTGTCTTAGAAATAGGCCAGGATGTTCTTTTTCGATTCGAGTTACAGCAAAGACTTACTACGAATGGTTACTTACAGTGTGTAACACAACCAATATATATTATTCTACGATAAGTCGATAGGAACAGATTTTCAAAATATTGCAAATTATTCGATGATTACACTATATGCGCTAAAATGACAAGTCTCAACTTATTCTGCAGAGATCAGATAGCTGTTGAAAACTTTAGTCTTGTTGATTTAATATATTCATACAAAATACTCTTTTAACAATGGGCACGTTCACAATACATGCCTGTTTATACAGCAACAACAACACATTGTTTCAATTACAGATTTTTGACTTAAGCAAACAAACACTTAAATGTACATGATTTTGACTATGATTATGGTGTAAAATTCATCTAACAGAGATAGAAAATTATATGCTATCATTTTAAAATGACGTAAAAGAACACCCCCCCCCCCCCTACAAAAAGAGAGGCTAAGAGTAGAATGAAGGTCAACTTGATCTGTTAATTTGCACTTTCATGTTGTAGCCCATAGCATTTGGTGTTTCCCAAGTATAGGTATAAAGCTGGAATTCCCTTGGTGCTTGGTACTTTGCGCTTAATTAGATAAGTGTTTTGTGTTTATTTGAGAGTATTCTATTCAAATTTGAAACTAGTCAATCAAGCCGCTAGATTGAAAATTGTATCTCGTTACTGTTACTAAAGAAGCACCGATACGACTGAGTTAGGGGATGGATTATTTTTGATAGGCCTATAGTAGTTCTTCATCTCATATTGAAAAAAGGAGACGCAATAATACATCCCTACATGAAGATATGTGGATCAGTAAGAGTTAATCGCTACCTCAATATATCCTTATACCGTTTCGCGTATGTTTATTGACAATTTAAAAGTCCGAAATCCGAAATATTTTACAACGGCTTTTTTATAAAGGCACAGTCGTTTCACATTTTCTGCCATGGAGGCGAGACAATTGATAACGTGTCCCCTATAGTTACATATCCACCTGCTAATATTTGTAATCTTCAATCGGTCATCGGATCTGTTTTGAAATTATGATGTAATAATGAGAGAAGCTGTTATATTTGACGTTGTCGATGTTTTATGTTAATACCCGACTGCTAAAATAGCATACGCTTAAAGATAAACGTAAATGTACATGCACCTACGTAATAATATATAGCCAGTGGCGTAGGGTGGATTCGGTCATAAATAGGGCATTGCCATTAAAGGTAATACAAAGTTTTGGGAAATTTTGAAAATTGGGTGGATAGTGAATCTTTACAATTTTGATATATTTGGATGCCCCTGTGGATGTGTTATAAGCACTACAAAAATTAGTCCCTAAAACACTTCTGTTTTCGAGAAAAATTGAATATAAAAATTTACCGGTGCTCCCGGTAAATTTTGATAAATTTCAAATAGCGCCTATATGGCCGTACAATGGTAGCTGCGACCATGAAAATCTCAGAATATGTAATTATGATATATAATTTCCAAACGGGAATAGCTAATCGGTCGATTTTAGTCAAGAAACATTGTTTCATAGCTAAATTAATATCTTGACCTTGAGAGGGAGCTATACAACATAAAGAGTTTATCATTTATAATTTCATAACTTCAGACTCGATTTCAATCGCGACAACGATAAATGAATATTGTAGGAACGCATATGCTTCCAATATTTTAATTTGAACCGAATGCATGACCCATACCAAAACTTTGTAATACCTTTAAGGGGGAGGGGCTGAGCACCAGTGCTCCTCGGTGATGAAAATGCATATTTGATTGGCAAGACCGTGATTATGCATGGGAACGATAATGGGTAGGGGTTCTATAGCTGCCTATCAACTTACATAAAGCTGCCTTTTGCGTCTCCATTTTATTCCCTCCATTCCTTCCTTTTCTCCTCCCCCTTCCCCCTTGCCCCTCTCTCTCTCCCTCTCTCAATCGGGTACACGTGCCCCTGTGATCCCCTTTATCCCCATAGCAACGCTACCGTTTACTTATTATGCTTTCTGTCGTGTTACAATTGTTTTAAAGGTCTGCACTAAACAGACAATCAGCAAAACGCACCGTCATGTTGTCCCCTACCCTTCTCCCTATCTACGTAACCAAACAGACATTAGTCATGCATAAATATCCATATATATATATATATATATATATATATACCACTACACTCCTTTTTATTCGATTGACTTGCATAGAATGACCTCATTTTTCCTTCCTGTGACCCAGAAGTCAGAAAGAGAGTTTAAAGGAAAGCCGCAACTTTCTGTAATCCGAAAAACATAAGACCGATCATATTATGTGTTTGTACACTGATGACGGTGAGCAACCAAATAATTATGTAGGCAAGCTAAAAACATTACTTTGCTCATTATTGGAGTGCTTTGATCGCCTGGCTGGCGTGGTGGATTATGTTATAAGTGATGTACAAGAAGTCGATATCATTATTATTAACACCCCATCTCAACTCACAAACGCACTGCATCTCATCGAAAATGTCGACGTCCGTGTTTAATTCAGTTTGGATCCAGTGAGCATTTCTCATTTCAAAGAGAGAGTTATTAATTTGCTTGACTATCGTGCACAAGCATAATTCAATTCAATTCAATTCACTTGAATAGACCTGTTTTTCCGTCACAAAAATTAAAACGAACAAATCATAAAATATATACAATGAAGGAAGGAGGTGAAAGCACAGGGCTTGTGGTTAAGTCGCCATAGCAAAACAAACATTATGAAACATAATTATAAATTACATTATCTACAGAAAATACCTATGAAAATAAAAAGATAGAGGAGAAGAAAAAATCAAACAAACAATACTGAAAAAATTAAAAGCAACTGTAATAATATGTGCTACGAATTTAGTTTCTTAAAAAGAAAGAAGTCCCTTACTTGTTCTATTCATATGTGATACCTGTTTGTAAATGGCTGGGGTAAAGCATTATCTTTCTACCCGTACAAATGAATATGTTAACGAATTGCAGTATCCCTCCATCAAAGGTATTTCAAAAGTACCCCCTACCCATCGCCTATTTTTTTTAAATTCATCTAATATTTCGATTTGTCAATGGCAGCCAATTGCCATGATGGCTGAATTGTTCACACGTTGCTTTCTCGAAAGATAAAATATAAAAAAATACAACAACGTAACAAACCAACGAAATAGATAAAAAGCACTTCATCGCCAATACGATTCTTTGCGCATCGTGCTGTGTTCGTGAGAATGACCCTCTTCATGTTTGAAGCTTAATCGACAAATTCGATTTGGATTTAAAGAATTTTAATTTGATGATATTTGGCTTTGACGTATTAAGCCCACCGCACACTATACGATCTGACTACGAGCCGATTTTCAAAGAATTTGAAATAGTGATTTGATGTGTAAATTCGGACTGCTAATTTCTTAATAATTGATGAGTGAATAATGATACATGTTTAATCAATGAAATCAATATTTCAATGAATTTCACGCTCCCTTGGAGGAGGAATAGCTAAATGGGCTCAGAATCGTAGCGACGTTATACCAGTAGTGCGATTGTCTACCATTCTGACTAGAAAGCTTATAATGCACTCAAATTCCGGGTTTCTTTTAGGGGGCAATCTTATCATTATTCAGAACCTACATCAGGAAGATGATTGTTGTTTAGATTTCTGTTTCTAACATAATGAAAATCGAATCGCAGGAAGATCGTGTAGGGTACGATTAGCTTGCTTGCAGTCAGGAGTTAATTCATATTAAATTACATTTTGCATGCAAGCGCATTGCATGTCATTTTAGAAAGTGCTTTTTCTGATTGCGTTTGGTGAAAGTGTTATTACAACTAAATGAATTATTAAATCGCTGAATGTTAATCATTCACAGACACGTAACTGAAATCTCTAAATGCAAAGGTCATGCAAGAGGCATTATAAAATGGCTCACTATTGAAAAACGCACTGCATTTCATCATTCGTATCTAGTGTATACATGACATCTTTTAAATAGAAAGTTATTCATTTGCTAGACGATCGTGCACTAGCATACTATCTCACAAAAGAAATAATTACGAATTCAAATTCTACCTTGGATCGGAGTCCAAGCCTCGTTACTAGGGCGCGTTCACATTACAGTTCAAAGTTCACACATCGTGATTTCCCGAAAAAAAAACAATATCGCAATGTGTGGACGCAGCATCTACGGCGTCTTTTGAATAGGGACTTTTAGATTGAGTGGACGAGAACACGACGAACGCCGACTGATCATGCGTGTCAACGTACTAAACTGCCCATGTTGACTACAATTAGAAATCTTTTAGATTGCACTCGACGATATGCATGCATGCAGGAATTAACACGAACATCACGGACAAAGAAAGAGGACAAAATATACAGTTCCTCATTCTACCCTCAACAAAAGAACATCCCTTCACTGCTATTATGTAAAAATGTGTAGAACAGGTGAATATGCATGTGACACCTGTTCTACACATTTTTACATCATAGCTGCAGGGAAGGGATGTTCCTTTACCTGAGGAACTGTATATTTTATTCGCACGCGGCATACTAGTACCTTGAGCATGTAAAGGCGCTATATAAATATCAATATGTATGTATGTGTACTAGATTTAGGAAAATCAAGGTTGACGCATTGTCGATCGCCGACTGAGACGACGTAACACATGCGCAGTGCCGCAAAATCATGATGTCACACGTTGCAGTTAAAGCTGTCGACGTGCAAATCTAAAAGTCCCTAATGATGCATGCAGGACTGCGCCAAACACGTTGCGTCATTGGTACGCTATGTAAGAATTGTATCCCATGAACAGAGAAGGTAAAATAGACAGTACAGAGGTAGCGTTGATATACTGGCGTATGTAGGCCTCTTAATTTTCTTCACCGTGAGGAGTGATTAGCGCATGTATTGACGCAACCGAAATGACACCTCGTGTGCAATAGATATTACGGGGAAGATGCTTACGAGCATAGTTACGAACATTCGGAATAACTCCGGATGAAGGAACATTTGGAATGCTCGGATAAAGCTTCTGAAAGACAATATGCACCCGTTGTTATGATTGTAATTATGACTGATGCTATTAATACTGTTAATACTACTTTTATACTCATAACGATGATAATAATAATTATTATTATTATTATGATGATGAAAATTGTAATAATAATAATATAAATAATCATGATAATAATTATAACAACAATGATAATAATAATAATAATAATAATAATAATGATACAAATAATGGGTTCTTCTTGTATGGCGCTAATGTCTGTCACAGTTAATACTTCATTATTATTTCACTGGCTTCAACGTGGCTGCTATCACCATGTTCACAGTCAGCTAACTACCCCCGTTCATTTACCTCGAAATAAAAGGAAGATATCACAACTATCACACATGATATTTTATCTAGCGGATTAGTGGGTTTTGAAAGTTCATCAGCATAGCTTCCATCCGGGTACCGGATAAGGGGTATTATACCACAAATCCGATAAAATAGTGAAAGGATCGGAGTTTCATTGTGATAAGCAGGTCAGTTAGGTCAGTTGGGTTGACAGTGATAACTGTCATCCATGACATTTCGATAGGTTATTTTCTTATTTTTATCAAATTTAATGCAGACGTCGTTTTAAAGTGCTCCTTTAAATATCATTCAATCTAGAACTGCAAGGTGTTTTTGCTTGGGGGCGGTACATGTAGCTCGGAGGATCTTGAATTTGGAGAATCTTGAATTAATTTTCTACAAATTCATATTCAAATTTATAACCCCAAAGATGTAGGATCATTCTCGAATCAATTTGCCGTTTCTCAAAGATTAAAAAGTGCAAATTCCATAATAACAATACAGAAATTGCGCCTTTCTTATTTGCATGCATGTATAATCAAGATTTTGCTTCTACTTGGGGGGTGGGACCCCTCTAGCACCGCTTCTAATTCTAATAGTCAGAATACAAAGTGCTTAAATTATTTGTTATAATGTAGGGCAGGGCATAATGCTTTTCCGACTAAGCAGCAGCTTATGTGTGCCATTTGCATTATGACTATTGAAGATACAATAATACAAGAATGTAATAGCTCGTTGCTTGGTTAACTTGTATAGATTTGAATAAATGTTCATTGACTCGATGTATATTTGATTCATTTTCTCAATGTCCCTCGCTTAAATTCATTCGTGTACTTTGTTTTATTAGGGGAGATGGAGGGTTGAAGGTTTTTTAGTGGGACAGGCTTGAGCCCCTAAGCCCCTCTAGAACCGCTATTACAACAACAATGATTTACAGTTTAATACTGTAATAATAATAATTATTTAAACATATTCTTCTTTTTGTTTTAAGGTTTGATTTTTCTTTTAAAAACACGTGACATCGTATGTTGGTATTGTATAAGCCGATAGGGTCATTGATCAAAGCCAGGAAATAGGTTGCTACCAAGAGATATAAATCACAGTCAAAGGTTCAAATTAGATAACACATGAGCACATTATGGTGATTACATGGCGGTTCATGGATGTTGTAAATTCAACAAAAGGGGTCTAATTCTCAACAAATTCAAACCAGCAAGTAAGCAAGCAAACAAACATGAACAATCGGGGCGTTCATTTAGAGGTTGTCAGTTTTTTTTACGGGAAAAGGGAGGAGGTGAGGGGGAAGGGTGTTGGACCTCTTTGACCCCTGGATCCGCCTGTGATTGCCTCTTAGGGTAGTTATGAACTATTGAGGCTTTTACAAGTCACTGATACTACTGAGTCACAGAAGTAAGATTCATAAATTTAGATAAAAGGGTATACCATGAATTATTCATTCTCAATTCATTCATTATGAGGTCTATACAGTATTCTACAGATGTACTGTGAAGCATGAAAGAGGTTCACCGATGAAATAGGGAAACCGGTCTTAGCACCCCCCCTCCCCCCCCCCCCCTCCTCCTTCCCCATCATAACCCAATTTACATTCCCAGAAGCTTCTAATTAAGCCCCACTTTCAACTTTTAGACCCGAAAGGAATCTGAAATTACCTATTAGTCGAAACATATTCTTTCACATAATTGGTAATAAGAGCTTCCATTTCCGAAACTGGTCTTTACCTTTAATCTTAAATCACATTTGGATATACATATTGATATTCTGGAAAATGGTAAATCATTTGGATATTATTATTTCAAAATCTGATGTACCGGGCACTTGGAATCGTCTTACTATATTTGCTGATTCTTCGAAAGTATAGTTGCGATCGTGTTCCCAAAAGGAACCTGAAAAATATCATGACACCCCTTTTGTCGGATATTTTCCGCTCCTGAAACGTGTCATCAAAAGATTTCAGCACTTTTTTTGTTTGGATAATAATTTCTTAATGCCTTATTGTATTCATTTATTTATCATTATATTTGTTTGTTTGTTTTTGTGTTTGTTTTTCAGTCTCGCAAGTCCCTCAGAAACGGTTTAATCATTATGTACTTTTTTGTGATTTGCTTCAATCTTTCACTCTTCTTTCCAGATTACTTTGCAGACAAGGACAATTGGGATTAGCTGAACTTGAACACGATTATAATCATGGAAGAGGGTATGAAAGAATTACCGGATGAGATTATTCCTCCAACTGAGGAATATTACCAAATGTCTACAGTTCAACCCGTTATATCCTTGAGAACGTTCAAATTTGACGACTATACCCAGCGCGTTGTTCTCTCCGTTTTCTTCATCATCATAGCTACATTGGGAATCTTCGGCAACAGCCTGGTCGTCTTGGGCGTCATCCTGTGTCGGAAACTTCGAACGGTGACGAACATTTTCGTCGTCAACCTCGCCGTTGCCGATTTACTGACCGCCCTGACGATTCCTTGGAACGCGGTGGCGCTGCTCAGCCGAGGCGGCTGGCCTTTACCGGAGTGGGTGTGCGTGGTTGTCGCGCTGGTGAGTTTTACTTGCGTGGGATGCAGTCTCTTCACATTGGCCACCATCGCTATCAACCGATGGCTTGTCATCACGCAGAGTTTGAATGCTTTTCGTAAAGTTTACACCCCGGTCAATCTAACCTTCATGATTCTGGTCATCTGGTCTGTTCCTTTCCTGGTCGCGCTGCTCCCACCGATGATCGGGCTCGGAGAGCTTGGGTACGCCGACAAATACAGCACATGCTCACACAAGACCACGCACCCACTATCGGACTACTACAGCGTGCTGCAAACCCTGATCTTCTACCCAGTCCCACTCATAATAATTATTGTTTGCTACGTGAAAGTGTATCTCCATGTCAGACGTCACATGAAGGCAATGACCGAGCAAGCGGAGGGATCCTCTTCGTCAATGCATGCCAGCTTGAAACGACAATCCAGCCAGCAACAACTTCGTTTGAGCAAACGACAGGTCGAGATTACCAAGAACTTATTTTACGTAGTCCTCGCCTTCTTGATCTGCATAACGCCTTACGGAGTAGCGCTCATGATCCCGCCCAGTGACCCGGCTATACCGTGGACGGCGGCCATCTTGCTTTGTAATAGCTGCATAAACCCTATAATCTACGCGACGAAGCATCCAAACTTCAAACTTGTCTTTAGATATATGCTGACCTGTAAATGCAACAAAATTCCAGAGCAGTCGGAATTTCTTCGATCTGTGCGCTATTTGAATTCTCACCGACAATCACGTTAACGGGAGCCTTTTGACTGGAGTCCTTAGCACGCGATGCGCCATTTGCCTGACGTAGGACTACGTCAATGACCGGTGTGATCTTTGACGCGCTTTGCGAGAGAAACATCGTACGAGGAGGAGTTGCAAAATGAAAACTGTAACATTTTTTTTTTAAGTACTGTCCTGTGGGCAATTTTAACATAATAGAAATGAAGCCTCGTTTCAATGGGCGTTAACAGTTACAAAGTAGAGTTATGTTATATTTAGGAACAAGGACGAGAAAAACAGAAGATTATAGTTCTTCTGAAACCCATGATCGTATAGGGGGAATATTCGCCATAGTTTTGTCTATTAAAATATTAAAACAGATCAAATCTTGTTATCGCAGGGATCGCAGCACTGAAATCATGGATGCATAATGACAGTCACATATCATGTGATTTGATGAGATGTATTAGATTAAAGATATTATTTTCAGATGGTAGCATTGGTTCTATTAATATGTCGGTCGATTGACAAATATTGTGGAGTGTCAAGAAGCACCATGTTTAAAGCTGGTCGTCCGGAAATGTCTCCTGTATAGAAACGGATGGTAAATGTTTAACGTATATAGAGGGACAAACATGGCTGTTTCACCACGCCGCGTAACCTCGCCCATAAGATTATGCAAATGGCATGAATGATTGTATTTGTGAGTAGACATATATTTGCTGAAGCGAACATAATAATCCACAATCGTCGTCTAGGGTAGATAGTAACGTATTCCGTATTCCGTGTCATTGGCCGGTATTCATGAAGGCATACTTTCATCAATTTCACAGACAGCAATACATAAATATCCATTACACCTGGTCAAAAGGCTAGAGCTTCAGAGCTCATGCTGTACTTGTAGTCATGGTAACATGTCGACAGGGGGCTAGTGCTGTTACTCGTTTAGGCAATATATACAGAGAGTAAAGAACAATATTTTGTCAGCGAGAAAACAGATACCCTATTTCTGTTCGGCCATTACCACGAGGTATTTGCAGATACACGATGAAGATTAGATTAATAGTCTTCATTTCTTCTCAAAATTCTTATCCAGCACGCTTTTAGCCAGTTTACGTTACCCGTGCATGCATACTATAATGCGTAACCCCCGGCGCTTATGTCCATTTGTATGAATTAGTTCATCCTCACGTGACGCAAATGCATTTGAAAATTCAGTTGTACTTTTAAAATGCAAAATATTTTGTGTTTGCTTGTATTGTTTGGTCTTCCTTGGCCTGCCCAATGGATTAATAAAGACGTCGCCTAATGGATGCCGCACTGTGTTAGCAGGGTTGTTTTTGTTTCTTTGTGAGAGAGATGTAAAACCATACGATGCATTTTGCCTTAAATGGCAAACATCCGAAACTTCACAGGATGTCACTGACTTGAACTGTGTTAGATCTTCACAGCAAATATATAGTCCTTCCCTACAAATTACGCTGGGGTTGTCGGCCCCTGAAGCGAAGTATTCCCCTCCCCCCCCCCCCACAAAAAAGAGGATGTCCAGTGGACAAAAACACAAACACCTAAGGTGGAATTTCTCATTTAACACACTGAATTATACAAATTTTACTACAATTTTGGTAAGCAGTTCATTACTAATTATGTATATTTGATACATCTAGGCCTATTATTACTTTTGGCGGTTAACCGCCGGGAAGACAAAAGAAATCGTGTTTCATTATAATTATTAATATTACAAAGGTCCTATACGCGTATTTACCGAGCTCTGTGTTATAAGTTATCTTTTAAAATGTGAAGCGTATTACACTTACGCCATTATATATATATATATATATATATATATATATATATATATATATTTTTAAACAGCTTCGGCTTAACAATAATTAATGTCTTAACGAGCCTATAACAACATTTCAAAAGTTGTGTTGTATTTCAGCGCGTTGAAAGTCATAAAGGACAGCGGGTCGTTTTAAGTGTCTTAATCTTTTTAATCAGCGATATTGAAATGATGGTACATAATCCAATGGTGTTATGGCCCTATGTCACAATCCATATGCAGTATTGCACCAATCACCTCGAAAGCGGGTTAATGATTATCGTTTAAAATAACAACAAAAAACACACACAAAATGAAGAAACCATTGAAACATTACAGTCGTTACAAATTAGTAGAAATAATCGTGGATCTAGTTTTATGTTATTGTTGTCTTTTCAAATCTGCAAAATCAATTTGTTTATGGGTTGTTCTAGGACAGGCACTGTTTTTTTTTTCAACTTGTGAAAATAAAATAACAGGACAACGATGGCTACTAAATAACGCTGCTAGTGCTTCGGTCAATTCACTCTGTCCAATGAAGGATAGAGAGAGAGAGAGAGAGAGAGAGAGAGAGAAAGGAGAAACGGACATAATTATAGACAGACATACAGAAGGAATGAGAGTTTGAATTACGAGACATGAGAGAGAAAGAGAGAGACGGGCAGAATTTTATAGAGGGCTGGGAGAGACAGACAGGCAGAGATAAAGAGAGAGAGAGAGACAGACAGGCAGAGATAAAGAGAGAGACATAGTTTACAGAGAGGAAGAGAGAGAGAGAGAGAGAGAGAGAGAGAGGAGTAGGCAATTTTAAAGTATAGGTACGATACGGTACAGATATATGTCATACAGGAAAGGCATATCCGGCTCATTGTGATATACCACAAGGCCTCAGGGCTATGCTGTCAGTTTCTGTCCTCTTTCAAATCGTGGTAAACTCCATAATAATATAATAATGTAATATTATTGTTATATATATTTTTTTTAAATTACACAGGGGAGCCTCGTCAGCCTCGATACTGTTTTTCCTGACGGCCCTGCTATTAATTATTGTCCCATTGATCGCCATGTACATCTGGCCTGAGAGTGGCAAATGTCGGGTTGATGTCTTGCCAAATGACGTAAGTGCCGGGCTGAGATTAGGGAGTTATCGCAAGCTCAACGCGGACGGAGAATCTGCGGTTCGTGTGCAAAATCGAGAAGCTACTCAGTAAAGTAACAGCGGCGTTACCGCTGAGGTACTGAGATCCAGAAAGGTTTTTGGCGAAATCTTTGGACGTTCTCAATGACGCCCCAAGTAAATCAACAGCCAATCAGCGAGCTTGTACAAAAGATGTTCATAACAATTGTGATGATCACATCGGGGGACGGAAAAGAAGGATAACGAATTTCAACGCTAACGGCTCTTCGGTGAGCTTTTTTCGATTATTGTTTCTTAACTATAACAACATGACTTGTTTTAAAACTGAATGATGAATAGTTGAAAAATTATAAAAAGCCTTTTGGTGGCTTGGTCGAGACAAGTTGTGCAATTCGTTTAGTCCCGTCTGTATATTGCGTGGCAGGGAATTGGCATTGCATTGCAATGTTGTTAATTGTGCGTTGCCGATGACGTCAGCTCTTACGTACTATACGTACGCGTTCACCGAAAAGCGAAATCGCTTGTATATAGTAACGCTCTGTGTGCTACGGCCGTAAACCCTGAGTGCTACCGCGTCGTAGAAGGTCTGTCCGTCTCTAAAGCGAAAACTTGCTATTCTAACCCTCAACCCGGCCTCCATGCCCTTGGATTGAGTGTCAAGCGAATGAACCACCTGACCACAACACCCCCACATTTACTGTCATGTGCTCCATTTGAAGCTCCCATGACGCAAGTATAACGGAAGCCCACTGCACAAAAGGCAATATTCAACCCCCGCCTATTACGCCAACAGATTGATCTTTTCATAATTCATGCCACAGTAAACAAATAGGCCCTTAAACCGAAAACTAACGGAGTCTGGCGTAATTATTGTCTCACAAAGGTTTTCGAAATTGTGTAGATTATTAAGTCTCAGACAAATTACCTTTTTCAGACCTATCTGAAACCTTGCGCCTGTGCGCTACGCCATCGTAGTCTGCTTCAGGGAGATGTGAGTTGGTCTAGAGGCAAGTTCACTTGGTCAGCTCTCTGTCTTCGCCTAAAACTTGCTCAGGCGACCACGGTCAGAAACTGAGTCACGTCTTTCGGATGGTGACGTTAAAGCCCGTTAAAGGTCGGTCCCCAGACGTAATCAATTCAATTCATTTTGTTTTCCATTAAAATTAAAAGTAAACAATACATAACAAATGAACAGCAAAATCGGAAGGACCCCAAGATAAGCAAAGCTTGTGAGAATGAGGCCCTGTACAAAAATAAACAAACAAGCAAATCATAATAACAAATATTGTAAAACTTATCAAAACAAACATACACCCACCCTCATTCTTTCACATGCACACGGATACAGAAAACGTCTGTAAAAACCCAGTTACATGCACACACAGGTTAGTTTGCAGGCACAAACCCTTGTTACTCATAAAGCATAAAGGTAGGTCTGAGCTAGATTGCTAGAATACTATACATAGACTGTGGTACAGGCCCTGTACTGTAACTGCTCCTGACACAGCCAGAGATAGACAGAATAGGCTCAACTCGAGACTTTATGCAATTGTGTTCAAGTGTCCAATTAGAGTTTGTGCCTGCAGACTAGTTTCAGGTAGTTGCGTCTGTTACCTGTTGATTGCGTCTGGAGCTGTTATGTGCATTTATGGTTTAGTATCTTTGAATCGCGCATTGAAGTAACACCTAGTGTGCACATGGCTTTAAACGCCAATTTGTTACATTGGACGCAAGTCAATGTCCGTTGCACGCGGTGCGTCATTTCAATTGCGCTATCCTAATCAATGCGCTAGTAATTAAAGATAAAGACCAGTTTTGGTCATGCGATTGCATTGTGAAAGAAACGTTGTGGAATCGATCAGAAAAGGTAGATCATCTAGCATATATAAAGTATTGGTGTGTATACTGCAAGGTTCTGGAATCATCAAAATGATAAGAAATTTGGCCCAGTCTTGGTAAAGTTACAAGCACTGTACACAGAAAGGTGTATATGGGACTACGCGACACGTGCGCGATATCTATCCGGTCCGGATGATAATTTACCAAATATATCAATTAGTAGGCGGTTTCTCGGCAAAATTTGTATCATCACGTATTAGTCAAAACATATTCTTTCACTGATTGGTTCCATTTCATTTTTTGAGAGGGGGGCGTTTCCAAAACTGGTCTATACCTTTTAAGCACAGTGGTTTCACTGTTATGTTTTGATTTCACTGTTTGCACCAGTTCGTACGATATCAGTCTCACATGACACGTCAAAAGTCGATGACGCAATCTTGCGTCAGTCAGCAAATGACGCTTCGTGTGCAACAGGCATCAGATAAAAGGACGTGCAAGTTTAATTCATGGCTATGCCTGTACAGATAGTTTAATT
The DNA here is from genome assembly GCA_035222895.1 of Strongylocentrotus droebachiensis. NCBI lineage: Eukaryota > Metazoa > Echinodermata > Echinoidea > Camarodonta > Strongylocentrotidae > Strongylocentrotus > Strongylocentrotus droebachiensis. The sequence goes on from JAVYIG010000787.1 coordinate 100,916, forward strand.
GAAACAGGGAGATGCACTTCCGCAATCTTCAGCAGTCGTACACCAAATCATAACTATAAGCTTTGATGTCATTAAGCAATACCTGAGGATTATTCAATGTCGATTCTTGTCGAATATAATGCGACGGGGTTTCCAAGCGCTCATTTTGAATGATATCTTTTTAAAATATTATGTTGTGATCACATAAATGCTTGAAACTCCGATAAAGTGAGTAAGTCACAGAGGGTGGATTTAACTATGATCAAAAATCAATAGAAAACCATGATGACACGCTTGCCAGTGAATTTGGAAAATATTATATAAATTCTATCACTAATTTATTTCATAAACATACCCTCGATTATTTAGGAGCGCTAAAAACAAAAGCAAGTACCATATCGCTTACAAAATCATAGAATTACAGATTGTAATACATAGACTCACAAAAAGGTACATCACATTATATTACTAAGGGAGAAGTATATTCTAGGGATATTTTTCTGTCACTATCTTTTCCATTGTTACCATTAATGCATGAATAATGCTGTCATGTCGCAAAGAGGAAGAAAGAGGTGGAAGTATGGAGCCATACGAGATTTCAGGACTGGTAATCTATGTCTCGAGTAAGCACAGTGTAGGTGACAGTGAAGGTCGTGCAGTGGTTATCACGACTCATCCAATGTCCATGCCGTGGTCCATGAATATACTCCCACATACACGTATATGCTCTCAATTCAATTATAATTATAGCACAAAACTTTAGTGTATTCTCTGTGGTTAACAGACAGTGGTCAATCTTTATTTATACTGAAAATTGATAAAAGTACGCTCCCTGATTAATACATTGTGTAATACTTTTGATTAAATACGTGAAAAAACCCACAACCGACCATGAGGTTTGTCTCTATGTCAGATCATAAAAGAGTGGAGGCAAATAACTCAGCTCAAGTTGGGGCTTTGGATGACCGACATTTACCCACAATGTCTCCATACTTTGCTAGATCCATTGACAGTTATAACCAATGAATGTATTGTCTGATAATAATACTTTAAACAAGGACATTTCTTTTTTGTTTCCGCTTTGAGTCAAATCTAGCTACCCACGAAGGAGCAGGGCGGAAGTCAATGACTAGCTAGGGCTACTGAGTTTATTTCCGAACTAAGGTATTTCCCACGACACAAATAAATAAAGAGAAGATAGATTTGATAGGTTGAACATCGTGGTATTTAAATGACTTCCGAGAGCAGAGTTTAAGGCTGTTTAATCTAAAAGTCAAGTGCATTTAATGCAATTAATATAAATACGAATTGTTCGCTATTCGCTCTTGATCTGAAACATCATAATGAAGCATCCACCAATGTTTAGAGGAGGTGTATGAAGAGGAGACCCCCTCTCCCCTTAACCCTAATAAGGCCGGGCTATTTGAAGTCTTACTACGGCCGGGGGGGGGCCATTATGGCCCCCCCCTAAGATCTCGGCCGTGAAACGGCCGATCGCCGCGAAAATTTGCACGCATGTCAAGTGAAGTGTATAGAACAATATGATAATTTCAATTTTTTGAAAAAAATCACTCATTTGCATATTTATGGTAATTTATGCAAATAACGTCATAAAATCACATTTTTACCCATAAATCATATATTATTCATATTTAAGCATTCTTTTTCACTACATATATTCATTAGACCATTTGGAACAATAATACGACAACAAAATTTGGAAGAGCCAGCTTATTCCTTATGTTATCTCTTGTTTTGATAATTTCTTATGTATTTCATTGTTTTTTTAACTTATTTATGTTATTGTTTTTTTTTTTTTTTCATTTCTTCCTACAATTCAACTATTTTGACTCCCAAAACAACCACCTAAACTTTAAACAAGACCCAATAACCAATGTTTGATCTATTTTTAGGAAAAATGACATTTCCATATGTTTTGTACACAAATCACAAAAATGAGCGATTTTCGGGCTGACATGCAAAGACAAAAGGTCACGTGACCTTGTAACTATAGGTCCGATTTTTTTATATTTTTTTTTTAAAGATGCGCAAGACCCTAAAGAAAAAAGTCAGCGAGCGGCGAGGCGCCATCCATATGCGTTCTCGAACAATCAGAAAAATTGTGGAGGGGGGGGGGCCATAATGGCCCCCCCGGCCTTATTAGGGTTAAGTCAGTCGAAACAAGCTTTCGTAACCGACATTAAATACTTGGGGGCGGGGGCGGAGGCGCTCGACCTTATAATCATGGCTTATTCGAAATGTCGCAGTATTGTTCACTATGTGCAAAGACATTTAAGTCTTATTTTTGTCACCACATAAAACTTAGACACGTTTGGTAAAATGAGAACACACTTTCAAACCTGCCGTAAAATATCCCTAAACAGCAGTTTCATTCTTTGTTTTCTTGATTATCTGTCAGAGTATAGTTGAAGAAACTAAAAGGTTTCATACTGTAACCTCTTCAAACCGACGTGGTCAAAGGCGACGCTTCCTAGAAGGGGGCGGCTGGAAAGGTGCTCCCGGATTTTCGAGGACCCCAACAGTGCCCTTTTTACTCTGAAAGGTACCCCTTTTCTTTCTTAATAAGTGCCCTTTTCCCTCTAGATAAATTCCCGTTTTTCCTTTATTATAAGAGCTCCTTCTCTTTCTTGCAAATGCCCATTTTCACCTATGATAAGTGACCCTATCAAATACGTTCGCCTTGTTACTTTTGATGTGATTCTCCTTTGAAAAATTCCCATTTTTACATATATTTCCCCCTATTGCTTACAAATTTACAGTTATCTAAAGATACCTATCTAGCTTACCACCACAATGAAAGGCAGTGGAGCCAATGGGCGCGCAACGCCCTAAATTTCATAAGAATGAATTGTGCCCCATAACAATATAATCGTGCGCATTTTCAATGCTATCAAATGTCCCTAATATAGATCATTATAAGTAGTGCATTTTAACACTAACACGTATGCCCCTTTAAACTACAATAACATATTGTATTCAAGTGCTAAAGAGGCATCTGCAACCTTTCATCCTTTAAACCCCATGCGCTTTGAACTTTACAGAATGCCAAGGTAAACCATTGACCTTTTTCAAGAACATACAGGTTCAGACAATGTAGCAGTTTTCAAATTCAAGGTAATTGCATTACCATTACAAAATGACATTTATGTTAAATAACGTGAGAAATAATTACCACACGTGCTATGACACGAAGGTGTTACCACCTCTCATCTCCCAAAAGTTCTCGTAGCCGCAGCTTCTCTAATATTTATGTACCCTAGACGGAGAGAATACTTCCTCAAATATACCCCAAAACATATTATTCAGACCACCACATACAACAGCAAAGTATGATGCTGAAGCAGTATCTTGGACCATATAATACATCTTGAAGATCATCCCTGATAATGTAGTTAAGTAGGGCTTTATATACAATGTCTAAAAATTGTAGATTTTCGCTTTGAGGTGACCCTTTGTAGGTGCCGAGGGCCCCCCCCCCCCCACAAAGTGCCTCTTTTGCTGCCTCTGCTTCACCCCTTCATGCATCATCAGTCATCCGTTTCATACAATTTGGGGAAAACCGTAATTTCCTATGTTTTAATAAAAAATTCTTACCCTCACGATATCATGTTTGTGTCAAGCTCCGATTAGCACGTTTATTGATTCACTTTGTCCAAAATAAATAATCCTTCTCACGCACGACTATACGCTGAAGTTACACACGCAATCTCTTTTATTTCATTTCTGATCATAATTATTTACCATTCATTCAGTGAGATCCCTGGAGCCCGATAACTTCTCTTTTAATCTCAAGTGGCAGAAACCTCTCCTTTAAACTGCAATTTCGTCTGAAGAATCACACCATCACGCGGCAATTCCACAATTTCGTTTCCAAGTTTGACAGAAATTATTTTAACGACTGTTTTTACTAGATTTGACTAAAATATAGAGAATGGCTGTATTAGCTAGAACCCTCATCATGGGTGTATGTGTTTTTGCTGCTCTCAAGGCTTCTTGCTCTGCAGAGGACGACAGCGATCTGGCGTTCACCCCTGAAGAGTTCGAGCAGTTTAAAGCAAACGAGGCAAGTTTCCTAGCAGACTTCGAGCTCAACCATGAGTTCGCTTACGTCAATAGCAAGTCTATCATCACTGTGTACACTGCAAAGCAAGAACAGGTGATTCTGGAACGCTTTGGATCATACTTCGGCCAGGAGCCAAGCGTGTCACCACAGTTGACACCCTGGTCTTCGCCTTACGCTGCTAAAGGCCAGTTTTATGTTCGTGTGTGCTCAGCAAGAAGGGTCTGGCAAGTCCTTTACACTGCAATAAACGTAGACGATCAACCGTGTGCCGTTGTACAGGTAATAGTCTCGATAATTTCCAAGAGGCGGGGGGAGGAAAGGCAAGGAAGGGAGGGACATGCAAGGAAGGTAGGGGCATATAAATCAGTCGAGTGGGGGACTGAGGTAGAATGTTCTATTTCATTTATCCTTAACAGATGCAAGGGCCTCTAACGGCTCATGGATTATTATCGATTATTTTTTGCATTACTCTATTCTATAGCTCCATCCCCCAATACAAAATAATATACAGTTTAGGTGTTTCTCAATTAACTTGTGTTCCTGAATCGTTTTGTCTACATTTTTCTCCTCCCCTCCCTCCTCCTTCTTCTTCTTCTTCTTCTTCTTCTTCTTCTTCTTCTTCTTCTTTTTCTTCTCCTCCTCCTCCTCCTCCTCCTCCTCCTCCACATCTTTCTTCTCCTCCACCTCCTCCTCCTTCTACTCCTTCTACTCCTTTTTCTCTTTCTCGTCCTTCCCTTCCTTCTCCTCTTTTTTTTCTCCAGTTCCCCGATGTTAAACAGTGGGTTATATGGGAGGAGTGTACTTTCTCGCAGTCCCCCCACGCCCCTGCAGTCCGCTGTATGCCCACCGTACGAACCGTTCCTATGGTAGTCATGTGCCTCCACAGCACTGATTCATCACTATCATATCATGACATCACCGTACAGAATATCAAGATCAAGGCATGCACTGGCCACGTAAGGTCAGGTCCGCGGCCAGATGATCAGAGCGAAGCAGATCAGAGCAGACCAGACCAGAGTGGACCAGATCAGACCGGACCATATCCCGGCGAACAAGATCAGATGCAGTAAGATCATAGCGGACCAAATTTTCACTATAGCTTATAACAAATACTGTCATTTGTCACTGGTGACAAGTTTTGTGAAATGGGGCCCAGATTCAACATCATGTTTAGCAAAGAAAGATATAGGCCTCTGACTCTTCCTTTGTTAAACTCGGCTTTGAAGGAGGCTAAAGCAGAGCGTCGAGTTAAAAATGTTAGTAGAATACAGCGAATATTGTCTAATCAGAATGTTAAATGTTAAATGTTTTAATAGTAGAAATTTGTTGGAATTGCTCTCTAAAGATCAACTCAAACCACTACACTGGAGTAGATTCTTCTCTGCTTTTGAGAAGAAATAAGTGTTTAACACCACTTAACAAGCAACCCTAACTTGCCTCCTAAAAGAATGGATTTCTAAACTTTGTTGCATTTAATATAAGAGTATACATTTTTGGTATAGTTGCGTACTTTCATTAATCTTATGTTGCTGCTTGACTCTCTATCAATAGAAGTGATTTATTGACTAGTTATATAATCATTTATTATAATCATAATTATGTGATGTATAAATTAAGAGACTTTTTGATTACTTTGTATCACTGGTATAATGGGAAATAATAATTAGCTAACTAAGATGTTAGGATTAAGGGTTTATTTGACTATTCAATCCATGTATTGGTTGACTATAGTTGCTATTATAAAAACGAATGGCCTTATACCTTGTTACAAGGATAATTATGTGATTGATGCATTAGGAAAATTTAGATTACATTGTATCATCGGTTATGGGAAATAATAATTATCTGACTAAGATAATCAGACTTTAAGTGCACTAATCTTTCTCTAATATACGTATAAACGCTCGATAATACGAGCTAAAGTCAATCATTTTATTACGCATGCTTGACTTCAGTTGCTATTAACTAAATCATATATGATATGAAAATTATTATATAGATAAATAAAATTAGTTAATTGCAGTAATTGGTTGTCTGCCTAATTATTTTTAAGTGAGCATAATCATAATGAATTCTGATCTATTTCGTAGAATTTTAAGAGTGTTTCACTAATATTAAGGAATATTTAACTGCTACATAGCAGTTCATTTGATTTTATTGATATACTAGTATTAAACAACTTATCCTTACAATATTTGCCCATTATCATGTTATACCCTTTCGTTCGTAGTCAGCTAGTATCGTTTTTCGATTAAACATGGAGCCCGTCAAAGCAAATACTCTTTGTATTTGGCCACAAAATCAGCACACTCTTCCACTAACGATGTATGCATTGTTACCACCTGAATATCTGAAAACTTTGAGGAAATCCTCTCTTTTCACTGTTTTCACTCTCTCTCTCTCTCTCTCTCTCTCCCTCTCTATCTGTCTCTTTCTGTCTTTCTCTCCCACTCTCACACACCATTTGCTATTATCTTTAATATCTTTCTTTCTCTTATATATATTTACATCTGCCCTGCCCCCTTCTCTTTCTCTCTCTCTCTCTCTCTCTCTCTCTCTCTCTCTCTCTGTAGAGGTGTCGTGGACGAGTGGATATGTCACCGGACTGTGGATCACAAAGTCCGAGGTTCAAGTCCCACCGCGGCACTAATGTCCTTTAACAAGATATTGACCTACATTTGCCACTCTCCACCCAGGTGTTAAATTGGTACCCGGTAGGATGCGAAAGCTAATGTGCTTAGATTAGCAAGTGAGCGTTTGTAAATATGGCGCCTGGTTGGAATGCTCCCCAGGGAGTGGAGAATGTACATACATTGTGTGCGGGCACGCCTGAATCCGATGACCGGGGTAATAATATTTATAAAAGTCATTTTGCGAACTACATCTGTATTTCAAAGAGAAAATCACATTTCTAGAAACTTCATTTTTTGCCCTTTCATATGACACCTCAATCAGGAAAAACGAGTCAGAAATAACATTTCAATAGTTTTATTAAACGAATTCGTTTTCACTGGCTGCCTGCCGTATTAACAACAAATAGAGTTGACAAAAGACTTTACTCCGTTTCGGTGACGATCAGCCATTCAGGAAGTCATTATAGGGCAGGCAGCCAGTGGAACGGATTCGTTTAATACAATTATGGAAATGCAAGTATTACTTTAAACAAACAGAACTTTGTTTTTCCTGGCTCATTTTTCCTGATTGAGGTGTCATATGAAAGGGCAGAAAATGAACTTTCTAGAAATATGATTTTCTCTTTGAAATTCAGATACCGTTCGTAAAAATGACTTTTTGGTACCCTCTCTTCATGTTGTTGTGAATCACTCATGCGTGAAATATGCATCATGTGAGTTGCATCGAATGAAAAAAGAGGATCTAAACTTGACAAATATGTGTCATTTATTAATCATAATTGTGATTAAGCTATCATAAAACATCGATAGATTTTCTCTTTGAAATTCAGATACCGTCCGCAAAATTACTTTTTTTGTACTCTTTCTTCAAATTGTTTTAAATCACTCGTGCGTGAAATATGTTGCATCGAATGAAAGAGGAGGATCTCAGCTATACAAATATGTGTCATGTATTAATTATAATTGGGATTAAGTTATGATAAAATATCGATAATTCTCGGTTTCATTTTTTCCGGGACGCACTGTACAGTGCTTATCAAAAAGAAATGTGCCCAACTTTGGTAGCTCCTAATTAAAAAAATCATAACCAATATGACTTTGAAATCTATTTTGTGATGAAGAGTAACTTGTTTTCTGTCCAATGATACCCTATTTTAATATTTCAGCCACGGATGACTGATCACCAGGGCCTTTTAAACTTTGTTGTCAAAATCGCCTTGTACCAAGTTTGGGCTGATGGAACGAATATGGGTCAGGTCGTCTGCATGTGTTTCTTTGTTGTTAAATCCATTTAAAAGTTAAATATTGTCTCATGCTTCAATGCTTCAGTGCTTAGTTGTTTAAAATGATACAATGTACTTAGGCTTTCACAGAACCTTGTTTCAATCCATAGGATAACCTTTAAATATTTTGAACAGCTTATATACTAACTTCTTGTCTCATGATATTTAAGTTCTCTCTGCTCACTAAATTGTCTGCTGCGCCATTTCACACAGAAAGGAGCATCAGGTGGTTATCTCGAATGACGAATGAAAATTCAAAGGCAAGAAAGAACACATATGATGATAATCGTCAAAGATATTGACAGTAGACTTTTTTTTATAATAAGATAACATTCGAAATAAACTTTATCAATTTGTATCACTCATTGAGAAGGGTTTAATGCCTTAAACAAGGGATGCGAATGACGTCAAGATCGCAATATTCATAACGAAAAGAATATCATAAATTGTGGTTGTAATAAGCATTTTTTTCAGCTTTTGGCTTTTGGGCCACATTTATTGCTTCAGCCCCAACGTGGTACAATAGGACTTTGACAATACCTTTTGAAAAGCCTGCTGCTCAGTCATTCATGACAGCACAATTAAAAAATATGGTATTAGCAAATATTTACCATAACATATTATAATCCTAAGGAACATTGGTAATAACTTTTTAATTAGAAGCTACCAAAGTTGGGTACACTTTTTATTGATACGCACTAACCCAATAGGTTTGATAATAGACTTTGATTTTGTTTATACATCCACCAGTCTTGCATTTTTATTAGATGTGACATTGATGAATGCATGGCGATTCGGAGGTTTTCAAACGGAGCTCGTAAATTCAGCTGTACAGTTGAATCTAAGCCTCGGTCACAAATAACGATTTTTAGACGATTTCGTAAGATCTACGTATGAAACAAGCGTTCGTAGACCGTTCGTAAGTTCGAAGATTGGTCGATGGTCTTGTCCAAGATTTTTTTCAACCTCGTACGAAACCCTCTCTTCGTAAGGCAGCCGTACGAACGTCGTAATAACATCGTAAGAACCACGCAAGATCTTTGTATATTTCGTAGGGTCGTGAGACAATTCTAGAAGCCTTAAAATTCTGACGATGATCGTAAGAACGCCTTAAGTTGTTCATAGAAGGCTCTTACGGCATTCGTAAGAACGCCTTACGAACGGAGATTCGTATGGCCTTCGTACGAACGACTCTTGGCGTTCGTAAGGCGTTCGTAAGGTGCTCGTAAGGTGTACGTACATATTTTATGCAATCTGTGCTGTGCTTATTTGCAACCCGACAAGATGTCCCAAAAATCGTAACATCTTCTTACGAATGACTTGAGAATGCTGTCAGTTACACGTACGACCACCTTGCGAGAACAAAAACTCGTACGGCTGACGTAAGAAGAACTCTAGGCATTCTTACGAACAAATTAAAATGCGTTCGTACGAACTCCTTAAGAAGGACGTAAGACAGACGTAAGAAACTATGCCCCATCTACGGATCTCTACGAACTTTGGAATTCGTACGAACAGGGAGATTTATACGAACGCATTGTTCGTATGAACCTTTGTGACCGTAGCTTTAACAATCTTGATATGACCTATATTACATTGTTATGTTCACCATCACTCTGACTCTTACATGCATAATTGCACAGCGCAGATCCTTCAGGGCGTCCATCGTCAATTATGCACGCTTTTTCAGTCGTATTTTTGTCGTTTCGTGTACATGTTCTGGCACATATATCTTTGTTCTTTAAATCTAGGGGGAGGGTTTATTCATCAAGCCTTAATATTGATCTTAAAAATCTAAATCAATTTTAGTTGATGACCCCCCCCCCCCCCCCCCCACTATAATTCTTCAGCGGGTGAGGAGGGGGAGGGGGGCATTAAACTATTTTATGTCCAAAATATAACTAGCAAGGCAAGGAATGTTAGAAATTGAAATCTCGAACAAGTTTTGATTTAGCTAAATCCATGCATCCGACTTTAAAAGAAACTAATCCAGACAGTTCGTTTTCTTGAAACTGAAGTCTTGGAACATTGCCCTTGGAGAGAAGTAATGGGCCTTATAGTGATCATATCATATTAACACGACTAACTATTTTCGGAAAATCAACTTAATGCCAATTTCAGTACCCTACTGTACATCCCATAGAAACTATGTCTGAATACTTAGTTGTCTTCGCATATTTCAATAGGTGACGCACAAGGCTATTGAAAAAGCATTACAGGTATATACAAAGTTTTAGTAATATTATAACAATTTTCGCAATTTCATCACTTTAGACTCGATTTCAACCGCGACAACGATCATTGAATATTGGAGGATCGCATATGCTTCCAATTTGTACATTTGAACCAACTTCATGACCCCATTCCAAACTTTGTATTACCTTTTAGTTGTTTTTTCGAAACGGTTTACAAATACACAATTAGCCTGAAATGCACGGGCACTGTGGAAAATATAATAGAGACCGAGCGACACTGACATATACTATATCTATTCATAATGGGAAATATTCGTTGCTTATAGAAAGAGAGAATTGAACATGTTGAAAAGCTCAGATTTACATACGCCATCTTGTGGTGCATTGCTATATAGTATGCGTTGACATTGCCATAAAGTCCAAAGACAAAATAATTCCGGCGACAATAGACCATTTTCGTAATGTGATCAAATGTAATGCATAAATCTTTGATAAGTGCCTCTTTAAAAATTATTTAATTCACCTGTTCCAAATAATTGTGTTTCAATAGTCAGAATATGAATTGCATACTTTAATTGTTGCTAAATAAGACAACATTATGACAGGCGCGGAGCTAGGATTTCTTAGGGGGGGGGGGGCCCACTTTTTTTTTGGTCCCAAAAATAATCGTAACGACTCAGCCAGCCGCTAAATAAGCGGGGGGGGGGGGGGGGGGGGGGGGGGAGGAGGAAGAGGACACTTTTTTTTTTTGGTCTCGAAATTTGAAAATTTGACATTTTGTTCCGTTGGGGGGGGGGGGGGTGAGGTCACCTTTTTTAGGTCAACCATTGGCATATTTTTTTTAATTTTTTTTAATTAAAAAAAAAAAAAAAAAAAAAACACACAGAAAAGGGGGGGGGGGTTGCTCCAAAATACACACATAAAAAACCGAAGGGGGGAGGGTCAACCCCCTAACCCCCTCCCCCCGCCTTCCGTACGTGTCTACTGGTCGGGAAATAGTTTTTCCCCTCCCGCGCGAAGCGCGGAAGCTTTTACGTTTCATTAAATCATTAGAAAAAGAAGACGATTCGTTGTACAGTTTTTTTACTCTTAATCCTCGTCTTAATTCATCCCCCTCTCCCGCGCAAAGTTCGGAAGCTTTTACGTTTCATTAAATCATTAGAGAAAGAAGACGATTCGTTGTACCGTTCTCGACTCTTAATCCTCATCTGAATTCAGTTTTCCCCTCCTCCCTCCCGCGCAAAGCGCGGAAGCTTGTACGTTTCATTGAATCATTAGAGAAAGAAGACGATTCGTTGTACCGTTCTCGAAAATAATCCTCGTCTGAATACAGCTTTTACGTTTCATTAAATCATTAGCGAAATAAGACGATTCGTTGTACCGTTATGACTTTTAATCCTTGTCTAAATTCAGTTTACCCCCTCCCACGCGAAGCGCGAAAGCTTTTACGTTTCATTAAATCATTAAAGAAAGAAGACGATTCGTTGTACCGTTCTCGACTCTTAATCCTTGTCTAAATTCAGTTTTTCCCCCGCTTCGACGTTTCATTAAATTTTTAGAGAATGAAGACGATTCGTTGTTCCGCTCTCGAAAATAATTAAGTTTCCCCCACCCGCGCGAAGCGCGGAAGCTTTTACTTTTCATTAAATCATTAGAGAAAGAGAAAGATTCGTCGTACCGTTCTCGACTCTTAATCCTTGTCTAAATCAATTCCCCCCCGTCCGCGCGAAGCGCGGAAGCTTCGACGTTTCATTAAATTATTATAGAAAGAAGACGATTTGTTGTACCGTTCCCGAAAATTATCCTCGTCTGAATTAAGTTCCCCCTGCCCTCCCCCGCGCGTAGCGCGGAAGCTTTGACGTTTCATTAATTCATTAGAGAAAGAAGACGATTCGTTGTACCGTTCTCGACTCTTATTTCTTGTCTGAATTTCAAATATGTTCTTTGTCTATTCCCTTTTCTTCCTACGTCCTCTTCCTTTACACTCCTCTCTTTTTTGGCCGGCGTTTATTGGGGGACCACCCCACCGCCCTCCTGGCTACGCGCCTGCTGTCAGATGAACATATGTTGATACCTTGTCCGCCCCGGAAGCTCAGGGGTTTAAGGTTTTAATTTACGGTCAGATTAGCATTCAGGGGTCCGCCTTAGCGCCCTAGACGGGGTCCAGGGGGCAGAGCCCCGGAAGTTCAGGAGTTTTAGGCATTTAATTACGGTCAGATGAGCATTATTTTGATACCTAATTGTTACAATGGCAGGTCACTAATTGGCTTGGGGTTCAGGGGGCGGAGTCCCGGAAGCTCAAGGGTTTTAGGCACTCAATTACGGTCAGATGAGTATCGAGGGGCCCGCCTAAGGGCTCTTGGTTGGGTCCAGGGGGCAGAGCCCCCAGAAGCTCAGGGGTTTTAGGCGTTTAATTACGGTCAGATGAGCATTTTTGATACCTTATTATTTGTGACACTAGCAGGACACTATTTGGCGTGGGGTCCAGGGGGCAGAGCCCCCAGAAATCAGGGGTTTTAGGCATTAAATGACCGTCATATGAGCATCTAAGGGCCCGCCTTAGGGCCCTAGGTGGAATCCAGGGGGCAGAGCTCTTAGGATTTTAGGCATTAATTTTAATCATGGTCAGATGAGCATATTTTGATACCCCATTATAATGTGACACTGGCAGTTAACTATTTTTTCTTTCTCGCTCTCTTTCTTTCTATTTCTCTTTAATATACTTTTTCAAAGAAAATGTGGGAGAGGGGGGGGGGGGGGGGCTCGAGGATCCCGATCCCCGCCGTTCCGCGGGCCCTGATATGTAGGCATCTCAAGAAGCATTTTCTTGCCTGGCTGTAAATTTAGGAATTTGTCATTTTCCAACAAACGCATGAAGTGAGGAAAATTATCTCATTTCAGCATTATTTGTAAACCACCGTTATGGAATTATAAATAAACCACGTTTGAATTCTATTTCTCCAAAGCCCCCCCCCCCCCTCCCCTATCAGTACGCCAGTGGCCCCCCTTTTCTTTCCCTTTCTCTCCTCTTTCACTTTCCCTTCCCTTCCTTATCTCTCTTTTAGGTTTGCTGGGGGGGGGGGGAGGGGCACGGTAATTTTGGTCCCCAACCCGCTCCACACATTGTTGGCGGGATTAACCGCAACTGATCTCCGCTTCTTTTCTCCCTTTTCTTTTTTTCTTCCTCTTTTTTGTTCCCTTTTTGCTCTCCTCTTTTCCTTTTCCTTCCTTCTCTCTTTTTTTTAGCGGGGACGGAGGGGGGGGGGGGGGAGGCTAGGGTCTTTTGCCCCCCCCCCCCGATCCACAACTTGTTGGCGGGAAAATTGCAAAACTGATATCCCTCTTCTTTTCTTCTTTCTATTTTGTCCTTCCCTTTATCTCCTCTTTATCTTTTTTCTTTTCCCTTTCCTTCCTTCTCTTTTGTTTTTTTATTGGGGGGGGGGGAGGGGGAGGCAAGTCCTTCCCCCCCCGATCTCCTTCTTCCCTCTTTTCTTTTCTTCTTCCTCTTCTTTTTTTCCCTTTCTCTCCTCTTCCCCTTCTTTTCCTTCTCTCTCTCTCCTTTTTTTTTTTTTTTTTTTTTGCGGGGGGTGGGGCCAAGGCACGCTCGGCCCCCCCCTGGATCCGCGCCTGCATTATGAATCGTCCTACATAACAACGTGGAATGCAATAATTTGAATACATTACTTATCAGCAACGGATAAGAAAACTAACAAACACAATGTTATATTGCTTGACAAATATTTTAGACATGCTGATGTCCCCTTTGTATAATCTAATGACTCGTTTCTGTTGCAGTTGCATTTGTTGTTGCTGTTGTTTTTTTCTTCATTTTTCCCGACTAAGTTATCGAATATTACGACGCGCACAGTGCCCACCCCCCCCCCCCTCCCCCACCTCCGTAAAAACCATCCTGGATCCGCCAACAAGAATATCACCGTTATGTAACATACCTCTTATCCTCCAGGCCCTCAACGAAAACTGATATCCACAAGACAATTTTAAATTTCAAGAAAAAAAAGAGTATTTTATTGGTGTTACACGTCAAATGTAAAATCTAATACAACTCATTACACAAGCTAAGGATTTCATACAATCTCGGCTGCATTATACATGAACATTTCTTATTAAATATTTTTGAGTAACAATAATGATCCGTTAAAGATAATATGTCCCAATTGCAGCGAACATCAAATTCTGTTGGATTTTTGCAGGAATTATAAACATGTCACGAAACTATGTCCTATATGTGAAATTTAAACGTTAGCATTGTCCTAATATTCAAATCAATGCAAGGAAACATTCATAAGAACGAATTGTGCCCCTTGATGGTCTTGAAAATACACAATCGTGCTCGTTTCCGATGCTATCAAATGTCCCTTAGATATTAGAAGAAAAGTGCCTTTTTTTACACTAAAACGTTTGCCCCTTTAAACCACAATAACATATTGTATTCAAGTGCTAAAAGACGCGTCTGCAATTAAACCTATCAACCTTTAAATCCAATGCCATTTTGAACTGCACAGAATGCCAATGTAATCAATCGACCCTTTTCAAGAATGTAAAGGTTTAGACAACGTAGGAGTTTTCAAACTCAAGGCAACTGCATTTACATTACCAAATGACAATCATGTTAAATAAACTGAGTCATATTGACCATACGTGCAATGACAATAAGGTGTTATCGCCCCTCATCTCCCCATAAAAATAGATTTATCTTAGCCGCAGCCTCTCTAATATGTGCCCCATCATAAAAAGACGGAGAGAATTTGTTCTCAAATATACCCACAAACATAATTAGACCACCACACACAACAACAAAGTATGATGCTGATGCAGTATCTTGGACCACGTGATATCTTGAAGATCATCCCTGATAATTTAGTAATTACAATGTAGGGGTATTTGAATAATGTCTACAAAATTGTAAATTTTCGTGTTGAGGTTACCATTTGTGCCCTGGACGTGGTCGCGCAACGTTCATGCATCATTAGTTATCTGTTTCATGACATTTTGGGAAAACCGTATTTTCTATAAAAAAAATAAAGAAAATTCTTACCCTCACGATATCATAATTATTTGTGTCAAGCTCCGAGGATTATGTCAAATTTATTATCTTTGTCCACAATTAATAATCCTTCTCATTCACGAGACTACTCTGAATTTATACACGCAATCTCTTTCATTTCATTTCTGAGCATATTTACCTACTCATTCAGTGAGATCCCTGGAGCCCGATAACTTCTCTTTTAATTTCCCGTCTGAAGATCACACCATCACGCGGCAAACCAATTCCACAATTTCGTTTCCAAGTTTGACAGAAATTATTTTAACGACTGTTTTTACTAGATTTGACTACAAAATAGAGAATGGCTGTATTAGCTAGAACCCTCATTATGGGTGTATGTTTTTGTGCTGTTCTCGTGGCTCCTTGCTCTGCAGACGACAACAGCGATCTGGCGTTCACCCCTGAACAGTTGAAGCAGATCAAAGCAAACGAGACTAGTTTCCTAGCAGACTTTGAGGCCAACCATGACTTCGCCTACACAAATAACAAGCCTATCATCACCGGGTACACTGCAAAGCAAGAACAGATGGTTCTGGATCGCTTTGGATCATACTTCGGCCAGGAGCCAAGCGTGTCTCCACAGTTGACACCCTGGTCTTTGCCTTCCGCTGCCGAAGGCCCGCTTCATGTTCGTGTGTGCCCAGCAGAAAGGGTCTGGCAAGTCCTCTTTACTGCAATAAACGCAGACGATCAACCGGTCGCCGTTGTACAGGTAGTAGTCTCGATAATTTCCAAGAGGTGGAAGGAGTAGAGGCAAGGGGGGGGGGGGAGAAGGCGCTGATCCAGGATTTCTTAGGGGAGGGGGCCTAACTCTTCTTTGTTTTGCTCCTGAAAAATTGAAAATCGCGCCGGCCGAAAAGTCGCTCAGTGGGGGGGGGGGGGGGGGGGTAGTGAGCACATTTTTGTTGTTGCCCTCGAAAATTTAAAAATTTGCATCAGGAGCAAGGACCTCCAATGCCCAATGGGTTTGATACTGACTCAATTGTTTTCTACTCCTCCTCCTCGTCCTCCTTCTACCCCCCCCACTCAGTGTTATTTAGGGTACGCATATGCGTGTTCCCTCCTTTTGAAAACACCCCCTAAGTCCGGTGTGGGGGGGGGGGGTGGGGTGGGGGTGGGGGGGTAGTGAGCACCTTTTTTTTTTTCCCTCGAAAATTTAAAAAATGTGCACTCCCCCCTCCCCCCAAAAGGTAAAAATAACGTGGTTTTACACGTTTTTTTCGAGCCCCCCCCCCCCCCCTGGATGCGCCACCGGGGGGGGGGGTGTTACAAAGTGAATATAATCAATCGAGCGGGGGACTGAGGAAGGGGAGTATCGGTAAAATGTTCTATCCCATTTATTCTTATCAGGAGCTAGGACCTTGCTACTGACTCAATTGTTTTCTACTCCTCCTCCTCGTCCTCCTTCTACCCCGTCCCCCCCCCCCACTCAGTGTTATTTAGGGTACGCATATGCGTGTTCCCTCTTTTTGAAAACACCCCCCTAAGTCCGGTGTGTATTACAAAGTCAATTTTGTGTATGTACTAGCTGGACTTTGGTGCATGAAAAGTACCCCTTTAACAGACATGTTGGTAACACGCATGCGGTCATTTAGACCCCGGAGTGGGGGGGGGGGGGGGGGGGGGGGGGCTTCTACTCAGTTTATGATGTAATCAAGTTAGAATATGTTGATTGATGTACTATTACCAGTCTCTTTTTATGTAACAGATTAAATAGTGCTTTGTGTGGTTTTGAATAAAATGAACTTAACTGAGCTGAACTCATTCGCGTTCTTCCCTCCCCTTCTCCTCTTTTCCCCCCTCCAGTTCCCCGATGTTAACCAGTGGGTTATATGGGAGGAGTGTACTTTCTCGCAGTCTCCCCACGCCACCGGAGTCATCTGTATGCCCACCGTACGAACCGTTCCTATGGTAGTCATTCGGCTACCCTTCTCTTCATTTGATGACATCACCGTACAAAATATCCGGATCAAGGCATGCACTGGCCACGTTAGATCAGGTCTGCGGCCATATGATCCGAGCGAAGAAGATTCGAGCGAAGAAGATCAGAGCGGACCAATTATGTGATGTATAAATTAAGAGACTGTTTGATTACTTTGTATCACTGGTAAAGTGGGAAATAATAATTAGCTGTCTAAGATGTTAGGATTAAGTGGTTCTTTGACTATTCAATCCATGTATTGGTTGACTATAGTTACTATTATCAAAACGAATGGCTTTATACCTTGTTACAATGATAATTATCCTATGTGTTGTATAAACTAATACCCTTTTCTAACTGCACCGATTTTCATCGGATGCATCCGGACGCATCGATGAAAGTGGCAGTTAGAAAGCAACAGAGGAGAAAAAGGCGATTAAATAGCCGATGAAAAGAAGAGAAATAGGCGATTAAATTCTCCTGCTCAAGAGCAGGAGAAATTCTCATTCTATCGGTGTGACACCGATGAAACGTGCAGTTAGAAAACGTTCGGGAGAAAAAGGCGATTAAAACAGCGATTAAAATGGTCAAAGGTCGCAGTATACGCGCGCTTTATCGTAACCAGCTGTGTTTGTTGACTTATGGTTGAACATGCTGCATGCTAGCTAGATGGAGCGCGGGCTTTAATAATTACGTAATAATTCCACACTTCCGGCAAGGGCTCGCCACAGCGAGTGAATTTCACTGGCAGTTAGAAACCGACAGGGGAAAAACTGCGGTTTCACCTTTGTTTACATAAGGAAAATTCAATCGGTATTTTCATCGGTGTGACTCCGATAGAGTGCAGTTAGAAAAGGGTATAAGAGACTGTTAGATTACTTTGTATCACCGGTAATGGGAAATAATAATTATCTGACTAAGATAATCAGACTTTAAGTGGTTATTTGACTTATCTCGCTAATATACGTATAACCGCTCGATAATAGCAACTGTAGAACGCATGCTTGACTACAGTTGCTATTATCGAATTGAATGCCTTAACCCTTATAAGGCCGGGGCCATTATGCCCCCCCCCCCCCTCCACGATTTTACCGATTGTGCGGGAACTCATATGGATGGCGCCCCGCCGCTCGCTGACTTTTTTTATTTCGAGTCTTGCGCATCTTTAAAAAAAAAAAAAAAAAATAGAAAATCGGACCTACAGTTACTAGGTCACGTGACCTTGTCTTTGCATGTCAGCCCGAAAATCGCTCATTATTTGTTTGTGATTTGTGTACAAAACATATGGATATGTCATTTTTCCTAAAAGTAGTTCAAACATTGGTTATTGGGTCTTGTTTAATGTTTAGGTGGTTGTTTTGGGAGTCAAAATAGTTGAATTGTAGTAAGAAATAAAATAAAACAACAAAAACAAAAAAATACATAAGTTAAAAAAACAACGAAATACATAAGAAATTATCAAAACAAGAGATAACATAAGGAAAAAGCTGGCTCTTCCAAAATAAATTGTCGTATTATTATTCCAAATGGTCTAATGAATATATGTAGTGAAAAAGAATGCTTAAATATGAATGATATTTGATTAATGGGTAAAAATGTGATTGTATGACCTTATTTGCATAAATTACCATAAATATGCAAATGAGTGAATTTTTCAAAAAAATTGAAATTATCATATTATTCTATACACTTCACTTGACATGCGTGCACATTTTCGCGGGGGATCTTAAGGGGGGCCATAATGCCCCCCCCCCCCGGCCGTACTAAGATCTCAAATAGCCCAGCATTTTTAGGGTTAAAAGGGAAATATATTAGGCCTATGTAATTCTTCAACTAAAATCATATATGATATCAACATTATTATATAAATAAATCAAATTAGTTACAGTAATTTGTTGTCTGCCTAATTATTTTTAAGTGAGCAGAATCATAATGACTTCTGATCTATTTCGTAGAATCTTAAGAGCATTTCACTAATATTGAGGAATATTTAACTGCTACATAGCAGTTCATTTGATTTTATTGATATACTAGTATTAAACAACTTATCCTTACAATATTTGCCCATTATCATATTATGGCCTTTCGTTCGTAGTCAGCTAGCACCGTTTTTCGATTAAACATGCATGCATGGAGCTCGTCAAAGCAAATACTCTCTGTATTTGGCGAACAAAATCAGCACACTTATGGCGCGCCATTTGACCAATAACCCCGATAAACATTGTTTATCATGAGAAACTCTGTATATCGACTGATAAACACAGTTTCTCTCGATAAACAAGGTTTATCGATAAACAAGGTTTATCGAAAAACACGGTTATTCGTATTTCGTCAGGAGTGGGCGCTTTTTAAAGTTGCACCCAGCTCAGAGCACTGCTCCGCACGTGCGCTTTACACCGTAGAATATACCAACACCGTAACACTTGCTCGCGCTCATGACCACGATCAACATTTTCTGAGTGGACGTATGGCGAAGTATTTTTAATTCCAGGCTTTTTTCCCATTTTTTGGAATGTTATGTTTATATATCTCTCTCTAGCTCTCTCTCTCTCTTTCAAACTTTCTAGGTTTTCCCCTTCTCTTATCTCTCTCACTCTCTCTTTCTCCTACCCTCTCAATATAACCCTTCTGTCTTTCCCTCTCTTTCTTCTAATTCTCTCTTTCCCTTTCTCTTTCCTTTTTCTTTCTCTGCACTCCCTCTCTGCCTCCTCCCCTTTTATCTATTTCCCCCCGGTATGAGAAATAGGGTAGAGATAGATGGTTGGAGAGAGAGAAGAGATAAATGAGAGATAGAGGAGAGATAGAGCAGGGGAAAAGGAGAGATAGAGCGGGGATAGATGGATGGATATAGATGGAGAGACAGAGAGAGAGGAGAGATAGAGGAGAGATATTTTAAAGATAGATGGATGAAGATAGAGGAGAGGTAGAGCGGGGATAGATGGATGGTTATTGAGGATAAATAGAGGAGAGATAGAGGAGAGATCGAGCGGGTGAAAGATGGATAGAGATAGATGGAGAGAGAGAGAGGATAGATAGAGCAGGGATATAGATGGATGGAGATTTGAGAGAGAGAGAGAGAGAGAGAGAGAGAGAACAGATAGAGCAGGGAAAGATGGATGGTGAATAAGGGTAAATAGAGGAGAGATAAAGGAGAGAAAGGGTAGAGATAGATGGATGGAGAGAGATGAGAGATGAATGAGAGATAGCGGAGAGATAGAGGAGAGATAGAGCAGGGATAGATGGATGTAGAGAGAGATAGAGAAAGAGGAGATATAGGGTAGAGATAGATGCATGGATGGAGAGAGAGGAGATATAAATGAGAGATGGAGGAGATAGAGGAGAGATAGAGCAGGGAAAGATGGATGGAGATAGACGGAGAGAGAAAGAGATAGGAGAGATAGAGCAGGGATAGAGGAGAGATAGAGCGGGGATATATGGATGGATATAGATGGAGAGAGAGAGAGAGAGATATACATATAAAGGAGAGATAGAGGAGAGATAGAGCGGGGATAGATCGATATCTCTCCTCTATCTCTACTCTATCTCTCCTTTATCTCTCCTCTCTCTCCATCCATCTACCCTGCTCTATATCTCCTTTATCTCCATCTATCTATCCCTGCTCTATCTCTCCTCTATCTCTCATTCATCTCTCCTCTCTCTCTCCTTTATCCCTCCTCTCTCTCTCTCCATCCATCTACCCTGCTCTATATCTCCTTTATCTCCATCTATCTATCCCTGCTCTATCTCTCCTCTATCTCTCATTCATCTCTCCTCTATCTCTCCATCCATCTATCTCTACCCTAACTCTCCTCTATCTCTCCATCTCCATCCATCTATTCCTGATCTATCTCTCCTCTATCTCCCCTCTATCTGTCCTCTATCTCCATCCATCCATCTCTACCCTATCTGTCCTTTATCTGATTTTTATCTCTCCTCTCTCTCCAACCATCTATCTCTACCCTATTTCTCATACCGGGGGAAATAGATAAAAGGGGAGTAGGCAGAGAGGGAGTGCAGAGAAAGAAAAAGGAAAGAGAAAGGGAAAGAGAGAATAAGAAGAAAGAGAGGGAGAGACAGAAGGGTTATATTGAGAGGGTAGGAGAAAGAGAGAGTGAGAGAAAGAAAGGGGGAGGGTGAGAGAGATAAGAGAAGGGGGAAAACCTAGAAAGTTTGAAAGAGAGAGAGAACTAGAGAGATATATATAAACATAACATTTCAAAACTTGGGGAAAAAGCCTGGAATTAAGAATACTTCGCCATCGTGGTCATGAGCGCGAGCAAGTGTTACGGTGTTGGTATATTCTACGGTGTAAAGCGCACGTGCGGAGCAGCGCTCTGAGCTGGGTGCAACTTTAAAAAGCTCCCACTCCTGACGAAATACGAATAACCGTGTTTTTCGATAAACCTTGTTTATCGATAAACCTTGTTTATCGTCGATAAACCTTGTTTATCGTCGATAAATCTTGTTTATCGAGAGAAACTGTGTTTATCAGTTGATATACAGAGTTTCTCATGATAAACAATGTTTATCGCTCGATAAACCTTGTTTTTCGTCGATAAACCTTGTTTATCGGCGATAAACAATGTTTATCGGGGTTATTGGTCAAATGGCGCGCCATACACACTGCTGCATTGTTACCACCTGAATATCAGAAAACTTTGGGGAATACCCTCTCTTTTCTCTGTTTTCACACTCTCTCTCTCTCTCTCTCTCTACAGTGCGTCCCACAAAAAACGAAACCAAGAATTATCGATGTTTTATCATAACTTAATCACAATTGTAATTAATAAATGACAAAATTATTTGTAAAGCTTAGATCCTCCTCTTTCAGTTGATGCAACTCATATGATGCATATTTCACGCATGAGTGATTACACTATATCGGAATTGGAATCGGAATTCAGAGAGAAAAACAAATCACATTTCTAGAAAGTTTAGTTTCTGCCCTATCATATGACACCTCAATCAGGAAAAATGAGACAGGAATAACAAAGTTCTGTTTGTTTAAAGTAATGCTTGCATTTCCGTAATTTGATTAAACGAATTCGTTTTCACTGGCTGCCTGCCGTAGCAACAAACAGAGTTGACAAAACAAAAACTTAACTCCGTTTCGTTGACGATCAGCCATGCACAAAGAAGACGAAAGACGAAAGAGGAGGATCTAAGCTTTGTAAATAATTATGTGTCGTTTATTAATTATAATTGTGATTAAGTTATGATAAAAAAATCGATAATTCTCGGTTGCGTTTTTTCTGGGACGCACTGTATATATATATATATATATATAAACTATATCAATTCAAATCAGTCAATCAATTGTGTATTCCATCTAGCGTTGTGAATTGATTTTAAATACAATTTTCACTCTGCATCTCGTCGGACATTGTTCATCGAAGCATTTTCAATATATATACAGTGCTTTTCAAAAGAAGTGTGCTCAACTTTGGTAGCTCCTAATTAAACGATCATAACAAATATGACTTTGTAATCTATTTAATGGTGAAGAGTAGCTTGTTTTCTGTCCAATGATACCCTATTTTAATATTTCAGCCACGGATGACTGATCAAAAGGGCCTTTTATTAAAACTTTGTTGTCAAGATCGCCTTGTACCAAGTTTAGGCTGATGGAACGAAGGCGGGTCAGGTCATCTGCATGTATTTCTTGGTTCTTAAATCCATTTAAAAGTTAAATAATGTCTCATGCTTTAGACAAGTGCTTAATAATTGTTTAAAATGATGCAATGTATCTAGGCTTTCACAGAACCTTGTTTCAATTCATAGGATAACCTTTAATTATTTTGAACAGCCTATACACTAACTTCTTGTCTCATGATATTTAAGTTCTCTCTGCTCACTTGTCCGCTGCGTAAATTCACACGAAAAAGGAGCATAATAGGTGTTTATCTCGAATGGCAAACAAATGAAAACTCAAAGGTTACTAAACCCAAATGCAAGAAAGAACACATAATTATGACATTACATTGTAATACATGAATATTCTTTTTCGGTGTGTGTGATTATGTTATACTTATACTTTATGTTACCATGTCAAATTGTTTATGACTATGTCATTGTTTGATGTAATCACTCTTAGGCCTTTTCAGGCCGGCCGTCTGATGACGGGTGTGATTTTTTAATAAAGAAATAAACTAAACTAAACCAAACTATGATAATAATCATCAAAGAAATGGACAGTAGACTTTCATAAAAAAATAACATCCCAAATACACTTTATCCATTTTGTATCACTCAGTGTGAAGGGTTACCTTAAACAAGGGATGCGAATGGAGTAGATTGTAATCATCATAACGAAGAGAACAATGTGCTTGTAATGAGCGGGGTTTATTGCAGTTTGAGTTGATATAAACCCCTTTTCTTTTCACCTGCCTAATAGTCAATGTAAATAAGAGAGCAATTGCTAAAAACACGCATAGCGCCATGACTTTTGACCCACATTCATTGCTTCAGCCCAAACTTGGTGCAAGAGGATTTAGACAATACTCTTTAAAAAGCCTGCTGCTCAGTCATCCATGGCAGCACAATATAACTGCTTAGTTAGAAGCTACCAAAGTTTTTATTGATACGTACTAACCCAAATAGGTGTGATAATAGACTTTGCTTTTGTTTATACATCCACCAATGTTGCATTTTTATTAGATGTGACATTTTTTAAAAATTTTTTTAGCAGATGTTTCTGCATTTATTGATAAATCAAATACAAAACATTCAAATAACAATAATAGTATATAATATAATTGATTTACATCAAGAGTGACAACTTAATACACACAAAATAAAATATTTAAAAAAAAGTACATAATTGAAAGCTTGAAAGTATGGAGGTAAGTAAAATAATCAAGATAAATGCAGAGGCCAACTATCATAAGCTAAGAAGCTTGAGGCGATAGCAGCCGGGAAGGGGGGGGGGGGGGTACATGGCGCTGTTTTTAGGAGAATGTAGGGGAATAGAGAGTCACATATAAAGATTTTGTTCAGGAAATATCTGAATAAAAAGTGGAAAGAAATTAAGAAAAAAGAAAAAAGAAGAAAAATGTGCAAGTGTGTGCAAGTGGGTGTGTGCAGGTGAAGTAAGTGTTCGATTCGTATTGTTAATGAACTGGTCATCTAAAATTAATTTAAGTAAACAATCAAAACCTCTGAGACCCTTATGATGTTTTTGAATATGTAGATATTAAATATTTTTTCTTCGATGCTTTGAATGAATAAAGAGTTGCAGAGTGTTTAATATTGTCAGGTAAAGCATTCCAAATGTCTGGACCATGATGTCTTATCGATTTATAGGCCATAATAATGTTGGGGTTTGTTAAGTGGAAATCGGATGAGTGTCGTGTGGGATA
This sequence comes from Strongylocentrotus droebachiensis, assembly GCA_035222895.1. Taxonomy (NCBI): domain Eukaryota; kingdom Metazoa; phylum Echinodermata; class Echinoidea; order Camarodonta; family Strongylocentrotidae; genus Strongylocentrotus; species Strongylocentrotus droebachiensis. Next base: position 125,434 of record JAVYIG010000787.1, read on the forward strand.
AGAATGTATATCACTATTGTAAACAAAAATATTTCGAAATGCCAAAGGTATAGTATTTATCCAACATTTATACATAAAGATTGCAGTTTGAAAACTGTGAATGTCAGCGATTTTTAATGTTTTTAGTTTACAAAATATTGGATCAGTATGGGCTAAATAATGTGAATGTGTACAAAGACGAAGTGCTTTCTTTTGGAGACGATATATTAACATAATTTTCATCTTACTACTATTGCCCCAAACTATGTTACAATAAGATATGTATGACAAAATGAAGGAATTGTAAAGCATAAATAGTGACTTTTGTGATAGATAATATTTTAATTTATATAAAATGCCTATGCTTCTCGAGACTAGCATGCAAATGTTGTTAATATGACTATTCCAAGTTAGGTTTGAATCAATCATTACACCTAAGAATTTTGTAACTTCTTTTTCAATTATGGGCATGTTATCTATAAAAATATCATAATGAAGTACATGTTTAGAGTGTATGTTTTTGAAATAAATACAATTAGTCTTATTAATATTTAAAGAGAGTTTATTGGATTTGAACCAAGATGATAATTTATTTAGTTCTAAATTGAGGGTTGTAATGAGAATGTTTAAGTCTTTATGCGAATAAAATACGTTGGTATCGTCTGCGAACAGAACATATGTTAGGAGTGGTGATGCATTAACAATATCATTCATATATACTAAAAACAGTAGGGGACCTAATATGGAGCCTTGTGGTACTCCGCATTCTATGGTGGAAATATTAGATGTTGTAGATTTAAACATAACATATTGATGTCTATTACGCAAATAGTCTTCAAACCAAGAAAGTACAATCCCTCTAACTCCATATGCTTTTAATTTATGTATTAATATACGATGGTCCATGGTATCGAATGCTTTCGATAAGTCCATAAAAACACCTACAGTGTGTTCTTTTTTAGAAAGGGAATCAGTTATTTTGTCACATAATTGTAGAATAGCATAATCAGTAGAGTGGTTCTTTCTAAATCCATATTGATTAGGAATTAAAAAGTTATTGATATCTAAGAAAGAATATAATCGTTTATATACTATTTTCTCTAATATCTTTGAAATGCTTGGTAGTAAAGAAATTGGTCGGTAGTTTGAAACTTTAGAGTGATCATCCTTTTTATATATCGGAATTATTTTTGCAACTTTTAGTGGGTCGGGAAAAACCCCTTGGGAAAGAGATAAATTAAAGATATGTGATAACGGGGAAGCTATGAAGTGAATTATTTGTTTTAATAAAGATACACTTAGCTCATCGTAGCCACTAGATTTACTGCTTTTTAATGAACGAACAATTTCTAAAATCTCTTGAATATTTGTTGGATTAAAAAATAAGGATTGATTAACGTTATTATTTAAGTATTTCAAAAAATCATTCTTTTCATTGATTACTTTGGAAGCTAAATCCGGTCCAATATTAGTAAAGTATTTATTGAATGCCTCAGCAACATCATTTTGGTCTATGTGATGCCCATTATCATTAAATTCAATATTATTTGGAGTATCCTTTTTCTTCCCCAAAATGTCATTAACTGTTTGCCATAATGATTGATTATTATCTTTATTATTTTCAATTTTATTACCATAGTATAATTTGCGTGATAAACGAATAATTGAAGTCAATTTATTACGGTACTTTTATATTTATTTTGATTTTCATTTGTAGGTGATCGAAGTGAGATTTTAAATAAACGAATTCGGGTAGATATTGATTTAAGTATACCTTGAGTAATCCATGGTCGTTTATTTTTCTTTTTATTTGACTTAATTCTTGAGAGGGGCACATTTTTATTATAATGACAAAGAAGTTTGTTTATAAATTTTTCATATGAACTGTTTTAAGGATTCAATATTACGTTTGGTTTCTTTACGTCATGTTGTGTGTTCTTTATTGGGAATTTGTAGGTGTTTATCATTAGGACCTATCGTAAATATTGGTAAATGGTCTGAAATATCATAATATATTATTCCATTCTGTTTATTATCTAATACGTTTGAGAAAATATTATCAATTATAGTATGTGTTAAGTTTGTAATCCTAGTTGGTTTATTAATGAGAGGTTTAAAAAAAAATGAAGATAATAAATTAGTGAAGTGTTGGCCAAGAACGGTAAAAGGTAAGGATATATCGATATTAAAGTCTCCCATAATATATACATCTTTATTTTCTCTAGAAATAAATTCAAGGCATGATTCTAATTCATCAAAAAATGTGTCGGCTACATTGTTAGGTGGTCTGTACATTACCCCAACGATTCTATTCTTATGTTTATCATCAATAATTTCTAAAAATAATGTTTCTATTCCTTCCAGTTGAATATCATGTCTTATTTTAAATTGTACATCATTACGAGAATAAAAAGCGACACCTCCCCCCTTTCCGTTTTTACGGTCTGAATGAATAAATTCATAATTCTCAATGTTGAATATTGGAGGAGAAGTTGAGTGTAACCAGGTTTCGGTAAGTCCTATCAAAGAAAATGAAAATGTGTTTAGGATAGGTAAAAATTCTTCAAAATTATCGAAATTCTTTTGTAAGCTTCGAATATTGATGTTTAATAAACTAAAACAGTGAAGGTTATTATTGGGTCCCGTTGAATTAAAATTTGAATTAAATTCACTAGTAGTATAATATTTACTCTGGGGTGTATAAACTTGATCATTCAGAATATCATTTAAAGCCATTAAGATTACAAATGTGGTATTGCGACCAGTATAAATTAATACTATGTGTTTGGTGCGTGCATGTGCGTGTAAGAGTGGAAGTGCATTTATAATGGGTGTCTGCAAAAACCAACAAAATCAGGGGGGTGTACATGATGTTCACTTGTGCGTGACTATCAGACAGACTCGGGGCCGGTGACAGCGTTCAAACGTGGTCATTAATTAAAAATTAAAAAAAACTTAGAAATTTGTAATTTAAGAAAGTTTTATTATTATTATTTTTTTTTTTTTAGTATTGTTATCGTTTAAATTTACAGTGATGAATTGTTTTCGAAACGTACTACCTTTAAATTGATGAATGCATGGCGTTATGGAGCTCGTAAATTTAGCTGTACAGTTGAATCTTTAAAATCTTGATATGACCTATATTATATTGTTATGTTCACCATCGTATCCGGACACTACCCCCTAGGGCAACCACCCTCTAGGACGACTACCCCCGGGACAATTACCCCCGGACAATTACCCCCTAGAACAACTACCCCTAGGACAACTACCCCTTGGGTAGTTGTATGGGGTAGTTGTCCGGGGTTAGTTTTCTGTCTATTGCTGATCGTCAACGAAACGGAGTTACTCCGTTTCGATGACGATCAGCAATGCTTAAAGTCTTTCGTCTTCTTTGTTTGTTGCTACGGCAGGCAGCCAGTGAAAACGAGTTCGTTTAATCAAATTATGGAAATGCAAGCATTACTTTAAACAAACAGAAATTTGTTTTTCCAAGCATATTTTTCCTAATTAAGGTGTCATATGAGAGGGCAGAAAATGAACTTTCTGGAAATGTGATTTTCTCTTTGAAATTCAGATACCGTTCGCCAAATGACTTTTTGTTACCCACTCTTCAAATTGATTTAATCACTAAGCTTTACAAATACATGTATGTGTCATCTATTAATTATAATTGTGATTAAGTTATGATAAAACATCGATAATTCTCGGTTTCGTTTTTCCTGTGACGCACTGTATAGTTTTCATTGACATGCTGGTAAGGTTCAACGACAAATATCCTCCGATGCAAATCAGCGACGGCCGGATAAGAAAACTAGCAAACAAACAATCAACCAAACAAAAATCTTAAATTGCTAGACATGCTTATGTCCCTTTTGTATAATCTAATAACTCCTTCCTGTTGCAGTTGCATTGCATTTGTTGTTGTTTTCCATCTTTTCCCCATCTAAGTTATCGAATATTACGACGAACATAGTGTTCCCCCCCCCCCCCTCACCTCCGTGAAAACCACCCTGGATCCGCCAACAAGAATATCACCGTTATGTAACATACCTCTTATCCTCCAGGCCCTCAACGAAAACTGATATCCACAAGGCAATTTTAAATTTCAAGAAAAAAAGAGAGTATTTTATTTGTGTTACACGTCAAATGTACAATCTACAACTCATTACACAAGCTAAGGATTTGATACAATCTCGTTATACATGAATATTTCATATTGACATTTTAAAGTAACATTAATCTTTCTAAAATAACAATAAAAAATATTTTGCATACTAATCAACGAGCGAAAATGTATCGGAATGATGGGTTTACTAGATGACAGGGGTTGATCAAAATCGCCAAGCTTCCCATTACCCTACTTTGTTTGGGAAAGGATGAGGGGGGGGGGGGGGGCTGTAAAAATGCTTTTTATTAGGAGGCACAAATTCCACACCACCTTCGGCCTTGCATGCCCACTCCTCTAATGTTCCTATTATAACTGTATAAAACCAACATTGGGCGCTTATTTTTTTTTTACCTTGCTTGGCCCATTTTGAAGTAATTACTCTACATATTGACCAGACACATGATAAACCCGTTCTGGGCAAATTATTTACCAAATATGTAAAGGGCGGTTAGATTCGCGAAGTAAGGTTCCCGTGCTGTTTTCTAAAATTCCAATTTACTGTGAGAGCCATCAGGAGGCGCAGAACCCCCCCACCCCCTAACTGACAGACTGTGAAGAGGGCTGACGAGAGGAAACAATCACGTTCCCGAAAAAAAGTTATGTCGGGAAACGCTTGCATGCCCCCTCGACGCGATTTCCAAATTTTCAAACTTCCTCCTTGAAAAAATCCTGCGTACGCTACTGAGTGTAGGGTTAGGGTTGAACTTGGGTTTTATGTTAGGTTTAGGGTTTAGGGTAGTAAAGGATAAGGGTTAGGTGTAGTGTTGGGTCCAGGGTTGAGGTTAGGGATAGGGTTAGGGGCTGTGTTGAGATTGACGTTAATAGCTAATGAACACTAAGTATCATCGAAGTACCAAAAGGGCCAAATAGAAGAAAGTGATGGAAGAGAGAAAGAAAAAATAACTCAAACCGCTTCTTTCCCCATTTCTAGCCCCCCATCATTTAGTCCATTAATGAAGACCACCGCTAACAATAATGAACACACGCTTCGCCACAGTTAACGAAAGCAAGCAATGTCATTTCCACAAGCACTATCCAGCGCCGTCTACAAATAGATGGACATTTTGCTAAGTAATATCATCTTCTCATAATCAAAATTCTTCTTCTAGCCTACATGTACTATTAACACTACCACTACTTCTACCACTCCTACTACTACTACTGCTACTACTACTTCTACTACTACTACTACTACTACTACTACTACTACTACTACTACTACTACTCCTATTTATTCTTCTTCCTCTACTACTACTACTACTACTACTACTACTACTACTACTACTACTATTTACACTACTACTACTACTACTACTACTACTACTACTAGTACTACTACTGTTATATTACTTTTATGTTTATGTATTATTAAAAATACACTAAATTCACCACGATTCTTATATAGCCTGTATACACAGAAAGGAAAATTTGATACTTTCGTATAATCATATACATGTATAGTTTGGCGTTTTCTACCCTTTTTAAGTCACCGCATCTTTCAAAGAAATAAAAAGTTTCACGTCACCTCAGTCCCAAATTTTTCACAGAACATTCATTTTTCACCACCGTGGCACTCGTCAAGTGACATATACACACGTTACATTTAAACAAAAAGGATTTTCAATATGGTCAAAAATTCATTTGTAATCTACAGACTAGATAAGATATAAATAATATGTGCGGGCACCTCGCCGCCGAATATACATGAATATAGAAATCATATATTTTATCACCTCGATATACGAATATCAGGATATGATCGGGAATCTCGTTGCCCAAAATTATCCTAATTTTTAATGTTGCAAGTGAGTGAAGCAAACGAGCGTGGTAAAAATGTAATTTCGATATAAAAAATATAATATACATTCGGGTACATCGTTGCCCAGATATGGAGCTATTTAGGCACTTTGCTGCCCGAAATCATCCTGGTTCTAAATTATAAAAAAGCTCTGACTAGAAGAGCTGTGTTCACTCAAATACCGGTTGTGCATCTTCTTAACATTATTTAGAACCTGTTCTTTTAGATTTCCATATTCAATAGAATGGGATTTTCTTCGATAATCTGATCGCAGAAGGATCCTATTAGCAGAGCTAAGAGAATCCGTGTGGGATCTTTGCTGCGTGCAGTCGATATTCATGCACGATTTTTTTTTTGGCGTTAGTCTACATGAATGTGCCCAAGAGACGGTGATTCTGCTCGGTGACAATTGCCAAGGACTTTATATCTGCAAAGGTTGACGCTTAGGCCTGCAGTTGCATGGGTGTTAGGTTTGTTTTAGGGTTAGTAACGGATTAAGGAAGAGTGTTGAGTCGAGAGCTGCATAGGAATTCAATTGAAGCTGGATATTGACCATGAAGCACATGTCCAAGAGCATGGGGCTTCGAACCAAAGAGACACCTCAAGAATCCTCAGAAGCACTTGCGGTGTACAATGGAAGGTCCGGTCTCGTTGTACTCGGCCCGACTGATCCACATGTGCTGGAAGGTCGACAGCGAAGAGAGGATGGACCCGCCGATCCACACCGAGTAACGCCTCTCTGGCGGTGCAACCACCTTGATCTTCATTGTAGAGGGCGCTAGACTGACGAGTTCTCGTTGCAACCTATCTGCTATACCAGGAAACATGGTGGTGCCGCCAGAGAGAACGATGTTGGAGTAGAGGTCCTTGCGGATGTCGACGTCACACCGCAGAATACCACTGAATATGGGAAAAGTTTTGTTTTTTCTTTATTTATGTATTAACTATTCATTTGGTAAATCGACATAATGATATCAGGTTAAAAAAATACATTCATCTACGAAGGAAAACTAGATTTTGGTTTCCTGGGTATGGTAACAGCTATCCTAATAACTGTATATAAACATAACCCTTCCGAAAAAATGAGAGATCCACATGTCTTTTTGTTTCTATTTGTTGTTATTGTAATGTTGTTGTTGCTTGTCAGATTTGTTGTTGTTGACCTGTGCCCCACCTCGTCATTCGGATAATTATTGAAATTGAAGGCATGCTCATCAAATTAGGCCTATTTCTTTCTAAATTACTTGCCTCCCTCATTAACCTTAATGACGACACTTTAAACATCGGAAGTTAACATCGAATATAATTATACACCGTCAAATATAATACGATAGCAGTTTAACCATAATGCTCACCTTGATAAATTAATAATTGAAATATTTTATATTTTCAATGCACAGAAAAAGGAAAACTCTTCATAAACTAGTACATGGCGTCACTTTGCTGACGCAGTTCTACGTCACCAATAACAACGGAGCAGTATTTGACGCGCCGAGTCAGAGTTACATCGTACACTAGTGAAAGCAAAATGAACATGAAACCCTGCGTTGAGTTCCTGGCATATGGGTAATTTACATTCACATTCCTGATTAGAACGCAATCAAATTAACGCCTCGTGTTCAAAAGGCATGAGTCATAAATTATTACCTGTAAGCGGTGTCCTGCACGCCTGCCGCCTCCAAACCGATGAGGGAGGGCTTGAAGAGTGCTTCGGACATCGGAATCGTTCGTTGGCGATGGTGATGACCTGGCCGTCGGGGAGCTCATAGGTCTTATCAATGCTCGATGATGAACTGCTCAGGTTCATTTCCTGTTCGAGATCGAGAGCGATGTAGCAAAGCTTCTCCTTGATGTCGCGGACGATCTCCCGCTCGGCTATTATAAGAGAAAATAAAAGTTTTTAGTTATACAATTTAAAAAAAAAATAAGTATATATGTTGATTATTAAAAAAGGCCACTCTAACGGGCTGAAAAATGAAAAAAGGACATGTGGAATAATTTTTGACGGAGATTCCGAACATGACGATGATTTTTCTTAGAAATCATCAATAATTCTCGAATCTAGCTTTAAAAATGACGACTCAGAACGCTCAGAAAAAAGCCCAGTTTCGGAGGCTGTAATTGCGCAATACAATATGACGTCACTGCAGGCGCCTCTCCGGTGAAAAGGAGGGTGATTTAGGCATCAAAATGTCTTTTAAAAGGCAAAATATGATATTATTTATCCGAAAAATAATATGCACTTGATAGTACGTTTCTGGCAATGTCGTCATTCCTAATGTAAGATCCTAAGTTGTAGGACAAATCGGACATATGCCCGCAATGGCGTCAAATGCGTCATCAAGGCCACGTGACCACATTACCTTTTTTCGAGGGGCGTAGCCCAGCGAGCGGGAGAACTGTGAAAATGGATGGCTATTATCATTTTGGGGTCAATTTAGAGATTTTCTGAAAATCGGAGGCTGGAATATTAATAAGTAGAGGGTATTCATGTTTTGAAAGGCTATGTTAGTTGGGTTAGAGTGGCCCTTTAAACATGGCTACAGCACAAGAGACTGGCAATGTCGCTCACTCGCTCTCATCGGACGCCTGGCATTCGCGGAGGCGCGATAGCTCAGTCGGTAGAGCAGTGGTCTCGTAATTCCGGTGACCCGGGTTCAAAACCAAAGCCGTCGGCCGTCTGGTTGCTTACTAACAAGCATTTATGCTAAATCTCGGCAGTCAGGTAAAATAACCACCACCTCGACCCCCCCCCCCCCCCCACTCAGTGTTATTTAGGGTACGCATATGCGTGTTCCAAGCGACCCCCCCCCCTTTTCAGCAAAAGTCCGGTGTGTAAAGTCAATACGGGTCGACCTTTTTCTTTTGTTATACGAGCCTTTTTCAGAACCCCCCCCCCCCTTTCAGCAAAAGTCCGGTGTGTAAAGTCAATACGGGTCGACCTTTTTCTTTTGTTACGAAAAGGACATTTTGGTAACACGCATGGGGTCCATCCGTTCTCGGAGTGGGGGGGGGGGGGCGGGACCACAACACAACAGCGTTGAAAAAATTGTAATAGACCGACGCCCCCAGACGCTCCGAGAGGCTTATGGTATCTTGGGCCATCTTGCCACTTTTCTGATGGCTCACTTGACCGGTGGCTGACGAGGATGCACTGTTGGTTTAGTGAGCTGTCGGTCTCGTGATCCGTTTGGAAATATAAGCAGGGGGTGGGGGGGGGGGGGAAGTGACACAATTCCAAATAATTCGACAAGCAAGACAAAATCGCACCATATTTTATTACATTTTTAGGTTTCCATTTGGTTAATAAAATATATAAAAGGAAAGAGCTTAACAGCAGTTACGGGGCACTATTCTGACTGTTCTCTCCTCTCTCTCTCTCTCTCTCTCTCTCTCTCTCTCTCTCTCTCTCTCTCTCTCTCTTTCTCTCACACACACTAAGATGTGAGGCTGTAACAAACATTTTACAGGTCCTTTGGTTTATTATAGATTTCTTTAAATTCTAAACTACAGCATTATTAGATACGAAATTCGGACCCCCATATACACTATTTAGGCGAACCAGGTTGATGAAATTTTACATTTATACCAGTATTCACTTCCTCATATTTTGTATTATTATGTATGCATTGAGGGTAGTCATGCTATCAAACCTTGCTTACTTTGTCAACCCTCCTGTTTTGATTAGTTACAGCCAGCCTTACTTTATTCTACATAATTATATTATTTTGTCATATTTGTTTGTAATATATTTGTAAAACTGCAAAAGAAAAAGAAAATCAAACAGAAATAAATAAATCAAATCAAATCAAAATCAAATATCCGGCCATTGGGAAGCTCTATTGCATTAACATATTTAGATTATAATATGACATTTTCAATTTGAAAACGCCACAGAATGTTTATTCATCTGCTTCGCTCTCTTGCAATTTAGATCTGGAAAGTGGTTATTTTGATTCGGGCAAGCAACGTCAACCACGCCACATATCTATTATGTTTTTATTATGACATGATAAAAAGGAACTAGCTATCCTTCTATTTCCCCCTTCGTTTACTGCATAAAAAATGGTAACTTTGGGGTGCTATACAGAATCATGAGATTAAGTGAGATCACTCTTTGTGTTCTCCCTTATTTTGGATGCCAAGAGAAACAGAGTTCAACGCCTCCGGCATGCATGCATGTGCGGCAAGGCGCAGATGTGTACGTGTAAAAAGTAATTATCGAACGTGGTGGACGCGATGGGAAACCGCGAGAGATATAGATGAAATGGAGTACCTTTTTGGAAAATGGATGTGTATCACTAAAATGGTAATGCCCGCTATATTTTATGTGTACAGTTTAGTGTGTAGCTTATCTGTCTATATTGATGTGACTGAGGATATATCTAGCTTATCTATCATAGTGTGTATTGTTAAATTATTGTTTATTGTGTACAAATCCGATCGATCTGTTGCTACATAAAATTCCAGAAAGCAAATAAAACGATGCAAAGCAATTAAACACAACCAAATCTTGATCATGATAACAAAGAAAATTACAAACAATAAACACAAAATAAAAACCAAAACATATGTTTCTTCTCAAGACGAAATAACTGAGTTCTCTTTGATGTCTTTATAGGCCTACATTATAACCCGTGTTTATATGGAGCCAAAAGGGCATCAACTCATGCACGTATTCTTTATGTACTCCTTCTTTGATTACATATATGGATAATGTGTCAGTGACTCATACTTTTTTACGTCTTTCGTTATTTTTATCGAATTTAGTTTCAATATTTTTGAATTTTATTCGGAGAGCTTTATAACTTATTTCTCTAAGTAACATCTAGCATTGTTTTATTATGCATTCTCTTGTTAACTTATGTGGAATGTGGAACAATAAATCAAACAAACAAGCAAACATGTTCTTGGAGTAAAAAGGATGGTACAGGGAGGGGCGTGACATCTGTCTTTCTATGTTAATCAAAAAGGCTGTGGATTAGGAGTGGAGGTACATGTATGAGGTGTGGAAGGTGGACCTTTCATTTTCAAATCACGCTCCTTCTCCTTCCATCTCCCCCTCTCTCTCTCTCTGTCTCTCTTTCTCCATTTCCGCAGAACTATTTGTGTGTTTGTGGAGGGGGGGGTACACCTTACCCCGTCCCCATGCCCCTTGTAGCTACGCCACTGAATACAATATTGGTCTTTAGGTGGTGTTGTGGTATATAATGGTTCATTCATTTGACTTTCAATCCGAGGGTTGCAGGTTCGAATCCCAGCCCGGCATTCACGTCTTGTTGCAACTTGAGACACTTATCCAAATTTGCCACTCTCCACACAGGTGCTAAATGGGTAACTGGTAGGATCATTTATTCCCTGAAAATGATATGCGCTAAACAAGAACTTTTTTTTTATTATTACTATTATTATATTACCTGTTGTTGTGAAGGAGTATCCCCTCTCTGTCAGCAGAGTAATGAGGTAATCGGTGAGGTCCCTCCCGGCCAGATCGACCCTGGTAATGGCATGGGGGAGGGCGTACCCCTCGTAGATGGGCACAGTGTGGGTCACCCCATCCCCGGAGTCCATCACCATACCCGTGGTTCGACCCGAGGCGTAGAGCGAGAGCACGGCTTGGATGGCAACGTAGAACGCGGGGCATGCGAAAGTCTCGAACATGATCTGTTAGGGGTGGGATGAATACATCATTTTATTTGACCATCATTGAGAAATGTTTGACGAAAAAAAGATATAGTTTAGGAACCGAGCTATTATTAAATGTAATTTGTCGGATATTTCAATGATGATTATCATGGATGATAGTTTTGTCAGAAATATGTCTATTTCTTTTATGCCTCCATTTTTTTCTTCTCACTTCGACTGTCTAAAATTACTGCTGGGGACACAATTTAATACAGGGCAATTCTTCATTTCGTAGATAAACCAAATTGGAAATTGCCGGGAAGGCCTCGTTTACCCTCCCCATTCCCCCCTCTCTCTCTCTCTCTCTCTCTCTCTCTATCTCTCTTTTAGCACGAATACGCCTCTGTCCCTTTCACAATATCATAAAAACTATACCTGCGTCATCTTCTCCCTGTTCATCTTGGGGTTCATCGGAGCCTCGGTTAGAAGCAACGGATGTTCTTCGGGGGCGACACGGAGCTCGTTATAGAAAGTGTGATGCCAGATCTTCTCCATATCGTCCCAATTGGTGACGATCCCGTGCTCGATGGGGTAACGGAGGCTCAAGATCCCCCGCTTGTGCTGGGCCTCGTCTCCGACGTAGTAGTCCTTCTGACCCATGCCTATCATCACGCCCTGTATTCAAACGATGGAGGGAATGGTCGACATCGACGTCGAAACCGACCGTCATCATTGGAGTTATCACCACGTGGTTACCGTTGTTTCTTCACATTCTCTATCTTCAGGGGTAGTACTATGTTTTATTTAAACAATATTATTATTTTATGTATACAAAGCTTTGTTTGATTTTGTTTAAAGATTATGAAGAAAAATAATTATATTATATTGACTGGGCTTGAGGGGTACATCAGAAATATTAACCAAGCTATATAAGATCATATTGCCCCTCCGATTACTTTTGTTCCTCCACAGATCCGCCCTTACTCGAGGGTTACAGTGTATATGGCGTAGATACAGGTGGTATGGTGGGCACGTGGTGAACCCAATTGAGTGGTGAAAATGAACAGAAATAATATATGGTCGAGTGGATATGTCACCGGACTGCGGATCACAAGGTCCAAGATTCGAGAAGAGTCTCGCCGCGGCACTAATGTCCTTTGGCATGACATTGATCTACATTTGCCACATTCAACCCAGGTGATGTAAATGGGTACATGGCAGGAATTAATTCCTTGAAATGCTAGAGCGCCATAATGGTAGCCATACTAAAGCCATGGTAATAATCGGGAGCGCCAGGAGTGTCAATTCTGACAGACACAGCGCTGTACAAGAGCCTATTACTCCCGCCCCCCCCCCCCCCCCACTCCGAGAACGGACGTACCGCATGCGTGTTACCAAAATGTCCTTTCGTAACAAAAGAAAAAGGTCGACCCGTATTGACTTTACACACCGGACTTTTGCTGAAAAGCGGGGGTGCTGAAAAAGGCTCGTATAACAAAAGAAAAAGGTCGACCCGTATTGACTTTACACACCGGACTTTTGCTGAAAAGGTGGGGGTGGGGGGGGGGGGTCGCTTGGAACACGCATATGCGTACCCTAAATAACACTGAGTGGGGGGGGGGCCGGGCCATTACTACTATTATTGTTATTATAATAAAATAAAATCGTTTACAAAATATAAAGGGAAATTGAGAAGCGGGAAAGGACGACAAAAGACCTCATGCACCCTCCTCCTACCTTATCAGTAGCCCCGTAAATCCGCATTTCTAATTTGGAGTAAGCCTGATGTCTACCCCCCCCCCTCCCTTTCGTTACCGAGCCTCCATCACTGAGTGGACTCTCGTTACGCAACTAGTGATAGCTGATACCAATAGGTCGTTATACAGTCATGTCAGAGTTGATTATGGCTGATCTTTGTTAGATGCGGAATCATCAGAGCGGTAAATGGAGTTTAAATATTAGTCACTGTAACACGATCGCAAAGGCTTTCAAGAAATCATCTTGAGGGGGATTTCAATATCCTATTGTATTGCGAATAGAATGATACGCAAAAGTATTGTAATGTACGGACATCAAGATGACGTGACTGAAATTGCCGTAGGTTTTATTTTGAAAGCTTGTGCGATCGTGTTTTTTTTTTAAAGAAAGAGAAATCACCTTGTGTCGGGGGCGACCGACAATCGAGGGGGAAAACTGCTCGTGGTGCATCGTCGCCTGCGAAGCCGCTCTTACACATACCCGACCCGTTGTCGACGACCACGGCTGAAGCCTCTTCGTCCACCATTTCGAAACTTACTACAATCTACAAACCTTCAAAGAGAGGAAAAATGCATTGCCCATAAAGTTGGTATGATGTATTTGTTACAGTGTATATATCTTCTTAGAACGCTATTGATTTATCTTAAGATTCAACGAGATTGATTAATAAAGTTTTGAGAAGATAAAAACAGAATCTACCAAGAATAAATCGTATTGTCACAATCATTTCATGAAAAGAGAAAAGGATACATTATTCCAACTTTATAGGCATCAGTGAATTTTGTATAAATAAAAAGACAGTGACATTTTGTAGAGGTGATCAGTGTTATTATAAGTTAGACGAGACGCAAATGGTTGTTAACGAATATGGAAAACATTAAGGAATGATCCTGAACTTTAAGGAACAATTGATATTTTAGGTATTTAAGGTGTTTTTAAAAATGTTGTCCACCAATTTGAAAATCCATCAAGTACAAGTCTTCAAAGAGGGAAAATATTAATGTGGTGTTCTTTTCTATTAGATAATAAGATTTCCAAGATGCTTTTAAGTGTTAAAGTATACGAGGTACATTTTTTTTTAATTGAAAATTTCGAGGTACTTTGGAGAACAAATTACATTTTAAATATTATTGAGGCCTTCAATGTTATGTTAGTAGAAATACAAATTATTGTACATGTACTAAACGAATATTGAAAATATAAACTGATTTTGGAGAATAATTGACATCTTTTCCCTCTATTTTATCCACCATCTTGAAAATCTAAAATCTGCAAATCTCCAGAGAGGGAAAGCAGAGGAATTTTGTTCCTTTTTATAACGTAGACAAAATGACAGTAACGAAATTTTAAAGGACTCAAGTGTAAGTGAGACGATATCCAAAATGTTGAAGTTGACGAATATCAAAAACATTAAGGTACAAAGCTACACTTTTAAGAACAATCAATATTTAAAGCAGTTAAGTGCTTTTTAAAATCCATTTAATCCACCATCTTGCAAATCTACAATCTACAAATCTTCAAAGATGAAACTCAGATATGCAGTATTATTTTCAACAGAAGTAAATAAAATGAAAGCGAGGAAATAAAGACCTTATTGTGTTATTTTAGACCTAGTGCGTTTTTTTAAGGTTAACTACTTTTGGAAATATCAAGGTCTTTTTGAGAAGAAAACAAGTTTTAGTTAAGCTAAATATTTTTCATAATAACTAACGAAAACCCTTTCGAATGGAATTCAGTTCACCCCATTATTCATGACTTTGTAATTGTGCATCGGATGCTTTACAGTAACGCCATGTATGATAATAAAAACAACAAAAAGATAGACAAACATATCAGGATGGCGTAAATTGTCACATAACCATCATTTTTAAAATGAAGAAAAATGCTCCAACGAGCAAAAGAAGAGAAAAACGATCACAAAGACTTTCGAAAAATCATCTCAGGGGCAATTTCAGTAGTACTCTATTTGTAATCCCATAGCAATGTTATCCAAATACGTCATTGCTATGTTCACACATTTCAAAAGATGGTGGACAAGGCTATTGAAATTGCCCTTTGTTGAGTTTTCGAAAGTTTTTACGATCGTGTTAATTCAATAAAATATACAAAGTAATTGACATGATAATTATACTCACTGATAACGTTTGATGAAAGAAATATCCAAGACGATTCTCCAAAGATAAACTCGAAGAAGGAATGAAAGTCGGACTCGAGGCCAGGGCAGCAACTCTTACTCGACTGCACAGTGGTGGAAGCCCAGAAAAAATGGAGGTGCGGCCTCCTTATTTAAGGCATCATAGGTGTCGGGTTTGAAACTGTCCACCAGAAATTATTGTCCACGTTACTGTCCACGCTGTTGTTGTTTTTGTGAGGATCGAATTTGGAGACCTCTCTTCAGTTTCTTTAGAGCTGATAGATGAATTTGTGGAAGGGTGGTTTTCATTCTTCTTTTCTTACTTTCTTGCTATAATAGTCTTTCAATTATTTTTATATATCAATTATTATGATTGTTATCATTATTGTTAATATTATCATTGTCATTATTTGTATTGTTATTATTATTATTATCATTATTTTTGTTTTTGTTGTTGTTGTTGTTGTTGTTCTTGTTCTTGTTGCTGCAGTTGTAGTCGTTGTGATTGATATCCATTATCATTATCCTTCTTCTCCTCCTCATCATCATGATAGTCATCATTGTTATAATAGTTATCGTCGTTTTTTATCTTTTTTTTCTAAAAATTTAAATTTACTTTAAGTGTTCATTTGTAGCAAAAAATTGGGAGAAAAAGAAGTGAAAGCATATTTTTATTACTTTGTTCGCAAGATGAAAAAAAAGTGTTATTATCCTAATTTATATCATAAACATATGCATATACAATATCTGAGATCATTAATGATATTAACAAATTCGTCATTATACTAGCAATTAAGAATATAAAATATCATGATAACATAAACAATATTGTTGCATAAATCATACATATTGCAACCTGTGATTTCACAATTTAGGGCGCCGTTTCTTTCTTTCTTTCTCCCTATTTTTTGTTAAAGGCAACAAGAGTTCGCTGACAGTCCCAAGTCCAATTGTTTGGAGATAACAAGGTACTTGGTTTTTATGCGGACGGTTTTAGCGCCGACATTAACTTGAAAGCCCCTCGCTTCATCATATTCCCCGCCAAACAGAGGTGTTTGACGAACCACATTTCTGTGAAACGTGATCAGAAAATCTCCCCTAATAGCTACGTTGTTGTATCAACGGTCCATTAATAGTCGCAGAAATAAAAACTCTTTTCAAGGGCATATTCATATCTTGATACATGGGAAACAGGAGAGTTTGATTATCAACAAATTACAACGCTAGACTCTTTTCCAGCCGGTTCAAACATTTTGGTATTTGACAACCCATAACCTTCATTTCCCTGTTTAAATTCCATTGGATCTTTAATTTGTTTTTGGTTGGTAATTTCTTTATTGCTTTAAATTTCGGACTCCATAAGGTTCATTTTCTGACACTGATTTTTGTTCTCCATGAGTTTGAAAATTTTGAAACAGAATGCGGTACCCAGTACAAAACATACCGCCCCTTCTCATCGGCTTGTCTCTAGCTTCAATCATTCCAAATTCTTCACATATCATGAAGTTCTCTCTTCATTTTCACGATCTTCGCCTCCATGATCCCCGCCTTCCCCGGCCTCTTTATTTCTCATACCGTTCGGAGATGATATTTGTTCGAGTTATAGCAGCAAATACAGAAATACCCCTTCCATGATCGAGACAATAAAGTCATTTTCAAAAGGATTTATCAGCCGGTGACAAAAAAAGGATAGGCTCTCCTACGCCCCACTAATTTTGATTTCGCCCCATAACATCCGCCTTCCCCAAATAGTTCTTCTTCTCCTGCCCCATATTACTACTACTGCTGCTGCTACTACTACTACTACTATACTACTACTACTACTACTATTACTACTACTACTACTACTACTACTACTACTAATACTACTACTACTACTTCTACTACTACTTCTACCAGGGAGGTGGAATTCTACCAGGCGCGTACGCAGGATTTTTTCAAGGGGGGGGGGGGGTTTAACATTTATAAATCGGGCCGAAAATTTCGTAACGACTCAGCCCACCGCTGAATAAGCGGGGGGGGGGGGGGGGGGGGGGGTAAGAGGACATTTTTTTTTTTTTTTGTTCCCAAAAAAATCGCAACGACTCAGCTGACCGCTGAATAAGCGGGGGGGGGGGGGGGGGGGGGGTAAGAGGACACCTTTTTTTTTTTAATGACCTCGAAATTTGAAAATTTGACATTTTGCTCCGTTGGGGGGGGGGTAGGGTCACCTGTTTTTGGTCAGTTATGGGGATAATTTTTTTAGGGGGGGGGTTTAGGGGGGTTTTGGGGGGGTTTATACACATAAAAATACCAAAGGGGGGGGTTAACCCCCCAAACCCCCCCCCCCCCCCCAGACCGAGAACCATAGTCCGGTGACGTACCCGCTACACCACTACACCATTTCCTTCATAATTCTCTATATCTCCGGCCATCGTCCATAACTCTGTGCCTGATTTGCCAGAGGAAAAAAAAATCCGTTAAAGGTTTTGGCTTGAGACTAACCTCAACTGATGAATCGGGCCATTAAGTATTTTGACATTTTTGACAGGTTATGGAATGGCGTCCATAATTAGCTAGTTTGGGGGACCCAGATGTGCATTGTTTTAATAGCTTTCTAATTCTGTGAGAAGCTCTTCCGTGACACTTATTCTCTCACCCGTTTCATCTTTCTGCCCCCCCCCCTCTCTCCATCATATAAATGTTATTCATTCTCTCTCTCTCCCGTCTCCTGTATACAATGACATACGTACATGTAGGCCTATAATATAATCTTGCATTTTCTCATTCTCTCCACCTTTCTCTACTACATGGGCATTCATTTCTCTCCTCCTAATCTAGATAAATCACATACAATACATGTACACCCTTATATACACACCCATACATACCCCCTTACAAACTGTACATGTATATAATATCTCCCTTTTCTCTGCTCTCAAATTCTCCATTTCTCCACTCGTCTTCCGTGTTTTTCTCCTTTTCTTTCTCTTCCACACTTTTCCTTCTATCCATCTTTCTTTCTCCCTCTCTCTCTTATAGTCTTCCTTTATTCATCTCAAATTACTTCTGTAATTCTGATGACTACATCTTTCATTCCAGTGTAATAAATGTACTTGCAAACAGTAAGCATACACACATAAATCATGAAGTAATTGAAAACAAACATCTTGAGTTGCATTTTCAGCCTTTATTATATCAAAAGATAAAATTATTTCATAATAGAAGAACAACTACACAGTATTTGTTTCACGTAATCTTTTAAATCTAATTTCCTACTGGCACCAATCTATTGTTATAATTATGCTCATGTTTTGGTGAGAGAGAGAGACAGCAATTTTAATTCACCAAGATGTCTTTCACTTTAATGATATTGGATATCATGGTTCAAGGTGGTCCAATATTACGTCGGCTCTAACTAGGATACCGATTTTGATGCACACAGCATTCAAGGAATGAATTCCTACCAACACCTGGGTGGAGAGTGGCAGATTGAGATCAAGGCTTGCCAAAGGACACTGGTACCAGGGCTTGAACCCATGACCTTTACAACTCTATTCAAGTGACACCTCAACGCTCTTTACAGTAAATTGGAGGCAACATAAACTATGCCTCATTGCCTGAAATAGGTTGCAAAGATATTTCAAGAAATAACATACAGTATCATTTTATCATCTTGGAATTTAAGTAATTTTACTTGTGACCCATTATATGTATCTGTGGATGCTTTCCTTTCACATTATATAATATGTTTACAAATTACTTGAGCACACCTGGCAATATTTCACATTACAAATTAGGAATACACTCTATTTTGTATACTTTTTTTACACAGAAGTTATACATTAGTGTAAAGGACAAAAACTAAGAATCATTTCTCCTAAAAAGGAAATTATGAATGGTTGGCAAATATGGTTTAGCAAAAACTTCAATTTGCTTTTTTAAGTGTTTTCAAAATCCTTGACACTGAGAAGGCCCTTATTACGAAATCAAATACTCCATCATTTAAACAGGGCTCAACATCAAAAGGAGCCCGGGACACATGGGCACCTAAAATCTAGGTCTGGGCCCTAACAATTTAAAATGTTTACATTGGGTACATGCATATAGACTCTAAAAAGTTATATCCCGACTCCCTTTCAAACCGGTTAGTGTGGAGCCCTGATTTAAAGGATTTCATTCCTAATAGTAATATGCTATTTCTTTTCAGCAAAAGTCTAAAAGTATGTATATACAATAAACTAAAAGCACCACGATAGCCTTCAATATATATGAATCAGAAGTATACTTCATAAGTATATTATGAATCATTCATATATTAGTTTTAAAAAAGGGGGGACATAACTGGCATTTCAATAAGTTACAGCATTATCAATCACGAGGTATCATCATTTGCAAATGTCATGCTTACAGGGAACAGGCATAACACGTATTTGTAAAACATTAATTTGGTCTTGATTAAAATGATAAATAATTTATAACAAGTTAACAACACATCCATTCTTTTTTCTTTTCATTGAATGGGAAAGTACCGGTAAGTGAAAACCAAGTATTAATCAAGTATTAAAGCCTTACTACACTATTAATAGCTACTTGCGACCTCTATATAGCAAACAATGCCTAATCGGTGACCATTGATCCCCCATGATCCCATTTTCCTTATAATTGAGAGCTGATTATTTTGATGAGATAACCACATGTCAGTGACCAAACAGGGAGGTCTAAATCCCTCCTGGCCAAACTAGTGCAGTGGGGCTTTAATAAAAAACAGATATATTAAATGAAAGTATTAATACTGACCAGTGCCCAATAAACTCAGTAATACACCTGCTGTAACATTAATTCTGGCAATAAATATATAACATAGCTTCCATGGACTAGTAAAATTGTATATAGCTGGCTCAAGACTCATAGAACCAAGAAATATCTTCACTTTTGTAAAAGATACCAAGCACATAATAGGTATGCATATTTATGACATCTTATGGCATAGAAACACAAATATGGGTAAGACTTGAAAGTGTGAGTGTTTGTATAATAATATGCAAACACTTCTCTCTTATTATAGTATGCAGTAAACATTTGAAGGCAAAATAATAACACAAACGAGATGCTTAAAAGAGATCTTCAAAATGCTCTCTCTCTCTCTCTCTCTCTCTCTTTCTTACTCATTTGATTTTTTTTTTGGACATTCACTTGATTTTCAAATGAAATAAGCAGCTGCAGACAGGGTACAATTGCGTTTGAAACCTATAATACAAACCAACCCGGCCCCTCCACTCCGGGGTCGCAGGGACCGCATGCGTGTTACCAAAATGTCCGGTAAAGGGGTACTTTTCATGCACCGAAGTCCGGCTCGTAGTACACAAAAATCTGGCCCGTGTTGACTTTGCACACCGGACTTAGGAGGTGTTTTCAAAAGGAGGGAACATGCATAAATAACCCTGAGTGGGGGGGGGGGGGGAATTACAAATCAATAAGCAATACTTCTATACAGATACTACTTGTATCTCAAATATTGTCGAAGTGAGATGTTTTTTTTGGTATTTTTTTCCAAACTATTTCTCTTTCATATCATATCATTTTATTTTCATTTTTGTTCAATTGTTCTCTCTCCCGCTGTCTGTCTCTGTCTCTCTCTCACACACACAAAAGAGTCACAAATGAAATATACTCCCTTCCCATTTCACTCCTTCTCTCCTTTTCATTTCCCTTTTCTCTGCCTTAATTTCTCTCTCTCCCATTCCTTATTTATAAATATACTAATTCTTTCTCATGATGCCTCTTCATTTTTCAGTGCTGTCTTTCAATCTCTATCAATAATTCATTCTTTTATCTCTGTGATATTCTGCTCTGAATTTCAAACTAAGTAGTCTTTCTAATAAAATATTAAACTAGAGAACTGTAATGTCTAATACTATTTCTTTCCCAGCTTTGGTCGTCCAATGGAGCTAACTGTGGACTGCAATAGACAACTATTAGCACACAGACGGTGTACATCTATAATATACTCTAAACAATATGGCAATTCCAGGATGACGATCTATAGCGAATGGAGAGCTAAACCGTGTAGTTGGGCAACTTAAAATCTCCTGATCCCGCTCTCATTTTCCAGGCCACCAGTACAGCTACAAGCGAATGGAACCCAGCTGTTAAAAGGAATCGCCAGTAGAGTTTGTAGAGGGAGTAATTGCACACAATGACTAATACGCAGGCCAGAAGCTGGCGTAATGATCTCTGACCTAGCGACGTCCAGAGTTTAAAAGATTGGTAGTAGCTAAGGAGAGCAGCTATGATGAGTAGAGCCATGGCTTGGGCCACAATAACCTTTTCGTCTGGTTCGTACTGTAAAGATATGACAGAATACTTAATAGTGTGAGGGCAAAAACCATAACTTGGAGGTCTATAAAAAAGCTTTCCATTGATCCAAACTTTGCTCCTGCCTGTTGCACTAAGCTTTATTTTGTCAACAAATAACCCATTGCCTCCTGGAAACAAGTATTTCCTGTATTAAACCTGTAGGCAGAATTGCCAACCTCTTGACACAAAAAAACAGACTGAGTATCCTAAAAAATCAGATTTTGGAGAGAGGTCAGTAAAATTTCAGAAAAATGTGATACTGGTACATACGGTCAAGTAAAATGTTTGCTCTTTCATTAAAATTTTAAAAGAAAGTTGTAAAGCAAACTTTTTGTTGGGGTTGCAGGGGTTTACTTGTACATGTTTCTATGCGATTCTGTGGTTTTTATGGGTATAAAAAATAAAAAAAATAAAAAAATAAAAAAATAATTAAACTAGATGGAATTCGACTGCGCGCAGTCGAAAATGATGCCTCCGTCATAGAGCAATTTTACAAACCAAAACAGAAGAAATTTTTCGAATTCAAGTTCAATTGTAATCCATTGACAGGTTCTCAGAATATCGTGATTACAAGCAATTTCTCATATACATATATGACCCTTTGATCTTTGACCTCATGACCCTAAAATCTACTCAGTTCATTGGCTCTGCAAGATGTCCCGAGTTAAATAGTAATCCATCTGTCAGTTCTAATGAGAATGCGTTCACAAGCTATTTTTGCATACATAATGAGCCCATGACCTTTGACCTTTGACCTTATGAACCAAGAATCTACTCAGTTCATTGGCTCTGCAAGTAACATACATGACCTAATTTTGGCAGGAATCCATCAATCGGTTCTTGAGATAACGCGATAACGAGCTGTTTTTGCATACATAATTTACGCTGTGGCCTTTGACCTTTGACCTCATGACCCCTAAATCTAATCAGTTCATCGGCTCTGCAAGTAACATACGTGACCTAAGTTTGGCGGAAATCCATCAATCGGTTCTTGAGATAACGCGATAACGAGCTGTTTTTGCATACATAATGTGCGCTGTGGCCTTTGACCTTTGACCTCATGACCCCTAAATCTAATCAGTTCATCGGCTCTGCAAGTAACGTACATGACCTAAGTTTGGCGGAAATCCATCAATCGGTTCTTGAGATAACGCGATCACAAGCTGTTTTTGCATACATAATGTGCACTGTGGCCTTTGACCTTTGACCTCATGACCCCAAAATCTAATCAGTTCATTGGCTCTGCAAGTAACATACATGACGTAAGTTTGGCAGCAATCCATCAATCGGTTCTTGAAATAACGCGATCACAAGCTGTTTTTGCATACATAATGAGCCCTGTGACCTTTGACCTTTAACCTCGTGACCCCAAAATCTAATCAGTTCATCGGCTTTGCAAGATACATACATGACCAAAGTTTGGCAGGAATCGATCAATCGGTTCTTCAGATAACGCGATCACAAGAACGGGACGTACGTACGTACAGACGTACGTACGTACGTACGTACAGACGTACGGACGGACAACCCGAAAACATAATGCCTCCGGCTACTTCGTAACGGAGGCATAAAAAATAAAAAAATATAAAAATAAATAAAAAATAAATAAAAAAAAGTTGTTGTTGTTGTTGAAAAATCGTATTTTAAGAGGTGATATCGTATTATCGTATTCCACTCTTATTATCGTACTAAATACGATTAAATCGTAATGGTTGGCATCTCTGTGTAGGGAATATAAGAATTCATTAGTTAACAGGTTAATTGGGCTTTAGATTAGGTTTGCTTTCTTGGCTAAGCCTCGATTTTCTGCTATGTCCCAGTTGTCCCTAGTGAGGAGTTAGCTCGGGTCCCAGTAGATATAAATTGGTGAAAACCTATCTGATATATACTTACTGGTGAAGTGCCAAATGTTATAACGGCCATTATCCTGGCAAGATTTAAAGTCCCACACAATACGGACAGGAAGACAAGTAGTTTAGCCATCCAGTCGAGTCTGGAAAATGGTCTGCGGAAATCTGAGGAAAAATGATAGAAAAATAAGTTAATAGTAATAACAAAGACACTCAGTTCTCGTAGAGTGCAGATAACATTTACCAATTGATTTCTCTATGCCAGGGTTGGAAGAAAATTGAAGTTACTTCTCTCTAAAAAGTTAAATACAAATGTTGTGTTTATGAAATCTAAATCAAACTTTAAACAAAAATAAAATAGAAATACATTGACAGGAATCATAACAAAAGCACAAAGATTTTATATACCGGTAGTAGACTGGCGATAATGTAGTGTTTATCCTAAATAAAAACAGGATTGCATTTGTAGGCATACATGCATATGTGCATCCACCCATCAACTTATACATTACTAGTAGTATAAGATTTGATACTAACAGAAAGCTAACGATATATCCTCCTTCAGAAAAAGGCAACTGGAACATTTCATGCAAACTTACTAATAATATTGTGTACATCCTAGATAAAAACAGGATTGTAGGCATACATGTGCTTCCACCCTGCAACTTATACAATAATGTAGTATACTCCTTCAGAAAACAGCAACTTGAACAAAAAGTATAAGATTTGATAATTAACTAACAAATAGTGTAGTGTATACCCTAACACAAAAGGATTGTAAGTATACCTGGGCCCTAGCATCTGCCAACCAACTAATACAATAGTAACATGATTCAATAAAAAATTATATTGACGTACACTGCTTCAGAAAAAGAGAGCAGATTTAACAATAGTATAAGATTTAATTTCAATCTAAAGTGCTGTACATATATGTCTATCCTTTAAAAAAAACAGGATTACAGGAATATGTCTGCCTGTTCTATTCAACTTTAATACAATAGTAGGTGATTTGATAATTTTAAAAAAAATTATAATGATGAAGTATACTCCTTCAGAAAATAATGACTTGAACAATGTAGTATAAGATGTAATATTGCAAACTTACTAATAATGATGTGTATGTATATCCTAGATAAAAACAGGACTGTAGCATACGTGTACGTGTGCATCCATCCAGCAACTTATACAATACTGAGCCCTTGTACTTGAATTGTATGATTGAATATTCTGAAATATGCAAATGATCATAACCACCAGCCCACAATCACAAACACACATACATCACACACTGTAATGATACTAGCCTACCAGCAATAAGGCATTTCTCAAATTGTATTGATACAAGTATAATATTGATAATTGGTTTGAGAGTCATTGGTTTCTTTTCCAGCTGTGCAAATAGATACAGGTACAAGTACAACCATGTATAATGCTAGATGTGATGTGAGCAATTATGGCTCTTCTATTGTACATGTATTACATTTCTTTTTTCCAATTATAGATGAAATTGTTATTTGAAGAATTGTTATTATGATCTAAGTATTCTATCTAAGCCGAAAATTAAGTAAAGAAAATATATTTCTGACAAAAGTAATGAATTAAGGAGGTGCAGTGGCTCAGTGGTATAACAGTGGTCTTGTATCCAGGAGGTCTTGGGTTCTAAACCAAGTTAACGTGCCTTTGCCCTTTGGCAGGGTTCCACAGTCCACACTAACTTTTTGGAGTGGGTCTGGATTGATATTGTTAGAGTTTGTAATATGTATGAGCCCTATGTAAAGACTTCAAAAAAATTTGGATACCGACTTAGATTCTGGGTGCCTGTTAGTGTCGATCCCTGCCTTTGATAAGGCATTAAACCTCATTATCAAATACGTCAGTGAGGACTAAAAGCTGTCAGTCCCCTAGTTGCATACTTTATACAAGTATATGCATGCTTTCTTAGCAGTCAGGTAAAATGAACATCAATCATCATACTATTAGAATTATAATTTGATTAATATCCATTCCTCTATGCTTCAGAGTGTACACGATCTGCTTTGTTGGCATATATCTAATAACAGATGTGTCTCAGTCTCTCCTAGTCTCTTGCTCTGTATCTATCTCTCTCTTCCTTATCTTCATTCTCCCCTCCTCTCTCTTTCTCTCACCTTAATTCTACCCCTCCTCCCTCTCTTTCTCTCTCCCTTACCTTAAATTTCTCTCTCTCTCGATCTCTCTCTATATATATATATATCACTCTCTCTCTCTCTTACCTTAATCCCCCTTCCTCTCTCTCTCTCTCTTACCTTCATTCTCCCTCCTCTCTCCTTCCCCATTTTCCTTTTCTTCAACCTATTTCCCTACCTCTCTCCCTACCTACCCTTATCTTCCTCCTCTCTCCTCTTCTTCCTCACTCTCCCTTTTGCCCCCTCTTTCTCTCTCTGTTTCCTCTTTCTCTATCTATATATCTATCTCTCACTCCCTTACCTTCATTCTCCCTCCTCTCTCCTTCCCCATTTTCCTTTTCTTCTACCTATTTCCCTACCTCTCTCCCTCCCTACCCCTATCTTTCTCCTCTCTCCTCTTCTTCCTAACGCCCCCTCCCTCTTTCTCTATCTGTTTCCTCTCTTTTTCTATCTATCTCTCTCTCTTTCTCTCTCTCTCACTTCATCTCTCCCTCTCCCCCTCTCTTTATTGGCCTCCTCCTTTTCTTATGCTCTTCTGCATACATTTTACTGTACATATCAATGTATCGCTCCAATTCATGTCAAGAATCTTTATGTACATATATACACAGGTGAAGCAAACATGCAGCCATCATCTATTATTCATGCATTACTTTTATGCTGTAAAATAGGTGGGATTGGGGTAAAATAAAAATAAAAATCCTACTGGAGGGTGATTACATGCCTGACCAACTTTTGCATATTGATTGATTGATTAAATGATTGTACTGAGTATATCCATTCTTACACTCTGACTCTGAAGACTGAAGTGCAATAGGTAAAGTTTCATGGTCAACTTGAGGAATTTTTGCTCCATTTTTTGCGAAAGGTGATTTCACAAGTGATTGTTCTCATATTGGATTTTTTTCTTTAAATCCCACATTTATACTTGTACATCAGACCTTCATTTCTAAGGAGCGCGATCGCGCCGGCGCTCCTACAGCGCTCCAAAAAAATAATCAGGAGCGTTGTTTACAGCGCTCCTTGGTTTCAATGTTTTCCTTCAGTTAAAAATCCCAAGTGTTTGCCGTGAAAATGCGCCAATAAATTATTAGAACAGAAAAAATACACGAATGATTCGTAATGGGCGCATTTTCACGGAAACACTTGCGCCTTATAAAAGCACTAAATACGAAGGTAGTAGAGAGCTCGCGCGGCAAACTGTTCGTGATTCGGGATCACGAACAGTTTTCCGCCCACGAGCTCTCTACTAGCTTTGTATTTAGTGCTTTAATAAGGCGCAAGTGTTTCGTGAAAATGCGCCCTTAATAGGCTAAGCGCGCATGTTCAGACCATGCGATCGCTAAAATGCTGTGGCGCACGTACGTACGTACTTTGTATCGAAGGATCAAGAAAACAAATCGTCAAATGGAGAAATAAACAAGCATTCAAATAGTCATTAGAGATCTGTCGAGGTTTGTTTGTAGATCTAGTTTATTATTTCATCTCAAATAGAATTTATAATTCTCTTATTGATAAGTTAAGAACACCTACGATGTTCTCGATCGTAGTTACTCTCATTTTGCTAGCAGCCGACCCAGCGTTGTTGTGGCAGAAACCTAGCCGGCCAGCTTCCCATGACAAACCTTTCGAGTCCCGGTAAAATTGCGCGCGCTGCGACTCTCCGAAAGTGCGTTGGTCTTGTTGACAAACTCTAGCCCGCTAGGATCCCACGACGGACCATTCGTGGTATGGTGAGAGTGTGTGAGGTGGGAAAACTCTCGTCACGCACGCGAGCTGTAATTCCTGCTCTAAATATTATTATTTTATTACAGCATTTTGAACCCACACACAATAATACAAGGTAAAAACATCAATTTTCAAATTGAGCTCCTCACTCTTTCCAGGAGAGTTATTTGAGGAGCTCAATTTGAGCTCCTTGGTAAAACAAGGAGTGGGATTAATAGAGCTCCACCAAATTCTAGAAATGAAGGTCTGTGTACATTAACTGCTCCTTGTTCCAAATAATTTATATAAAAATGCCCAACATATGTTTTGAACACTGTTTATATATATGAATGTTGAACTGGACAGTAATATTGTAAGCCACAAACAATATACATAGTACTAATGGCCTAAAAGTAATCTGCATAACATATAAAATCAACCCCCCAAAAGCTATATTCGGCATTCTATCTGTGATTTTGTAAGCGTTATTGTAAATAATCAATTATTATCATCCAAGCGGCATACGAATACTACGCCCATTGTCAGTTCAAAAGCCACACACAGCCCACACCCACAATCAATTTCTATGACTTTCCAGGGGAATTAAGTTTTCCATGACCATGAGAACCCTGCCTTGGTCCCAAGGAGTCTTAAGTTTCTGCTGTCTTTGAAACAATTAAATGGCTTGCTACTTAGTACACACCCAAATGAAACACAAAAAGTGTTCTTTGTAGACAGGCAGTCTTTGTAAACAGGTTCCTTTAGTACATGTTTCAATGAGAAACCATTTTCAAGGGAAACAATAAGTGGTCTTTGTAGACAGGTGGTCACTAAAGCAGGTTTGACTGTACTTACTTGTTGGTTTAGGTATATCCTCAGTATCACTCAAATTTACAGCTTGCCAAGTTGGAATATGATGAGCGCTGATTCCATTGACGTTTCTTCTCCCTGTAGGTTCAAGATCATCGATGCTGATTCTGTACGGCGGACGGAGTTTGACCTCTAAGGTCATGTCAGAATATTTCTTTCTTGCGTTGAGGGTCATCGGATTGTTGTACCTCTGTTTTGTCTTTTGTATGATGCGATCTTGAATGGAAAGAGATTGAGTAAATTAATGAAAATCTTCTTCAATGCTTGAAGCAAAAAATTATCAGTCGAGGGTTCAGTGACACAAAGACGTAACTCTGTATTTTGCCAAAATGAGTATTTGGTATCAAAATGTTCAGAAAAATGTGGGCTTTCCACATATCTTATTCAAGACCAGGTAAATGGAACATGGGGGTAATAATAGCACACTGTTAAATGCTCAGAATGGTTACTTATAATGGAAATACACTACAGTATAGCAGAGAAACAGTTATGACTAGTATTTTTTCTAAACGATCTTTTGTAATTATTAATTACTACCGGTAGTTATTAATTATTTCTAGAATTCATAATAAAAAATAAAAAAATAGTAGTAACATTATATGTATTTCTAATTTATTCTCATGACTGTCTTCACTTACCAAAATCAATGAGAGCATAAGGTCTGACAGCGTTATCCACCCTTTTATTATCGTAGAGTGAGATAAACTCCCTCTGTAGTTCATCAAGGAAGCAGAATGCTAGAACGCTAGAGTAGCTCTCCTCACACATCGTGATGAAGCAAACACCCAGAGATGAAATAAAACTGTCAACAACAAAAGGGAAATCAATGAAGTTAATTTCATACATACAAACATTATTTTTCAGGTGATTTGTTGGTAGACTTTAACTTGCAAGTTTAATACATACAGAGAGAAATATACATTTTGTCTCAAACAAACACTTTGGAAGGGTTGCACACTTCCACACCAATGTCTTTTTGCCCTTGTATATTTAAAGACATATTCACTTTTGTATGCATATGCACACCCCAATCTATGAGATATTGCTTTAAAATTGCAGTCGTCTAGGTCCTTTGAGCAATAAAAGATACTGATTTGTATGATTAATGAAAAAAAAAAAAACTGCTACTTACTATAACCAATGGCTACCCGTGAACAAGGAGCATCTGTCTGGGAATTGAGAGGCTTTCTTGGAGATAATCTTGGCGTATTTCTTACTCTCTAAAACCCTCTGACTCGGGTCATGGTCCGTGGTCGCTGACAACGGCAGACCATCCTGGAGACGAGTGATCATGGCAAACAAGACGTTTCCGCTCATGATGGCTGGAGGTCCTTTAAAGCTCAGCTGCACAAAATATGATGCAAGTACAATATGTAAGATTGAACTTGGACTAACACTTCACTTGAATTTTATTTCCCTAATCAGCTAATATCTGATCTCATCTTAAACATTATAAAAATTGTATTCTAGAGAGTAATCGCTTATCGTGCCAAAAATTTAATTGAAATTCGGGTTTCAGAATAATGTCATTTTTCAAGAAGAGGTGGTGGTGTCAATTGAACATTGCAACAAAAAAGGTCTCTAATTTTCTATGTCTGCGCACTCATTCCCTTTATGTTTTTGACTTGAAAGATGACTTTCAAATTTTGAGGCTTGTGAATAAAATTACTTAAATTAAATTTTATCTCATTACAGTTTTTCCTCATCTTTTTTTTGTTGGCACAAATACGCATCACTAAATCAGAAACAAAGATTTTATTATGTGTTTTGTTGTTAGAACTGTGCAGTTACAAATATATGCGCAAACAAGTACTCCTTCAATAAGTATGCATGGGCTAAAAATATTCTTCTTCTTCTTTTTCAGGATAATCTGCCTCCTTCACTACTGAAGATTCTTGCAGATGTACAAGTGCATGGCTGTGTTTCTAACATCAGAAAGTTGAAGAAAAAAATTGTATTTTACTGCTATTTAGCTGTCATCAATCGTTACTAAAGTACTGATTTTTAGTGAAATCAGTTGAGCTTTTAAAGTGACTTTATAAGGGGATTCACTAGGTACAGACAGGAAGGATTAGATCTCAGACAGGAATTGGGTTAAAACACCTTTAATAAGGCGACAACGGCCTAGAAACAACAATCAGAATATTACAGACAACAGTCCATTTTCTAGTCCCTCGATCACGATCCCGATCATCTCGGTCTCGGTATCGGTTCAACGATATCAATCCCTATACTCTCCCCCACCAAAAATACCCTACGGGTTTTTTTTTTAAATATTATTTTTAACATTTCCAAACTGCTCATAAAACAAGCCAAATCTCGCCCGAGACATATACACGTGAAGCAACAATATCGCAACCAAGCGCGCGTACAGACAAAACATACGACCACCAGTTCTCTTAATATGCTGTGATCGCTATCGACTGTTTTTATGTTGAGTTCAGGATAAATCTATATATTCAGTTCGCTTGTCTGCGCAAGATACCATCAGTACCCAAAAATGTACACTGTAAGAATAACGAACACCGCACCCCAAAAAGATAGCTTTTCCCCGCAAAACAGAGATGCAAAGTGCATAATGTCAAACACCAACAAGAAAAAACTCCCAATACAGATTATCGTCTTAACCTGTTCAAGCATATCCATGAATACCTTTTAAAAAAAATCAAAATAAGTAACACCGCACCAGCACAGCTGAGTGCTCTTTTGTTTGATTTCTTTCTAAAAGAAATAACTCGTAGACAAATTTGTAATTTAGCCCTACCTACATGGCTACAGTGTAGGATGTATGTCAACTAAACATACTTCATATCCTCTATTAATGTAAATCCGGTCAGCAGGTCCGGCAAAAAACATTTAAATATATATAACAATATATATACATATTGTTATACCCGATTTCGGGTCAGATATAGTGTTTACCAAAGTATACATGTAGGATGTTAGCGAAACTAACAGCTGTATATGTGTAAATTATAAACTACACTCAATTGGTAGTTCTTCTGTTTCGTTTATCTTTTGGAACACAAATTCTGTGTATATACTGTATAACAATTTCATGTGCACAAAAATTCAGTGTACATGTATAACTCTTAGTAAAACACTAGATGCAATGACAGAAAATTCACAGGGAATCACAAGTTTATATACAGTTCCAATTTTCAACAATTCCCAACCGGTTGTATTTATCCTTTAACTGTAAAGATAAGGATCCGACATGTTAATATTAGTCATCAAACACTTCTGAAGAGTGCATAATTCTGCATGAGCCAGAAATAAAGCACATGGGTATGCACCAATATAAATGGTTGACATTAACATACAACATCAGTTGAAATAAGAGTCTGTTAGAATCTATATTAAGAGTCCAGATCAATTAAAACTTAGCGTCCATTTCGTTTCCATCGCGATCCATAGCCCGAATGTGACAGTCCCGCTCTCGACCAAACTGCAATCTTACCCGGCTATGGAGGTAAGTCAATGTAATCGCGGGTCGCGAACTTTCAACCAGTCCTGATCCAATATGTCACAAAAAGCGACAATTTTTTAACAGTGTTGGTAACATGCGAAGTCTATGTTCGAAGTAATTAGCACCCTTTCAATTGGTCCACATGAACGATGCGAGTCACCTTCTTGTTGGCAGCGTTCACCACAAGGAAATTCACTGGGGTTAGTTTTTTCTGCACAACAAACGGCCCAGTCCATCGTGGTGCTAGCTTAGCTGAGAAGTTCTTTTTCGCATTTGACAGAGGTTTAGTCTTCACCATGACTTGGCTTCCTTCAGTGATGCGGCACTCATCACGGCTCTGGTCGTAATATTGTTTGGAGCTACTAACAGCGCGTTGACGATTGTGTGCGATTTCTTCTTGCGTAGGAATGTCTTTGTTTCCCTCAGTCTGCAGGCGGTTAGTCAAGGGAGAAGCCAAGCGCCGTCCAAACATAACTACTGATGGTTCTACACCAAGTGTGTCATGACTACTGCTGTTCAGGGCAAACGCGAGTTCAGCGAGATGAACATCCCACTGTCGATGATCAGATCCGGTGTAAGCTTGAAGCATGGCCTTGATGTTACGATTCACCCTTTCGACCCAGTTCGTTTGGGGGTGATATGGCGTGATAAAGATCTGCTCTATTCCCCAGTCTGTGCAGACAGCTCGCAGAACCTTCCCTCTGAATTGGGGGCCATTGTCCGAGAGCAGGGCTCCTGGAGGTCCATATCTGCAGAACAGCTCCCTCACTAGAGTGGTTGCAACCGACTGGCTGGTAGCTGACTTCAAAGGCAGAATCTCCACAAACTTTGAGAAATGGTCGACAGCCACCAGAATATACTCATGCCCAGCATATGACTTTGGTAAAGGCCCCATGAGATCTACACCAACCTTTTCCCAAGGCCTCGAGGAGGTACTAGACAGCATCTTTCCTTGACGTCTCTGGTAAGAAGGCTTTGTTTGAAGACAAACCTTACAACTGCGAATAAAGCTTCTTACAGACTGCGACATACCACTCCACCAGAGACCCATTGACTTCAACCTTTGAAGTGTCTTCTTTCTCCCAAGATGCCCAGCTATTGGCTTGCAATGACACTCAACTAACACTGCATTCTGAAGCACCTTCGGGATAACTACACATTCATTCTTATACAACACCATTTCCTTCAAACTGAAATCTGAAATCTTCTGAACAGGACCTTGATCCTCCCCACCACCATTCTTTTGCTGTTCAAGGATCTGAATGACTGGCAAAAGATCTGGGTCACTCCGTTGGGCCCTCAGGACAGAATCCTTTGTCAAATCCAAAGGAAGAACGACTTCATCCGTGGCCTCTGACTTGCCAACACAAGATGGGCAAGAGTATTTGTCTACATCCTCCGCCTCTTGAGAACCAATATGGACACAAACCTGGTGATACCACTTATCACAATCATCACATTGTACCCAACCAACCGACTCATCATCTGGGGAAATGCAATCACTGGCCGCACATAAGTCCTTTTCATGTCCGCCACAGACTTGATTCGACAAAACCCTGCTTACAACCCCCACCAAAGGGGCAACACCTTTCTCAGGAATCCTAGATAGTGCGTCCGGGACATGATGCTGCTTTCCAGGCCTATATATCACCTGAAACCGAAAATCCTGAAGCCTCAGAATCCAACGTGCAAGTCGCCCATTTTGCTTCTTCTTCCGAAATAACCAGCAAAGTGCCTGGTGGTCCGTTATAACACGACACTCTCTACCTTCTAGATATGGCCGCCATTTCTCTAGGGCCCATACTACAGCCAAACACTCCTTCTCAGTAGTACTATAATTCCTTTCTGCAGCAGACAAAGACCGACTTGCATAGGCGATAGTTCTCGTCCCAGACGGTTGCTGCTGGATCAGGACTGCACCGACCCCAACATTGCTGGCATCTGTGTGTACAGCAAACCTGGATTCTTCATCAGGGTAGCCTAATATTGGCTCAGTGAGGAGGCTCTCCTTCAAGGCCTGAAAAGCACGAGTGCAGTCAGCAGTCCAATTCCAGGGAACACCTTTCTTCTTCAATCCATGAAGGGGTGCAGCAACATCTGAGAAGCTAGGAATGAATTTCTGATACCATCCGGCCATCCCAAGGAACCTCTCTAATTCCTTGATCGACCTAGGTTGAGGATAGTTAACAATGGTAGACACCTTCTCGGGGTCCATCTTGAGTCCATTTGAGCTGACAACATGCCCAAGATATTTCATTTCTTGGCAGGCAAACTGACATTTCTCAGTATTTACGGTCAGACCCGCTTGTCTTAAGCAACAAAAGATCTCCTGAAGATCAGAGATGTGCTGTTCAACATCCGGAGAGAAACACACAATGTCGTCCAAGTAGACATAGCAATTTCGCCCTATCAGGCCATCAAGCACCTTGGACATCAACCGTTGGAAACTGGCAGGACCATTCACCACACCGAAAGGAAGGACCTTGAAGTGGAATAGACCCCTATGACAAACAAAAGCAGTCTTCTCCTCATCCTCACCTGCAACGCCCATCTGCCAGTATCCACTGCGCAGATCTAATGATGAGAAAACCGAGGCACCATGCAGAGAGCTCAAAATGTCATCCACTGTAGGCATGGGGAAGGCATCAATCTTTGTCACTGTATTCAATTTCCGGTAATCGACACACATCCTGTACTTCCCGTTCTTCTTAGGAACCATCACTACAGGAGCGGCCCAAGGTGAATCTGAAGGCTCAATCTTCCCCATGTCCAGAAGCTTATCCAACTCTTCATCAAGAGCTTGTCTTTTCTCAGGACTCACCTTGTACGGGTGAGAGCGGATGGGGGAAGCCCCTCCTACATCAATTCTATGAATAGCCATGTTCGTATGACCAGGTACCTCACTAAACACAGTTGGGAAGTCTTGAAACACCTGATCTAATTTCAGTCTATCTGTTTCAGTTAGATCAAGTTTCTTCATCTCATCCTCAGCGTGGAGATAAGTATCGACTTCTTCTCCAACATGTGACATCTCCTGCCCTCCATTCAACGAGAACTTAACTGGCCGCTCATTGGCCCCATTACTACTTGTGCTATAACTACGACTGCCAAAATCTATGATAAGTTTCACCTTTTCGGCAAAGTCAGCACCAAGGAGGACAGGTACTGGGAGCCTACCAACCACATGAAAGACCTCAGTCGCAGTGCTGCCTCCTAGACCCACTTGCAGGGATGCTAAACCATCAGGCACTAAGGCAGTTTCATTGATCATGCCTAACACCCCTTCAGTTTCACGAGTAACCTCTACCCCTAACTCCTTACACAATTCAAAGGTGACCAGGGAAACCTCTGACCCCGAGTCCAGCAGGGCTCGGGTCTTCACCACTCTGCCATCTAGACCCTGAACAACAACATCTGCAATTGTAGCATCACCCCTATCCTTTGCAATGAAATTGCACCTTGGCGACGGTTCTCGAGCAAAGCCTTGTGGAGGTCCACCCTGGAAACCCGACCCTGTGGCCCCCGGAGGTACCGGACAGTTGGCAATTCTGTGCCCGAGCTGGCCACACCGGTAGCAAGCAGCATTAAAGGATCTACGTCCAGGGGGGTTACTGCTTGCACCTGTCCGTCGTGGAGTGGAGGGATCACTCCCTGAGGTCGCGTTACCAGCATAATTCGCCCCTCTCTGGATCATTAACTCGTCCGCCTTGCGCGCAACTACCATGAGGGATGTGGCTTGTAGCTCCCTCAGTTTCAACCTCAACACTTCATCGGGTACTCTCTCTAAGAACTGGTCTATCATGATCAGATTGAGCCCCTTAGAGACTTCAGGCATCTCTATTGCCTCCTGGGGTATTTCCACCCACTTCAAAAAATAGTCTTGTAAATAACTAGCGAATTCTTCATAACTTTCATTGGTCTTCTTATGTTCTTTTTTGAACTTTATTCGGTATGCCTCCGGAGTGAGGTGGTACCTTCTTTTGATGGCCAGGACAACATCGTCGTAGTCATTCTGTTCTCTGGCACTCAGGGCGTGGAATGCCTGCTGAGCTCTTCCGGTCAGATATGGTTCTAACAGCCGAGGCCATTCACTCTTTGGCTTGTTTGCTGCCAGGGCTAGTCGCTCAAAAGTGCTAAGGTAGCACACCACATCATCATCGCTACTTAGCTGATGTAATCCCTTTAACGGAGGCCCAGTTTGTGCAGAGCTACCGATTGCAGCAGACAGTAAGGATTTGCATAATTTCTCAGTCTCATGATGATGAGAATCTTCAAGGTGCTTCATGACCCGCAAAAGGTCATCCACACCCACACCTGTATTTTTTGGTTCATCCTCTACCAGCTTAGGCAAATCACATAAACATGAGATCCGCTCTTGCTTGGTCTTTACAGCATTGGTATCAATATGATTCAATTCACACAAGTGTGCTATGTGCTCAGCTGTAAATCTGCCGAGATATGCTGATCGGTCTGTCATGGTTAATTTTATCTTTCATTGAGCACTGAACTAGACTAGATCTAGATCTAGATCTAGTTTAAATTTAATTTAGTGACCTATAGTATTGAACATGTGTGTTTTAGTGTATGGTGTATGGTTAGTGAGATGGTCTAGACTACTAGATCTACTATTTTAATCAACTTTTATTTATTTAGTCTAGACCCTATGTATTTATTTATTTTTTATTTTATTTTTTAATGTTACTTCACTAGACTCTAGACTAACTTTAGAGTCTAGTCTACTTGTTTAATAGCTACCTTAACCTTGATTAGTCTATCTGTAGAGTCTAGATCTAGACCCTAGATCTACTACTACTACAACAAGTACTAGGCCTACACAACGCACTATGCACTAATCAATCATGACCACTACGAGAGACACCACACCACAATATCCTCGTTTAGTTGCTGAAATTAAAGGCTTTTGACAAGTACCAGCATAGACATAGACATATTAGACAACAAGTGGGGCAACAACAGTCACACACTGCATGAACCGACCGTGTCAATTTCTCACCCAATCCTTAGATTTCCAAAAGGCCATAGCACAAAGAAATCCTGCCGATTACGCCAGTATAAGGGGATTCACTAGGTACAGACAGGAAGGATTAGATCTCAGACAGGAATTGGGTTAAAACACCTTTAATAAGGCGACAACGGCCTAGAAACAACAATCAGAATATTACAGACAACAGTCCATTTTCTAGTCCCTCGATCACGATCCCGATCATCTCGGTCTCGGTATCGGTTCAACGATATCAATCCCTATAACTTGGTAACATTGTTGAAGGTTGACGAAAAAAATTGCTTAATTTTTGTATAAAATGTTAGTTACTAGGTCTATATTCCTTCTACTGTACCCTCTGACATGCAAAAAATCCTGAAAAAATTCTCAAACCACAAAGATATCTATGGTTTTCTTTGAAGGAGTCGATGTATGACACCCTCTAACAGTGATTAACAGTAAATTCTCCCAACCATTTTTGAATTTTCCCAACCGTTTTTCCATGAAAAAAAGATATAAAACGTACAGGCTATAAAAAATCTGTCAACACTTAAATGTCTGGAATGAAATGAAGGAAAAACTGTGTAACGCCATTACGAACGTGTAGATGGCGCACAGTTTTTCCTTCATAATCATTTTGCCTTCGGCGTAGACTAGAAGGGATGAGATTGATTTAGATGACTCCGGCAGCGAGAGCTTAACACACCTTGCAAGATTTTCAACACGGCTGTCAATTTAGACCCGTAATTTCCTTAAAAGGGACCATTAAACGGATTATACAGTCAAGTTGGTAAGTGGAACCGAGGTAGTAAAACCTTCTCCTAATTTTAAATAATCAATGCATGAGTTAAAATGACATTTTGGGGGATTTTGGGGGCAAAACGCTACGACCAGAACTGGTCGTGGCGTTAGCAAGGACATGTGTATAGACGGCTTCCGTCTCTAAAGAGAGAGCCGGCCGACCCTACCCCAATAAGAGGCTAACGAACGAAAGAGACGGAAAATTCGGTCTAGGTCTATGCATGTGTGCAAAATAATTAATACCCCGCCTCGAATAACAATAAAAATACAACACCAATACTAACATATGGGACTTGCAAACTTTCTCAAAGTTTTCTAATTCCAACAGAATTCCTTGGCTTTGTGTGTACAGCATCGATAAATCCTAAATGTTATCAATCATACCTGTTCATATATTTGAAGAGGCCATCTGCTTAGAAATCAAACCCCGATATTGCAGAGATAACTGGGTAAATACGATTGGTATTCTTATGAAATAATGTAGTCTGCCTCCGGAAATT
This sequence comes from Strongylocentrotus droebachiensis, assembly GCA_035222895.1. Taxonomy (NCBI): domain Eukaryota; kingdom Metazoa; phylum Echinodermata; class Echinoidea; order Camarodonta; family Strongylocentrotidae; genus Strongylocentrotus; species Strongylocentrotus droebachiensis. The sequence goes on from JAVYIG010000787.1 coordinate 163,602, forward strand.
TGAACACGTCATTAACGACGCGTGATGAAAGAGCGCCCTCTTGTATAATAGCCATTATGCTTATTGAGCGTCAATTAAAGCTAAAGACCCAAAAGTTTATATGAAGGAATAGGAGAAGAAAAGAAGAAAATGAGGAATAATGACAAGAAGAAGAAGAAGAAGAGGAAGAGGAAGAGGAAGAGGAAGAGGAAGAAGAAAAAGAAGAAGAAGAAGAAGAAGAAGAAGATGGAGAATTGGAATTAGGAGAAGAAGAAGAAGAGGAGGAGGAGGAGGAGGAGGAGGAGGAGGAGGAGGAAGAGGAAGAGGAAGAGGAAGAGGAAGAGGAAGAGGAAGAGGAAGAGGAAGAGGAAGAGGAAGAGGAAGAGGAAAAAGAAGAAGAAGAAGAAGAAGAAGATGGAGAATTGGAATTAGGAGAAGAAGAAGAAGAAGAGGAGGAGGAGGAGGAGGAGGAGGAGGAGGAGGAGGAAGAGGAAGAGGAAGAGGAAAAAGAAGAAGAAGAAGAAGAAGAAGAAGATGGAGAATTGGAATTAGGAGAAGAAGAAGAAGAAGAGGAGGAGGAGGAGGAGGAGGAGGAGGAGGAAGAGGAAGAGGAAGAGGAAGAGGAAAAAGAAGAAGAAGAAGAAGAAGAAGAAGATGGAGAATTGGAATTAGGAGAAGAAGAAGAAGAAGAGGAGGAGGAGGAGGAGGAGGAGGAGGAGGAGGAGGAGGAGGAAGAGAGGAAGAGGAAGAGGAAGAGGAAGAGGAAGAGGAAGAGGAAGAGGAGGAGGAGGAGGAAGAAGAAGAAGAAAAGAAGAAAATGAGGAATAATGACAAGAAGAAGAAGAAGAGGAAGAGGAAGAGGAAGAGGAAGAAGAAAAAGAAGAAGAAGAAGAAGAAGAAGATGGAGAATTGGAATTAGGAGAAGAAGAAGAAGAAGAAGAGGAGGAGGAGGAGGAGGAGGAGGAGGAAGAGGAAGAGGAAGAGGAAGAGGAAGAGGAAGAGGAAGAGGAAGAGGAAGAGGAAGAGGAAGAGGAAGAGGAGGAGGAGGAGGAGGAGGAGGAGGAGGAGGAGAAGGAGAAGAAGAAGAAGAAGAAGAAGAAGAAGAAGAAGAAGAAGAAAAGAAGAAGAAGAAGAAGAATGTTGGTGTTGCCCCTATACTATTTTTGATCCATATTCTATTCTCCCTCTACGTACACAATATGGATAATCAACTCACAAAACTATTGCTTCATAGTGCAAGTTAATAAGAAGAAGAAGAAGAAGAAGGAAAAGGAGAAGAAGAAGGAGAAGAAGAAGAAGAAGAAGGAGGAGGAGAAGAAGAAGAAGAAGAAGAAGAAGATGGAGAATTGGAATTAGGAGAAGAAGAAGAAGAAGAAGAAGAAGAAGAAGACGAAGAAGAAGAAGAAGAAGAAGAAGAAGAAGAAGAAGAAGAGGAAGAAGAGGAGGAGGAAGAAGAAGAAGAAGAAGAAGAAGAAGGTGAAAAAGGAGAACAAAAGAAAATGAGAAGTCCAATAGTAATAAAAGCTCACCCCCATCCCCTCCATCTCTATCTCTCTTTCATTCCATCTGTCCCACCATGAACCTATCTTCTCCCAACTCTCTACCTCTCTCTACTCCAATTGTCTTTGCCCCCTCTCTCCCTCTCTCTCTCCCTTCCCTGCTGTCTCTACAATTCTGAAATGTTGTAATGTAACAATTAGTCTACATTTAATCAGCATAATTATATAACACACTTGGTATAAATGTTGAGGTGAATGAGATAGAGCATTAGCAATCTACTGTCAAAACATTGAATGTAAATAGTGTGCTGGATCAATACAGAAAGAAGGCTGACATTAGACAAAATGATCTTAGTGATTCATGCATATTTATTTATTCTTGATTAAAAACACATTTACTGTTAATAAAAAACAGGCAAACCCAGTCATAACAAAATGTGCTTCATATAGAGGCACAGCATCATTACAAACTATTTCTTTTCTTCTTCAAATGTGGCTGTATTTGATGATTCCACTTAAACAGTGGAACCTTGTATTAGAAAACAATGCTATAACAAACTCTCATTTATATCTATAGCACAGTCAGATTACCGCTCGCATCTATGTATTTCATTGTTTGTTTGATTGTCGTTTGTTTGTTTGTTTGTTAGTTAGCCCTGATATAGCAAGGGTTCATTCAACAAACGAACCCTTGCTATATGATAACAAAGTCATCATCTCTGGTCCCAAAGACCAAGGTTCCACTATATTATGACGAGTGGGTTTTAACATTCCGTACTCTTATTTAACAGGGTTTGCCTGTACAGATACACTGAGCAGTCAGTGGTGCAGTTTCACAAGACGTTGCACTTTTCGGAATTGCAATCAAGCATTTTGGTTATTCAAACATATTCAGTTTGTACATAAATCAAGATAACATTTAAATACATTTCCTCTCCCAATCGACTTCAAATAATCATTCCAAATAGAACAGCATGAGAACTTACTAACAGATCATATTAACGAATTCTATCAAAACAATTCCACTAAAATATGACTCGTTTGAATAGGGATCCATACAAAACAGTGAAGAATAAAAATGTCTACAAGATTATTACATTGTCCAATGAATGATGTTAATTGTTAACCCTGTTAAGTATCTTGTTTAGAATATCATTGTAAAAATCTTTATACATGTATTATATTAACTATATCCAAATTGCACACAATTGGAAAGGATGCATATATATATCATCAGCTGATAGCCTTCATATTCAAAGGTGCAACACATGAACATTAGCAGAGCAAAAAATGGCACCTATTTGGCAGTTTTTATGAACGTTTCCAACAAAATACAGGTACCTATGCCCCTAAGTGTGACAGAGGATCGAGTCCAGACTGAGTGTCGACCCAAAATCTACTACCCCGGTAATGGTATCAGCATCACTTTGATCTGAACTCGAAGCAGATTGAGATATCTCCTTGAGGCTGCCATGTATTCTCTGATCAAGACAAGTATATCTTATCTTCTGCTGATGTTACGGTTGTACCGTTCTCATTTTTTAAACTAAGGAATCACTTTTTGTAGTTGATTTCTTTTCTCTAGATTTATGATATAACAAATATTTCTGTCACCATTTTCAATCAATTAGTTTTGCACTTTCTGTTTTGTTCTCATAAAAATGTTATGACTGGGTAGTGGGGAAAACGGCAGAAAACATGGGTATAATTTAGGCACGACTCTGTGCGCAACCATGTATTACAAAGAAGCACATTCGTAGCAGATGTGGCATGAATGAACTGCTGACATGATTAAACTGGTTTAAATCTGGACTACATCCTCTAGGTCAATGGTAGGAGATAACATTCTAGATAAGTCTACAAAAAGATTTTTGTTCTTTTTTAAGAGAATGAACCAAATAATAATAATCTAAAATCAAATGTGGTGACAAGCCATTGGTCCCATCTAAACTGCTGAAACACAAGTTACAAAGATATATTGTTAGTTAGATACAAATACCAAATTGGATATAAAACAATTCCAGTGACATTTCATTGCATTAATATGTAATTTTAGGCTTCTACCAACCTTAAAATTCTGCCTCCTGATCAAATAGTAAGAAACAGTATGAAGAATCATGTTGCTTGAGAAAGTCACACAGGGGAGAATGAATGTTTTGTTTTGTTTTGTTTGTTGGAATGTTTTAACCGACTACTAAGAAAGCATGAGTACATGCCCGTAAGTAAGAAGCCAGGGGATTGACGTCGTTAAGTCCTCCCCAAGCGAGGGACTTGTTAATGATAAGTGCCTTAGGAAAGGACATTGGTGCAGCAAATTGTTATTGTACCTGCAACCTCCCAGTTACAAGACTCCTGCTTACCAGTGAGTCATCACGCCACCTCAGGTTGGTAGAAGCCTCAATTACATGGTATGATCACCCTAACCAATGAAAGTTTACTGATTCATTTCATTGCATATTTCTCACAAAGTATGCATAAGACCTAATATGTATCTATCTACTTCATGCCGCATGACGTCTTGAGTTGTCCCACTAGCTCTATATATTCCTTCTCGGCATCCGCGGTGGACTTCCCTGTAGTCAAGAATGAAAGAAGTCAAGAGGACAGCATGTGAAAGATTTGTTTTGTTTAAGGATGTTTAGCAGTAATGTTTGTGCACACCTTACCTGGAGAGGGCCAGGTGGTTATGTATTCACCTTGCTGCATAATGAATGGGGTTCCTGGTATTGTGCATAGTAAATACATGATCAGCTTGCCTTGTGCACAAACATTACTGCGGAACAAGTTTCAAAGGAATAGGATACATGATAACAGTAGGTTCAGTTCTGGTGAAGAAAATCAAAATAGTTACCGGAATGAGCTTTCAATGGCTATTATGTGACATGTTGAATGTAGATGTGTGTATCAAAGCATACTACTGTAGATGTTGAAAATTTAGTTGGAATTGTGAGTGTACTGAAACTGGTTTGTGTTGAGTGTACAATCAACTTCTACTTAGATGAAATGAACAGGTTTTCCACTGTTGCGACTGAATATTCTGTGTAACTTAGCCCAAATTAACCTTCTGAATTTTGACTTAGCCACATACATTACTACAGGAAATGCATAGGGGAAAATTGGGAGGATTTGGCCAAAATTCAACTGGTCAACTTTAAACAGCTACAGCCCAAGAGACCACAGCCCGACAAACAATTAGGTCTTCTAGTTTTTTTGAGGGTTCACTAGATCAACGGCCTAAGAGACAGACAATTTTGATCTGATGAACCTTCTCTCCATTACATACAGGGTTTACCAGACTAATGGCCCACAGGACACCGAGGACAGACACTTATCTTTCTTCCCCTATGGATTTCTTTGTTTTGTTTGTCTACTGGGCTGTCTGTCTACTGGGATGACAGAGAATTAAAGGTAAAGTCCAGTATTGGAAACGCCCCAATTTCAAAAAATGGAATGGAAGCTCTTATTACCAATCATGTGAAAGAATATATGTTTTGAACATTACATGATGATAACAATTTTGACGGGAAACCGCCTACTAATTGATATATTTGGTAAATTAGTGTATCTCTTGCCTGTTGAGAGATATGAAATGCACGTGTCACGCACGTGTGTGTAGTCCCATATACATCTTTCTGTGTACAGTGCTTCTAACTTTATGAAGACTTGGCCAAATTTCTTATCATTTTGATGATTCCAGAACCTTGCAGTACATCTATGCTAGATGATCAACCTTTTCTGATCGATTTCACAACGTTTCTTTCACAATGCAATCGCATGACCATAACTGGTCTTTAGCTTTAAGCGAGGTTGACAATGTCTAAAATGGACCAAATGAAAAGTGAATGATGAAGCCTTACCTTTGATTCCATTCCAGGCATCCCATTTAGCTTTGCCCTTGTAGTCCAACATTCCTGGGCGATCTGTTGGAGGCAAATAGGCAAAAGATGAAATCATTATCATTATAACTTTTACCATCATCATCATCATCATCATTACCACCGACATCATTATCATTATCATAACAAGTCAACGCAAAGCGTAGCACCCCCTCGCCAGGTACAATGGCCTATATTTAGAAATTTTTGCATATTCGATGAGCTGTGTGACCTTTGACCTTTGACGTACATACTCAACAACATTTCTTATGTTGTTGAATGAAAACCACATTTCGTATATATAATTAGGTATTTTTGCATATTTAATGAGCTATGACCTTAGACCTACATACTCCGAAATCAAACTTAGATTGTATTTTGATATCATGTACCTTCCTATTAAATTTCATTAAAATCTGTCAAACATTACTAAAGTTATCGAACGGAAACCAGATTTGGGTATTTTTGCATATTTAATGAGCTATGACCTTTGACCTACAAACTCTGAAATCGAACTTAGGCAGTGTTTTGATACCATGAACCTTCATATAAAATTTCATTAAAAATCTGTCAAACATTACTAAAGTTATTAACGTAAACCAGATATGTTACGAATGAAAGGACGGATGGCAGCGTATATCCCTTGCGACTTCGTCGGCGAGGGGGTTGGTCCACAGTCCAGTGACTTATCCACTAGACCACACCACCTCTAACCCTAAACCTAAACCCAATCTTAAACCTGATTGCTATCCTAACTCTAAAAGTATACTACCAATAATGTTGTTTACCCAGGGAATCCTCATCATCACCCCAGCCATTGACAGGTACCCATTTACACATGGGTGGAGAGTGGCAAATGCTAGGCTGGGATTTGAACCCTCAGCCCTTGGATTGAGAGTCAAGTGAATGAACCACTATACCACAACAACTTGATCTACTTTTGACATAATAAAGCATGGAGCAATTGTTGCTGGCGTCACAGGCGAGAATCTCTGGCACGTCAATTCTCTGCGCAGACAGTGTACCTAGAGAGTTTTGTGCATGTTCAGATTTAGTCTCATATCCTAGGCTCAGTTAAGACTGCCTTTTTAAAACAATTTTGGGTGCATTTTCAACGACAAAGACAAGAAGAAACATGAATTATCAATTTGGTGTTGAAAGACACTATATGATTATGGCACTCATAAATCAAGTCGTTTGTATCCACGTTTTTATCTGGACAATTGACACGGCCGGAGATTCACGCCTATGACACCCAAGCAAATGTTGGAGCACAACCTACCTGTATTGCAATCTCCAACTGTAACCTGTTTGAAGAGAGAGTAGGTTTTCAGTAAATCCTCATTAGATGGAGATTTAGCAAGTTCCTTCACCTCCGCAGCTGCTTTATTGAATGCATCCTGCAAAGTTACAAAATTAGAGAGAAAACAAGTTTTAAAAACTCATATACCAAATCTATTCCTTTCATATGGTTGACATTACAAGCCCATTTGTATACTGCACCAATCACCAAAAATACTTTCCTCCATGGCTCTGAACGATATTTAACAAAAAATGAGTTTCAAATATTACTCAGGACTGTAAATAGATATTGCATGTTTAAATGTGATATCAATTTACATAAATGTGACGTGTGAGAACCAGTAGACCACTAGACGCACCAGTACGTGCTTGCAAACAATAAAGCCTGTACGTAACCCAAGTTTTGTGCACGCGGTTCAATGTTTTTTGTTCTTTTCCTTACTATTTATTTCGTGGGTAAACTTCCGATGAAGGAAAGTGTAGACGTTATGTATTTATAGTTCATCATTTTATTTTGTCATCAGACGAAACCAAAACAAAGCCCCAACATTATCCTGGTATGAAGCGGATTTACTATGAACTGAAACCACCCAAGATCTCTTGGGACCATCATCTCCCATGGCCAGCCGCCCGCCCTCTGGCTCTAATACTGCAACCATCAACCATGTAACTTCAGTTCGGCTGAAGCTTGTTTGCAGACGTAAAGATGTTTAAAGGACCAGGCTACTTCTGTGAGTTGGCTGATAGAAGCTCTCTAAAACAGATCAGGCGTTGGCAAACTGAAACATGTGAAGTGCATCACTACGCACACAATTTAAATTCTTTGTGTTCTCCTCCAGACTACGGACCATCACATTAACTGCTCATTTTACAAATTTGCATTTGCATTATATTTGCCTCCCCACAATGCAATGCACCTACATTCTACAATAGAACTGCCTTACAGCTAGAGGAGGGACATCAAGGCTTGCATGTCTGGCTGTGATTTAGTCCAACCTGAAGTAACAAATAAATTGACACAGGTCTGTTCTTACAGCTCGTAAGAACTCGGGGGGATGAACACGTAAATAAAGACAGGTAAACACAAACTAAACTCGCTACATCTTTTCTGCCAGGGACATACTAACCAGACTCAAGACATTCATAAAACCTGTCTTAAAGATCATTTTTAAAAAGCACACACACCTATATAACATCCGGGTCAGAATTCCCAGCTTCCGACATTTATCTGTTAACGATGCCAACCTCTTGACACAAAAAAGCAGACTGAACAGCCTAAAAATCAGATTTTCACGAAATCTCGACACTACCACTGACCCCGGGCTAGTGAAATTTCAGAAAAATGATTCACTGGTAAGAACGGTCAAGTAAAATGTTTGCTCTTTCATTAGAATTTAATGAGAATTAATTGTAATGCAAACTTTTTTTGGGGGGTTGCAGAGGTTTACTTGAACATGTTTTTATGCGATTCTGCGTTTTGTATGGGTTTTTTATCTTCTTCTTGTTTAAAGATGAAAAATCGTATTTTAAGAGGTGATATCGTATTTTTAATATCGTACTTCACTCTTATTATCGTACTAAATACGATTTAATCGTACTGGTTGGCATCTCTAACCCATAGATTACCGGGCAAATATTTGTTTCGCTCAATTTTATGCATTCTAGCTGTAACATGTGATTGGTACACTTTTTGAACCCAAATATCTATTGAAATTCAGTGCTAACTGTTGAACATGTTGAATAATTATACTAAATTAGACAGTACCACCTGTGCGCTTAGAAACGCCTGGAGTAAGCGCCCTATAAGTGTAATTATTGTTATTATTATTATTCTACTATTCATCAAACGAGCCTACTTGGTTAGTGACCAGCGACACCTTCCCGAGGAGTAACAACATCTCAAGCATGTCTTGAAATATACCAATATGTCCGTTGGTGTGCACCTCTATAGGTAGCCTCTCTCATTTTGAGCTCTGTAACTTGTTTCATTTTTCACCAATTTTGGTTGGATTTAGTATTTGTATTTTCAACATTGTGTTTGATATTGGTCAAGGAACAGAGGTAATCAATTTGTAAGGTGTATTTTGGTGTGAATTTGCAGTATTTCTGTTAAGTTTAATGTTTGATGTTCTTGTTCAATTTTACTGTACAGGCATGTGCATTAAGCTTTACTGGTACTTTGCTTGTATACCATTTGAATGTACTGACATTCACAATAGTCTCTTTTGTATGCTCCTTTTGTGTAAGCTATTCCTGCTTGTACAATGGATGGAAAGCCATTGAAAGTGTTGTTTTCTATAGGGCTTGTTATTTCTATTCTGTACACTTTGAATCAGCCCTATATAACCAAGGAATGTTTCACTTGTACTGGCTCACACATGAAGAGCCTCCACTGTAAACATCTCAAATATTGTAGTCAACCTATACTATACTACTGTAATTCGACAGCTACATTTCGATGTCTCCTTAATTCTGGAGATATCCAGCCCAATCCTGGTCCAGTGAATCGCACTGAGAATGTTTCCAATATTGGCCATACCAACTCACCTCCTTATTCAGCTGATTGTACAGCTTTACATATTTCATACAACTTGAATGATCTCCATCAGATTAATAACCAGCCGCTTAATTTACTACCCATGAATGTTTGGAGCAGGATCTGCGATCTTGGCATCGGTCGCCGACGTCGAACTCATCGCGGACGTGGGCGGCGTACGATACCAAGGCCGGATTTCCCGCCACCAATGTCGGTATCATCCAATAGCCTCAAACTTGGCCTTTGGAATGCACGTTCCATGACCAATAAAACACACGCAATTACTGATTTGATTGTTGAACATGATCTAGATGTTCTAGTCATCACCGAGTCGTGGCTCTCTGGAGACAGTAAGAGGGATGGTCTCATATTAGCTGATCTAAGATCTGGTTTGCCTAATTATGATTTCACCCATCGACCCCGGTTATCTTCCAAGGGCGGTGGGATTTTGCTTCTCTATAGATCCACGGCTCGCTGTACCTTGAACAACAACAATGATTTTGCATCTTTTGAATTACTGGATGTCACACTCAATCTGACACCTTCATCTGCTGTAAGGTTGTACTGTATTTATCGACCACCCCCGTCTGCCAATAATAATCTCTCCAACGGCACATTCTTGGATGAATTTCCAACTCTCCTTGAAGGTGCTGTTGTAGATGATCATTTTCCTCTATTATTCGGTGATTTCAACATACATGTTGATGATCCCAATGATAATTTTGCAAAATCTGTTATGACATGTGTTGATTCGTTAGGGTTCAAGCAACATGTTCGTGAACCAACCCATCGCGCAGGTCACACTCTAGATTTGATTTTCACAAGGAATTCGGATGATGTCTGCAACGTGAACTCGCTATCTTCCATGCCTTCCGACCATTGTGCACTTGTCACCACTGTCAATATCGCAAGGCCGAAGAATCCCAAGAAAGAGGTTTCCTTCAGGAAATATCGCAGCATTGACGAGGACTCTCTACGCAACTCTATTGACACAATATTCCATTCACTTCCTGATCTATCTTGTCCATCTGCTTCCGCGGAGCATTACAACTCATCTTTGCGGACGTTGATTGATGAGCACGCTCCAATCCAGGTCAAGACTGTATCAATCAGACCTGATGCGCCATGGTTTACCGATGATATCCAGGAAGCCAAGAGGCGAAGGCGTCGTGCGGAACGTCGTTCGATCAAGTCTGGACTTTTTGTTGATAGAGAGCTGTACCGCCGTGAATGCGAGTCATATTATGAGTGCATCTTCAATGCGAAGTCAGCGTATCTCAAAGATCTCATCAAGAATGCTGACACTAAAGAACTGTTTCGTCTTGTGAAGACACTCTCAACGCCCACTCAATCTTCACCTCTTCCAGATCATTCTTCTGATAGTGAACTCGCCAACAGATTTGCTACATTCTTCAGGGAAAAAGTCGCCAAAGTTGTATCCTCTTTCCCTAATGTAGTACCAGTACCAGCTTCAAGATCTTTTGCTCCAGGCCCTCGTCATGAACTCTCTGATTTCTGCCTTGTATCCCTCTCACAAGTCAGGAAGCTCATCACTTCACTTCCTTCTAAACACTGTAAGCTAGATCCGATTCCTACCTGGCTTCTAAAGGAAGTCCTCGATGAACTCCTTCCTCACATAACCAAACTGTTCAATCTCTCGTTATCATCCGGAATAGTTCCAGAGTCTTTTAAGACTTCTCTGCTTCTTCCCCTCCTAAAGAAGCCGAGTCTCGACACGAATGGACTTAAGAACTACAGGCCCATCGCAAACCTGCCATTCCTTGGGAAGGTTTTGGAGCGTATTGTGTCACTACAGCTGAAAGCCCACATTGACAATCTCGGTTTGTTTCCAATCCACCAATCTGCCTATCGGAATCATCATTCTACTGAGACTGCAACTGTCAAGGTCCTAAATGACCTACTTCTAGCTGTAGATAAGGGTAATGAAGCTGTCCTCATCTTGCTTGATGACACTGCCGCATTTGACACTATCAACCACGACCTGTTACTCCATCGCTTAGAGAACGACTTCTCCATCACCGGCACCGTACTTCAATGGATTCGCTCCTATCTCATGCACCGAACTCAGAAGGTGATCATCAATGACACCAACTCGGAATCATTTCCCCTCATCTGCGGCGTTCCTCAGGGTTCCGTGGTCGGCCCCCTCCTGTTTATTCTTTACACCAGCCCTCTCTCAAATGTTATTAACCTTCATCAGAATATTCAACACACTATGTATGCAGACGACACCCAGATTTATGTAACTCTTCACCCAAACAGCAGGACAGTAGCCGCGAACAAACTCACCAGTTGCCTCAATGAAATCAAAACCTGGTCTTTTCAAAACTGTCTCTGCCTTAATGATTCAAAATCTGAAATGATTCATATTACTTCTAAATTTCGGAACTCAGACCCCTTTCCTGATCTTGTTATGAGTGATGGCTCTCTCAGTTGTTGTGCTTCTGTGCGTGACCTTGGTTTAAATATTGACAGCAATCTTACTTTCAAACAACACATTAGTAATATTTGTAAGTCTGCTTCCTTTGGTATATATAAGATCAGTAGAATCAGGAGGCTACTTGACCGACCCACAACTTCAAAATTAGTCCATGCTTTTGTCTCGACCCATATCGATTACTGTAATTCTTCTCTTTCTGGCCTCCCTCAGTCAAATCTAGTCCCACTTCAAAGGGTACAGAATAGCGCTGCTCGGCTTGTGACTCTCTCGCGTAAATCAGAGCACATAACTCCAATATTGAACTCACTACATTGGCTTAAAATTCACCACCGCATATCCTTCAAAATTCTTCTCTTGTGCTACAAAGCTATCAATGGCTTAGCCCCCTCTTACCTTTCCGATCTCATATCCTTACGTTCCCGTACGTCGTCACGAACACTTCGTTCATCTTCCACATTACTGTTAACACCTGGACCCCGCACTAACACCCGGTATGGTGACCGCGCCTTTTCAGTTATTGCCCCCGCTCTCTGGAACAAACTGCCCGCCTTTATTCACTGCGCCCCCTCTGTATCTCAATTCAAATCTCTACTCAAAACCTATCTTTTCAAATTGTAAATTGCAGTTGTGCGTCGGTCAATGGAGGTGCGCACCATATTTGTCTTTATTTAGTTGATTGCCACTGTTTTTCTTACCTTATCTATGTTACTTTTGTATTTTTGCTTTTTCTTCTAATTTAATTCTACGGGTTATAGTCTTCTCTTAATCAGAACACTGTGCGCTTAGAAACATCAGTATTAAGCGCCTAATAAATGTTATGTATTATTATTATTATTATTGAAATGTAATGGATACCCTCCAAAGTGACCAAACCAAATCACTAACAATTAAGACACCTACAAGACACTGTCCATCACCAAACTATTCGAAATCAATAATAGTTCTTCCCTTTCTGGGACCCACATCCCAGAAGCTCAAAGGATTCTGGAGCAGGCTGACATTGAGGTCAGACCCTGCTCTTCCACCCAACTCTGTAACTCCATTCTATCCTTTCAACTCATAAGGATAGGAGGCCCAATCCCACCACCCAATATCCTGGTGTCTGCCAAATTCCCTGTGAATGCGGTATATGTCTACATTGGAGAGACAGGCCGTTCCTTTACTACCATGCTTATTAAACACAAGGCCTAAGGCAGATATGACGAAAGGGAAAAGTCAGCAATCATCCACCATGCCCACACCAATGGGCACAGGATTCTTTGGTATGAGAGCGGACTTATCACCTAGATATCAAAGGCTGGGATATATATAAGAAGAGTCGGGGAAGTACTGGAGATCCACCAACACAACACTGATCCCCAGGACAGTGGCCTCCAGATCAGCAACATCAGGCTCACTATACTTGACAGAGACACTGCTGCCCCCAAGCGGCAAATTATATTCAATCTAACAAGAAAGCCAATCTTGACCAATCAGGATCCAGCCTTAGCTAAAAATAAGTAAGCATCTGACTGGTGGAGTGGATCCTACCCAAGGGTATATACATGTAAACCCCTATCCAACAATACACTCATCTCAAAGACGATATGTACAACATATCAAAACTTTGAGATAGAGCATGAGTGGGGCCCTTTCAAAATAATATGTGGTGTGACCACAAATCTTGCTCAAATCAATCCTTACAATGGAAGCCTACAAGGATTACATCAAAAGCATGTATTTCAATCAATGAAATGACCATATTATTTTATCTTGCAATATGTGAACACATTTCTCAAGTGCTACTATGAAGACTTCTGTACAGAGGCAGATCCAGGATTCTTTACAACAAACAACAAAGTGGCAGGGGTACAATCACAAATTTGTTTTATCAAGCAAAGTATTCTATTTCTCAGTGGCCTTTGGGGTCTTAAGTTTGAAAAGGGGCAAAAATACACAGGAAATCAACAAGGGAGAGGGATTCATATATTTGTTTTTGAATCAAACTGTGCCAGATTTTTTTCTCCAAAAAGGGGCACAGGCCAATTGCGCACCCCTCCCCCCTCCCCCCCCCCCCCATTCTACCACTGCTACTAGCCATTAATTTGTTATAACATATTCATTTACTGTACATATATTTTTTCCTGCATGGTCACATTACATAGTAGGCCTGAGTCGATCCGTTTAACCGACGGTTATCCGACCGCATTCATCAAAACCGTTTGGCATTTCTTGCTCCGTTTAACCGTTATTTTTATACATTTTGGAATGTGCTAATAGCCGGTGATAAAGATAATCAAAGAAACCGCAGTGTAATGTTACACCCTGACCGCTGCGCGCCAGCTTTCTGGCAGCAGTAATCTCCATGAATGAATTTGTAAACAATAAAACAACCAGCCCCCATATCTCTTTTCTCACCCTCTTTATTCCCTTCTCTCTGCAATGTGTTCATCGCTCATGTACCTTTTCTTATTACTGCACTCTCTCATGTCCCTGCATGCCTGGTCCATGCATGCTCTCTCAGTCACACACACATGTACACACCACCCTCCGGCGCCCAAATACACTGTACATACACACAGATAGAGAGCGCATGCTTATCACATGCACACATGTGGGCGTGGCTTCTTGACCTCCCACTGAACTGGGTACAGTGAAAGCACGCGCGGTCACCAACCTGTAATTTATGCTGGTATCAAACTCCACCCACATAGCTAGAGAACCTTCCTGATTGGTCACTAACTTGGATCAGCTCATTGCAGGGTGTGTCTTAGGTGTGTGTGATACACACTTCCACATAATTTCATATGGCAATGATACATGCAGGGAGCTCTCTCCCTGACCACGTGCAAACATTGCATTGCAAAGGCATATATAAACACGTCACAGATGAAGCTGTCTCCACAGAGTAACTTTGCAAGTTTGCAAGGTTAATCGTGATATCAGATTCAGATGAGGAATAATAAGACATGTTTTATGTTGTTCATTACTGGTCTCTGTTTATCAGGATGACCCATAGTCCGGCTCGGAATGCTCAACCTGACAGTCTGAAGACCAGCAGGGTTCCGAGCTACAGCACTATTACAAATACTGTATTTTCACTTTTTCAGATTATTATTAAACGGTTAAACGAAACCGCCCGTATACTTTTAACGGTTATCCGTTTAGCACAAAAACCGTAATGACTCAGGCTTATTACATAGTATATAACATGATGGGAATGATCAAACAGCAGTAGACTTCTATTCCATAGACCTTTAAACTCTTCGTTTACTTAGCTACCAACTTTGATTGATCCTGATGCCATACTTGTTTGCAGTGTGATATAGTACATTGTATGTACCCCCATAAAATCAATAATTAACTTTTTAAAGAAGAAAGATATACTGTTCCCTGTTTCCTACTTAGCCATTGTTGCCCTTTTCAGCAAGAAGATTTTACTTGATTTGAATATTTTGGTGGCCTGGACTTCTATGGTAGAGATTAGCAGTACATTGTCTCTGTTTAGTGGATTTTGTCGCATTAAATTTTGATCCAGGCAATTACACATACATGAGCAGAAAAAGAAAAAATAACAGAAATTTTTGACTTCATGCCAATGTGTTGTGTTGTTCTCCATTGAGAGCAATTTATGTAAATGTGACTAATCATTAAATTCTCTAGGTTGGCAACACTGTGTAAAATATAAAATTACTACTTTCGTGTAGAACTTGGCAATTTGGGGGTAAATTAATTTCTGAGGTTCCTTTCACAATGGTTCATTTAATAAATCAAACTATGAAGTAGTAGAAAATAAGTTTGTTGCCAATTTGAGGAGGGAATACCAATTGATCTAGAAAATAAGACAATTTTGAATGGCTATAAATGTATGTTAAAAAAGAAAATATGGTACAGAGATTTAATGTTTTTCATTTTGTATTTTAAAAAGCACGTTTCATAGAGCCCTCTACGAATATTAGAAATCAAGTAAAAGGAAATAACGCAAGACTTTCATAGATACAACTCTTAGTAGGAGGCAAAAGGAAATTTAATGGTTGCCTAATATGGAAAACAATTTATCTTACTTTCTGAATATTTCTTTGCTCAACAGATGGTCCCACCATCCCAGGCCCCTAAAGTCACTGCTACTATAGTGCTGGTGTGGGACCTTGTACAGGGTACAGTGTATATCAACTGGCATTTTAAATCCGAAGTGCTAATCATGTGCATTCAGTTGAGAAAATGAATGGCACAATACAGAAACTGTTATCAAGAGCAGAATAAATATGGATTGCTATCAATTCAAAAGGAGAGGTAGAATATACAATTACTGGAAAAGAAATGATGATGATGATGATGATGGTGGTGGTGGTGGTGGGGGTGGTGATGGTGGTGGTGGTGGTGAAGATGATGATGATGATGATGATGATGATGATGATGATGATGCTGATGATAAAAATAACTTTAATAATCAACTGGAAATTTTCCACTGTTTTGTGCTAATGACATGTTGTTGCAGCAAAATGTTAAACAATGGCAATAAAAAATATTATTTAGTTAAAACTTAAGTGTTAAATTTGAAGGCTTCCCTCAAATAGCTAACGCCAATGAATTGTTTCCCAAGTTAGAGATCTATAGATACTAAGAGTAAGATGGACTCAAAGATCAAACCGCTACAATTAAAAATAAAGTCTAGTGATTCAATTAGATCTAGACCTCTAGGCTCTAAACATGTTAGATTTTTTCCTGTAAAAAAAAAAAGGAGAAAAAAAATTACATAAATTTATTGGGGTCCTCTAAGTCTAGTCAGAAATAACCGTATGGTATGGGTCATTCTATAATAAAAACTGACATTTTTCAACAGTTCCGATAAACGTTGGTGAAGTACAGCTAAACCTGAATCTACCGATGCAACCAAAACAGAAGCAGACAGACGGTAACCCATATCATACGGATTGCATACCGTACCGACGATGGGGTGCGAGGGCGTGCGTGTGTTCAGTTAGCGATCGTAAACTAAGATTACAGTCGCTATAACTTATAACACACGCGCGCACCCGCACCCGACCGTCGGCACGGTATGCAATCGTATTGTGCTGCAGTTTGCCGTGAATCCTATGAGAAAGTGCATATTAATATAAGTCTTCGTTTTTAGGAAAAATACTTCGAAAAAGATAAGAAAATTGACACGAAACAGGTAACAAACATATCAATTTTAAATCATGACCTTTATTAATTTGGACATTTTGGGTATGTTTTAGTAGGGTATCTCCACGCATGAGTTACGGGTCAAATTTTGGATAGAGTTCTGAACTAGCGCACGTCGTGGCTGTCGAGAGGGCGTGGCACGTACCGTGTCTCTTGCAGTCGGAATCTGGGCTGGGACGCATGTTCACGCAAACCATATCGACAACACAATTACTAACGCGAGGGACTACAGTAATTTTGTGTATTTGTTGACGCGAAACGCTTGTGATCACTGTAATTTCATAAATGAAGGTTCCCTAAATTATAATTTTACGACACAATTACATTTTAATTGTAATATTCCACAAAATACATACCGACATTTTCCTACGAGTGTTTGTGAAACTGGTAGAAGATTCTACGAACAAAGAAGTGACTGCTCAATTTGTTGTCTTGCAATATCTGGGTCAATAGATGGCGACAATTTCTTTTTTTTGTACCGGTACGCAAAAAAAAAATGTCATTTAAAACAAAACAGAAGAAGAAGAAGAAGAAGAAGAAGAAGAAGAAGAAGAGCCCCACGCGTTCCCACAAATCCCCAAAAAATTGCAAATTTTGAAAAAAGGTACACCCCCATAATTATGTCCTATTAGGCCTATGTGAGTACCCCCCCCCCCCCCGAGGGCGGATCTAGCTTTTTGCCAAGGGGGGGGGGGGGGGGGGGGGGGTTGACCCACTGGCGGATCCAGGATTTTCGCGCCGACCGATATTGGGTGTAGTGAGTACTAAAATAAAAATAAATCATTTTGCCCCCCGAAATTTTAAAATCGCGCCCAAAAATTTGTCGCTTTGTGGGGGTGGAGGGGGGGGGGGTGTAGTGAGCATTAAAAAAACTAAAATATTTTGCCCTCGATATTTCAAGTTTAAAAAAAATGTTGTACTTTTTTTCTCACTTGGCCGCCCAAGGAGGGGGGGGGGGGTGTGGGGGTGTACAAAAAAAAATGTCGGTAAAATTGCGCTGCAGTCGGGAAAAAAGAAAAAGGGGAGGGAAAAAAAGAGAGGGAAAGAAAGAGAAAAAAAGAAAAAGAGGGAGGAGAGGAAAGAAAGGAAAAGGTAGAAAAGAAAGAAAAGGAAAAATAGAAGAAAAAAGAGAAAAGGGAAACAAAAGAAGCGGGGATGAAAGAGAGGAGAGAGAGAGGGGGGGGGTACTAGCCTGAGAGAGGAGGAGTGGGAGTAAAAGACAAATAAGGCGGGCCCCTAAATGCTAATCTGACCGTAATTAAATGCTTAAAACCCCTGAGCTTCAATGGGCTCCGCCCCTTAATTGACCCCGCGGCCGTGGCTTTTCCACTGGACCACCACCCCAATTTCCGCTCCACTTGCTTCGCTCGCTTTGCTCTACCTGAACGTAAAAAACTTTGCACGTAACATGTAAGAGCGGTGGTGATGTTAGCCTCTTGTCGATGCCCTCGCGCTGTTGGCCTGTTGGAGTCTCTAAATTCTGACGAGCGAAGCGAGTCAGAATTTAGAGACTCCAACGGCGCGAGGGCATCGACAAGAGGCTATGGTGATGTGGACAGGCGCGCCGGAAGCAGTTTGGGATTTGGGGGGGGGGGGGGGTAAACATTCCAGGGGGCTCACCTTCCAGGGGCAGTGGCGTAATGAGCAAAAACGTTTGGAAGGGGGGGTGCAGACAGGCGCGGATCCAGGATTTCTTAGTGGAGGGGGCCCTTTTTTTTTTTTTTTGCTCCCGAAAATTTGATTACCGCGCCGGCCGAAAAGTCGCTCAGTGGGGGGGGGGGGGGGGGGGGGGGGGAGGGGTAGTGAGCACAATTTTTTTTTTTTGGTCCTCGAAAATTTAAAAATTTGCACCCCCACTCCCCTTTGACCGCCAAGGGGGGGGGGGGGCAACCCCCCAAAAAGGTAAAAATCACGTGTTTTTACATGAATTTTTTCTCAAGGGGGGGGGACGTTTTTCAAAGTGGAGTATTATAACGATCAGGTAGAGCGTAAATTGGCGTGGGGTCCAGGGCCTGAGCCCCCGGAAGCTCAGGGGTTTTAGGTATTTAATTACGGTTAGATGAGCATCCAAGGACCCTCTTATATAAGGCCATTGATGTGGTCCAGGGGGCAGAGCCCCCTGAAACACATGTGGTTTTAGATATTTAACTATGTCAGATGAGTATCTCAGATTCGCTGATGATGTGGCCTTGATCTCAACATCAACTAAAGACTTGGAAGACCAGCTAACAGGTATCAACAGGGAGAGCAAACGTATTGGCCTAACTATGCACAAACCGTCCTTGTTTTCACGAAGTGACGGTAGTGAGGAAAATCGTAACGCAAAGTGAATGCAATTTTTTTTCACTACCGTCACTATGACACAGATAAAAACATCGAGATAAAAGGTCGAACGTTAGAGAGAGTGTGCAGCAGGCAGTTACAAGTATCTGGGACAAACTTTGAAAATGGAAGACACCACAAAAGAAGAAGTTATGATGAGAGTAAACGCATGCAGGATGGATGAACTTTGGAAGATACAAAGACATGTTGACCGATAAAAACATACCCATGTCACTAAGAAGAAGAATGTTCAACCAATGCATTCTAACAACAGTATGACATAATGGATCAGAAACATGGTCATTGACAAAGGATCTTGAACAGAAGCTTGTGACTACTCAACGAGCTATAGAGAAAGATGTCGCATTTATCTCTGCGAGACAAAGTCAATCACAAAGTCATACGCCCTGTGGCAGGATAAGAATTAAAGACATCATGGAGAAAGTCAGAGAATCAAAGTAAAGATGGGCTGGGCATGTAGCAAGACTTAAGGACAATAAATGGACAAATCGTTTAACAGAATGGCAACCAGGACAGCTAGAGACAGAAGAAAATGGACATGTTATGAGGAGGGCTTTGTCCAACGTCTGGATGAACTATCCTGATAGATAGATAGATAGATAGATAGATAGATGAGTATCCAGGGACCCGCCCTAGGGCCCTTGGTGGGGTCCAGGGGGCAGAGCCCTCGGAAGCACAGAGGTTTGAGGCAAGCGCGTAGCCAGGATTTCATTTAAGGGGGGGGGGGGGCGGTAGTGAGCACGCAAAGCGTGCGAGCGCGCTCCCTAGTGGGGTGGGTGCAGGGAGGGGGAGTTTCCCCCCTCCCGGAAGCTTTGAAAGAAGACGATTCGTTGTACCTTTCTCGACTCATCATCCTTGTCTGAATTCAGTCCGCCCTTCCTGCGCATAGCGAGGAAGCTTTGGCGTATTATTAGAAAAAGAAGCAATTCGTTGTTCCTTTCTCGACCCCCGATTTTGTATTCAGTCCCACTCCCGCGCAAAGCGCGGAAGTTTTTTGACGTTTCATTAATTCATTAGAGAAAGAAGACGATTCGATGTACCGTTCTATCTCGACTCTTAATCCTTATCTGAATTCAGTTTCCTCCCCTCCCGCGCAAAGCGCGGAAACTTTGAAGTTTCATTAAATTTTTAGAGAAAGAAGACTACTCGAAGTACCGTTCTCGTCTCTTAATCCTTGTCTGAATTCAACCCCCCCCTTCCCCCTGCGCGAAGCGCGAAAACCTCGACGTATTATTAGACAAAAAAGACGATTCGTTGTACCGTTCTCGACTCCTTTTCCCTTTTTCTTTCTACGTCCTCTTTCTTTTTTTCTTCTCTTTCTCTCTCTCTTTTTTTTTTTGGCCGGCGTTTTTTTTTTTTTTTTTGGGGGGGGGGGGGGGCGACCGCCCCCCCCCTGGCTACGCGCCTGGTTTGAGGTATTTAATTACGGTCAGATGAGCATCCAGGGGCTCCCGTAAGCTCAGGGGTTTTAGGCATTTAATTACGGCCAGATGATCATATTTTGATACCTCATTTATGACATTGGCAGGTCATTTTTTTTTTTCTCTCTCTTTCTTCGTTTTTTTTTGTAACATACTTTTTCAAAAAGTGAGGGGGGCTCGAGCCCCCGAGACCAGCCGTTCTGCAGGCCCTGACATGAAGGCTTCCAAATAAGCATATTTTTCGCTTCACAAACGCATAAAAGGGTATGACTTTAAAAATAATTGAGAAGAAATACCGGAAAACCATGTCATTTCAGCAACATTTGTAAATCACTGGTATCGAATAAGATACCCCCTCCCATCAGTACGCCAGCGTGCAGGGGCTCATGTCTTCTCATCGTCTATAAAAAAAAAAAAAACAGGCTTTCCCATCCTCTCACAATTTCCACGATATGCGCGTATCGCTATTATAGAGACCTCCATTTATAGATGGCATGCGCCATGCGGAATGTTTATGAAATTTAATTCCTGTTAAACTTTCCTTTTCTTTGAATGGAATTTGATATGTGATTTAATTTAGGTTTTTATTATTGTTTTTTTTTCCGAGGGGGGGGGGTGGCAAAAATGCGGCCCCCCCTCTTTGTTGGTTAGGGGGCGAGTGCCCCACTGCCCCCCTGCCCCCCCCCCCCCCCCGGCCCCCACTTCCGGCGCCTATGGATGTGGTGATTTTGTTCTGCCCCCAAACGTTTGTGCTCATTACGCCACTGGTTATTGTTCAATATTATTACTTTTCCTTCCCTCACATACCTTGAGACTGGGTTAAGAAGAGGGTTGGGGTGAGTGTATTTAAATGGGGTATGATACTACTCAATTTCAGCCGACCCTCGCCGGAATCACCCGAGGAAATTTACCCCCCCCCCCCCGAAAACTACCCCCCTCCCAAGGAAAATTTACCCCCCCCCCGAAAACTACCCCCCTCCCAAGGAAAATTACCCCACAGAAAATTACCCCCGAGGACAATTACCCCCCCCCCCCCCCCCTTGTTCGTTAAAGGGGAATTCCAGCCTGATAATAACTAGGTGTTAATAAACTGGGCGGATTTTTTTCGGGGTGGTAATTATCCTCGGGTGGTAATTGTCCTACATGGGGTAATTTTCTCGGGGGGGTTGTCCTCGGGGGGGGGGTTGTCCTCGGGGGGGGGGGGGGGGTTGGGGGCCGGGGGGCCGGGGGAGGTCATTTTCCGTGGGGGTAATTGCATGTATATGGGGGGTGTAATTTACCTGGGGGGAAATTTCAGGAGGGATGATTGCCCAGGGGCAGTTGTCCTGGAACCATTTTCAACATCGAAACGAAGTTTTAAAAAAAAAGTTATTTGTATATGTCGAAACGAAGTTGACGGTCTTATTCATTTCTTCGTTTGTATACTCGTATTCATGCTATGAGCTAGCTGACAACGCAACTGAGTTGATCGCGCGCCTTCAATACAGTAGTTAGCTAGCTAGCCAGCTAGCTGTATATACGCCGCGCGCGCGCCACGTTTGTCCTCTTACGTTTGTCAATGTAGAGTCTACATGTAGCTACGATCGCTTGAAACAAGTAAACACGGACAGTACAGTCTCATCGTTTTAAAATGTCCTTCAAGATAGATATTCACAATCATATATTGCCAGAGAGGTGGCCTGATCTGAAAGAGGTATGTAGCCTAAAAACGCGTTTTGCATCAAATTAGAACGAAAATAAATCACCTTTCTTTAGATCCACCAGTCTAGATACTGCACTGTACTGTTTACGTACGGTTAATTAGACATAGAATCTATGGCCCTATGCATTGCAATTTGCACTGTCGACTAGCTAGCGCTAGGGGCCTGCCGCCTACTAGTACTAGTACTACTAAATATGCATTTGTAGTGTTTTTAGCCTATGGCTATGGCTATGGCTATGCATAATACTCGTGTCTT
This sequence comes from Strongylocentrotus droebachiensis, assembly GCA_035222895.1. Classification (NCBI taxonomy): domain Eukaryota; kingdom Metazoa; phylum Echinodermata; class Echinoidea; order Camarodonta; family Strongylocentrotidae; genus Strongylocentrotus; species Strongylocentrotus droebachiensis. Next base: position 186,142 of record JAVYIG010000787.1, read on the forward strand.
GTAGTTGTACTTAGCTAGTTATGCGACATTATCTCAAAATATGCAAAGGGAGTAATTAAAATTTTGACTTGGGTACTATATCATCAGGTTGCTCGACTCCTCTTACTCTTAGACCGAAAGCTTCAGTCTCTATAATCGTCGGTTGTTCCACTGAGACTACGTCTGGCTCCACTAGACCTCGGTTATAGGGACTGCCTATGCCATCGTATGTTGAAGATATCACGGCTAGATTTTAGCCGTTAGGCCCCTCCCACAAACATGACAAACTTGCCACGGCCGTATTGTTATGCCCCCAAAATCCCCCAAAATATCATTTTACCTCGTGCATGTCCAATTTTAAATTAGGCCTAGGCTATAATACATCGGTTCCACTTACTAACTTGCTTGAAATAATCCGTTTAATGGTCCCTTTTAAGGAAATTATGGGTCAAAATCGACATCCATGTTGAAAATCTTGCAAGCCGTGTTAAACTCTTGCTGCCGTCAATCTCATCCCTTCTAGTCTACGCCGAAGGCAAAATGATTATGAAGGAAAAACTGTGCGCCATCTACACGTCCAGAATGGACAAACAAGTGGTAAACTACACCGCCGAGTTATAATTTTTGCTCAACAGCTGCATTATAATGCATTAGGCGATATGCAAAAAGTGGGGGAAGGGTATTTTCAAACTTAAATCGTATGTGATCCCTTGGGGCTAGCAAAAAAATAAGCACATCAGCATATTCCTTTATACGACTTGAACTAATTATCCCTCGGGGGTTCGATTCTCAAAAGTGGGACATCTCGGAGTTACCATGGAAACAACATTTAAATCGCTGTTTTGACCAAGATGTTTTTAGAAATCTGAAATGACACCCCTTTGGAAATATGGAGATTAATCTTCTCTTTCATATGACACCTCATTTATTGAGTATCACCGTCAGGATCACAACAGATAAAGGTTTGAAAGAGACTGTTTAATAGGTGGCTGTTGCAAAAGGAAATCTTTCCAATACCCTTTTGAAAAAGTCATTAAAAAAATCTAAGGGAGTTGTTGCACAAATGATGCAAACATCAAATTTGCATGAAAACATGTTAATAATGAAATGTAAGAATATATTAAATTGAAGAAACTGGAAAGTTGATCTTGCCATTAGCGAATCAAAATTTGCAAGTAAGATTAACAGAGGATACCAAAAATCACTAGTCTTAGTCTTATTTCATCAAAAGGAGATGCTGATTTTATTTTTGTTTAAGAAAATAATGTAAAGAAGGTATTTTAGGTATTGATTGAAAGATTTGAAGATTATGCTTGAAAATGGAAAATATCTCTTTCTCATACATGTAGGTCTGTAATACAAACTATCCCATCTTCAGTGAATTTCTATGGCAGACCGATGTATGGATAAATAATCTTACCTACTTGATACAGCATTAAAACGTTATAAGAACAGTTTGTATACTTGTTGTAATATCGTATAGGCCTACTACTTTTATATTAACACCATCAAGAACTGATCAATAAAATGAGAGCTTGAAGATCAAGAAATGTATTTAACAAAATTGTTTTAAGTTTTCAATTTTTTTACTGCTCATAGACTAACATAAAATCAACTTAAGATGGCGTTTCAAATAGATATGACAACTTTGGAGTGGCGACAAGTCTCTTGTCTGGGAAGTTGTTGCTCATCTTGGCAAAGATGGATTCGTGAAACACTTGGCGACAAACCAGCATCTGTGTTGAGATGTCATTGATTTTGTACTTACAACTGTATGACGCTTTCATGGAACAATTTCATTTGCAAATGCACACTTGTAGAAATACCTACTTGATAATGATAGGAACAGGAATTTTATTATTATTATATATATTTTTTTTTGTTGTTGTTGTTGTTGGGGGGGGGGGGGGGTAGGTATCGTTTGAAAGTTTTAATGATAAGTTTAATTGTATTTATAGTACTGGCACATGTACATTTTTTGTATGTTCTATACTACATGTACAGTATGTACAGATGTATGTCATAATCTGACTCAATGGCCCAAATTCACAAAGGAGGTTTAAACCCTCATTTACATAACCCATGGTTTAAAAATTAGCGCAAAATAAACGTACCTTGCCTTGCACTCGTCTAATATTGGACATCTGACTGTGTTGCACTTATTTTGCGCTAATTTTAGACCATGGGTATGAAGATTTTATTTTAAACCATAGGTTAAATTGTGAATTCGGACCATAAGCTGTTTTTAAAAAGAACATTCCGAACAATGTCATGATGAGCTAATTATTCCTTCATTCTCCTTCCATTTTATTGATAAGTCATGCTCTCAGGCCAATGTGTCTGATCTTTTTTCTTCTCTTATATACAGACACAGTACAACTTGATACAGGGGACAAACATAATTACACAGAATTATACATGTAGTACTCAATTTTATTGTGTACATGGAGTGCACACATAGAATTGTAGAATAGTGTTTTGAATGCATGATCATTGTACTCTGTACTAATATTACATATACATGTTCATGTTCATGTATGCAGGGCTATATCAAATAACACAATAACACAAAGTAGGTGTGACTTGATCTAAGCATTGTGATTGGTTGACTCATCCTGAACCCATTCTCTCTTAGTTCACTCACAGTCAAACTTAGTCTACACTGCAGACCCTTCTGTGCTTTAGAGTCTAAATGTTGCAAAAATCAGAATATGATAACTCAATTTCTATAACTGTTTTGTGTATTATTGTATTTGAAAAAGGCCAAATCAAGAAAACAGTGAATTAAAAACAACAATAGTTTGAATTGAGTCACATGGATGCCGGGGAAAAGAAAAAGATTAACTGAATAACTATGACCCGAAGGTCTTCTAAGAATGTTAAATACATGCATGAACTTAAAAGTGTTTTTGTTTGTTTTGTTAACTTCAGATTATCATATTTCAGTCAACATACTTAATTTGATTGTGAAAGTCATGATAATTTTGAACGGGACTTGGTAACTAGGACTGTTCCTGCATACCGGTAGTCGTACAACACATGTATCAAAATCTTGTTCATTTTCTTTGTGAAGAGTTCTGTTGCTACTCAATGACCTTCGATGTGTATTCGCCCAAAATTGGTCCATTGAATTCAATAGTGTATTTGATTGCATTGAATTTATTTTCTCTAGATGCTGATGTCATTCATTGTATTGTGTTGTGTACCGGTATGTGTACTATGCACTGCAGCTGCCATATCTTCATCATAAAAATAATATAATGTACGCCTACAGTACATGTACGTACATGAAAAAATATTTGGACAAGAAGAATGACATCAGATTCTTTTTTTTTTGGGGGGGGGGGGACGGGGGTCATATCTTTACAGCTACATGTAATTGATATTGTAGAAATACTCCTTTGAACTGTGAATCAGATATAAGTCTCAAGTATATTTGATCATATCTCCGCCCTAGAGATATCGTTGTATACATGTGTACACATATTTTTGCATCATTTCTATGAAATGCATGCTCATTTATTCCTGTATACCTAGAGTACATTGTTTGTATCCTAGCACAAGACAAATGGAGAGCTGCTCACAAGTGCAATCACTGAGTTCCCAATTGTGTTTGATCGCTTAAAACTTTTTAAAATGTTTAATTTGCTTCTGTAATAGCTTGTCCTCAAACTATCATTTATCCTCTGATTGTTTTGTTTTTTCTTCATTGGTAAGCCTTGATATCTATGCCGACTTCCCTTTCAATCCTTTCTCAAGGTATTTTTTTCTGATTTCTCTTATTTTATTGGAAGTAACTTTTTATTTGGGTTGCTTGAGTTCACCATTAAACATTTAATGAAACTTAATTTTGAATGGAAGAAATAGGGTGGGCAGATGAAGTCAGCATTAAATTGTGTGGTTTGTACAAAGTACAATGTTTTTGTACAATATGCTTTGTACATACATGTACCGGTATACAATTATACAGTGTACATGTAGAATATTTTTGGACAGTGGTGTCATGTGAGAGTCCAGTCACTGAGGGGGGGGGGGGGGGGGGGGGCAGTCTTACTCAAAGAATGAAACGATTGGTATCCAACTGTCCATACTGTACCCAGTGCATGTTTTCAATTTGAAAGTGATACAGTATGTTATTCAGTTATTGTACTGGTGCATTGACTATCTACATAGCTTTAGACTTCTGTCTTTTTGGAGAATTTGATAGGGTTTTATTTGATAGTATTTACACACATGATTACCAGAACTCTCTCTTCTCTTTCCTGTTGTTGACAGCGCTATGGATATGGTGGGTGGATTCAGCTTCACCATCAGTGTGATGGTAGAGCCAAGATGATGCGAGATGGAAAGCTGTTCAGAGTGATTGAACCAAACTGTTTCAGTGCAGAGGCTAGGATAAGAGACATGGATGCCACAGGTAAACCTATGACTGTACACTGTAAGGTATACATTGTCAATAATAATGTGATGTTTATCATACCATTTAATCAAGAAAGCTTGTTTTGGCCCATTGCTAAAGAAATTAATATCTTCCCCAATTCTCCATTTTTACTCCAACCTACATGATTGTATTTTAAGGGTATTGCAAATAAAGAAATCACCTGCCATAGTAAGCCCCTGTATAGAAAGACTTATGTTTACCGGTAGAAAGATATATAAATACATATACATGTATATATACATTCAGACATTTTTTTCCTCCATAAATTTGTTTCTTCTTTGAAACTTGTAGTAAATTTACCTGTTCCTAAAGACTACAAGCATACAGTAATATGGAGACCACATTTCTTGTCTCTTGGTTTTCATATTTAGTTTTCACTGTTTTCCCCTACCTTAGGTGTAACCATGCAGGCTCAATTATTGTTAAGCTACTGGGCCAAGCCATAAATATTTTTGTTTCTCTTCTCTTTGTAACCTTTACTTAAAGGTACTATGTCCCATTTGCAGGCCCAAAAAATGAAAAGGTTAAATTCTAAAGGCATTTGAAAGATAATACTAATTAATTTAGAACTTCCCTAAACAAAAGGGGGCTTGAAAATGTCTTTTAGTGGGAAAATAATGACTATTGGTTGTCATATTGACTTAAGAGCTATAGAGCCAGTAAGTAATAGTCTGATTTTCAGACCATTGTACTGAATGGTCGTATGTTTTATGCTGCACAAAGATTCAATCAGTTTAATTTTGGCCATTACAAGAAGTGGGTTATTGATGTAGACAAATGCTCATGTATCCTTAACAGCTCATTTTATGTATGTTATTACCAAAGAAGAAAAAAGGCCAGTCAGTCACTCAATAGTGTCTGACAGTGAAGTCTAGCAAGTAAACAGGTTTCCTTGCATAATTTGAATATTAGGACACTGCTAACATTTAAATTTCACAGATAGGACATATTATATTCATAATTCCTGCAAATTTCTACAGAATTTGATGCAAAAGGGACATAGTATCTTTAAAGACCATCTGCTAATATAAAGACCAAATTTCTTGTAGTCCTTGAGTGGTGATCTTTATAGTATATTCACTGTTTACCCCCTATCATAGGTGTGACGGTACAGGCTCTGTCAACAGTTCCTGTCATGTTCAGCTATTGGGCCAAGCCTGAAGACACTCTAGATCTCTGCAGGATACTCAATGATGACCTGGCTAACACAATCAAGAAGCACCCTAAGAGGTTTGTAGGTCTTGGTACCCTACCCATGCAGGCACCAGACCTGGCTGTGCAGGAGCTCAAGAGATGTAAAGAGGTAGGTGTAATGATAGCAAGATGCTGTTTCAGGCCTGATAATTACCTGATTTTCTTCCCCCGATTCCCCCCCCCCCCAATTTTTCCTGTATTTTCCAGATTTCCCCCTTATTATCCCTATTTTCCCCCAATTTTCTTACTCAAAAGGGGGAGGGGGGATTTTGTTAGATGCCATTTTTTTTCTCCCCTAATCCTTTTTTTTTCACTCAAGGAGGTAGGGGGGGGGGGGTGGTGGTTGAGGAAATTTTTAGTGCTCACTATCACCCCTGCTGTTTAGATGGTTGTACAACACATCCTTCTACACTAATTTCAATCTTTGTCCCAAGACTATACCAGCCTATTTCTAACACCGAACCTAACGTAAAATTGAATTTCAGACCTAACCCTAACCCTTTATCTTTGACTGAATAATGCCTTAAGCAATTGTAACGAGAGCATACTTCAGTGCACTGTTTTGATCTGTTCATTTCAAATATACATTGAGGTGCATATTTATTCAAGATTCTAGTATGTTTCAATTTTATATTTTCATTATTGATGCTACCCATTTGCATGTAGTAAAAACATGTATTTGAAAAATAATGGTGAGGATTCACATAGTATAGTATTAATGACTGCTTTGAGAGAAATAGTTGTTTTATTACGCTCAAGGGAAGGTTAGAATTGTGCTATTACCCGAGGCGTGCCGAGGGGAATAGCCCAATTGTAACCTTCCCGAGAGCGTATAAAAACAACTATTTCTCGAATATTAAAGCAGTCATTAATACTTTTATATGCCGAAAAAAAATAGACTAAAAAATAAAAAATAAAAAATACTTTTTTTTTTTGTCGAAGATGAGATTCGAACTCTTGCGTACAAAAGGTGAGGTATCTAAAGTCAGCGCCTCAGACCTCTCGGCCATCGCGCGATGTTAACATGCTTGGCAATTTTGTACAATATATACATTAGATGGATTGAAACCGGCTTCGCGTGTGATGAATGCTTCGCAAAAGCTCCATATACGGACTCTTCTTTTACTTTTGCAATGCATATTGGCACGAACTTAGATCAAGATCTATCGGCAGATGTTGTTTTTTTGTTTTTGGAAGTTTATTTTCGTCTTCATGTCAACAATGCAAGATAAAATTGTCGGTAAGATCGATCGAGATTCAATTGTATTGAAATTACCGACCAATCCTACGCACACATATGGTATCCTCCATCGCTCAAACCATTTTTTAACATGTAAACCTATGGGGTAACCATGGAGGCTGACCAACTATTTTTAATAACCATGGTTATTAAAAATATTGAAATGTTTTAAGCATGGTTACCGAGAATTTTACAGGAACAGTTGAAGTTTATGAATGCAATTCGACCAATCAGATGGCTGGATTTCTTAAGTGAGGTATATAATATTTACTAAAGCACCCTGTTTAAAAATGGTTTTAAAGTGCTGTCCCAGTAAATATGCAAATTGAATGGAATAATAAATCTTTTCAAAGCTGAAATGTAAGTTAAAGATTATTGTTTTATTATTATAGAACATGTTGAGTATATGGAAGGCTAAAGTTCAACTACAAAATGTACATGATCTTTTGTTAAATTGATTGCATTTTTTCCTTTCTAATTGAGCAGGAGCTTGGGTTTCCAGGTATCCAGATTGGTTCTCATATCAACCAATGGAATCTAGATGCTCCTGAACTACAACCAGTATTTGCAGTGAGTATATTCTAGCAAGTTCTGTGTATGTTATTACCGGTCTTTATTAGGGCTGTTGTCAACAGCTTTTCTTTGACATAACATGTCAATAAAAGAAAAATGGGGCTTTAGTTTTCCTTCATTTCCTTTGTCAACAAATCAAGTTTATACAATAGGCCTTGTAGTTAAAATGATACACAATTTGGGACCATGGAAAGTGAAATATAAATCACACCATCATCTGAAAAAGAATACATAGTAATTGTTTATTTTTACTCTGAAGATACATTTTTACACTTCATTTTATTTGGGAGGGAAGAGCGCTGTTTATTTTCTGTCGAGATAAATAACTTTTGTGAATCACTTTCTGTTATTATTACACATTCAATGTAGTGGATTGATTGATGCATGTGATTGGCCAACACGGGCATGGCATCAGAGGATATCATTGATGATGACGACCAAAGTGTTAACTGATGGAATTTTTACTTTGAAAAATAATATCTTTGGACTTGACTCCCTCATATTTTATACAAGATTTGGTTGAATGTTACCCAACATATCAAGATTTTTATTTTGGTGTGTGTTATTACATATCAATAAGAAGTTCTAAATACCGGTACTCATTCAAAGTAACTGATATCTGTTGCTGTTGATGCAGGCTGCTGAGGAGGTGGGGATATCTCTCTTTGTTCACCCCTGGGACATGGAGCTAGGGGGTCGCATGGCCAAGTACTGGCTACCCTGGCTGGTAGGGATGCCTGGAGAGACAGCTACCGCCGTCTGCTCTATGATCTTTGGTGGGGTGCTGGAGAGGTTCCCCAAACTCAAGGTCTGCTTCGCTCATGGAGGTAAGTACATTGGCATATATAGCAGGCAGGGGATCTCAAACTTTTTCATCGACGGTCCAGGGGGGTGTTTCACAAAGATCCTCAGTTGAACATATCTCTAAGTTGGACTTAACAATTATAGAAAGCTATTAGCATCTTTGAAAATATTTTGTAAAAGTTTTTTTCAAAGGCATAAAATGTTGATTCAAATCATTCATATTTTCTATTATCAAGGATGTGGGATTTATGAAAAGTCTAAAATATTAGAATTTTTTAGTTCTGAATATTTTTTTGATTTCAAGGCTACAAATGGCTCTCCATAATGTTTAAGTCCAACTTAGAGTTAGGTTCGATTTAGGATCTTTGTGAAACACCCCCCAGAGGGTCCGAAGCATGGAATGCCTTTTGCGCGAAAATTCTTACGATGATTCGTATACGTGAAATGAAGTAGAACAATGTACTATTAATTGCTGGAATGCCGGACGCAACTCAAACATTTGATTTTTTTTCCAGGCACGGATAATCCACTCCTGAAATATACAACAATAACACTTGTAATATTGAAGAAAATGAGGTTTGTTTTAGGGCTATATCGGATCTAAGGGGAATTGTTACAATTTAAAAATAAAAAGGAAGCAAAGCCTCCCGGGTGGTCCGGATTGACATGCATTGCAGTCCAGATGCAGACCGCGATTCTGGACTCTGAGAAGCCCTGGCATATGGCTTAGGGTGTCTTAGTAATGTTCAGTCCAGCTGGTCAAAGTGGTCACCTCTCTATAAAGGTCACCTGTCCATACTGGTCACCTAGGTAGTCTTCCTTGAAGGAGAGATATATATGTGAAAGAACCTCACTAGAAACGTCATCTGTTATGAAGGAGAATTGGTGTAGAAGTGGCCACTTTTTAATGGTTTTATACCATGCGTAGGATGAACAGACATTGTTGAAATCCTCATGTCAATCTTAAATTGTTATAGGCAGAATCAGGATAGTCAGAATTTAGCAGGGGACTTTTCGTAAAAAATCAATGATCGAGGGTTGAACAATTATTATATGTAAATAGTACTGGTATTACATGTTGCTGAGATCACTCCATGTCTGTTTTCAAGGAAAACCAAATATTGTTTAGGAAGGTCTTCCAAAACACTAGTCAAAGTCACACTTGTAAAAGTAATGTTAAATTGGCTTAGTTCATTAATGTTTCAATACCTATCCTTTCCATTTCTGGCCATTACAACCCCCCTCCCCTCCCTATAGGTGGTGCCTTTCCCTTCACCATCGGTCGTATCGAGCATGGCTTCAACGTCAGGCCTGATCTCTGTGCTGCAGAGAACAATGTCAATCCAAGGAAATACATCGGGCAGATCTACACAGACTCACTAGTGCACGATGAAAAGGCACTCAAGTACTTGGTGGAAACGATGGGAGAGGTAGAGCATTGCTTCAATTTTAGGATCAATAGTCAAAATTCAATTTCTAATCCAGTCTTCTTGGGTTCACTCAAGCATGTTCCTTCAGCGGTCAACAGTAAAGTCGTTACAGTTGTGCACTATGGAAAGTTAGACAGCAGACATGTTCAAATTCACTGCTGCATAGATCATTAAATTAAACTTGTGAACTGAAATCTGTGAATAGAACCTTTTGTATTCCAGACATATGTTCTCTCCGTTAAGATTTATTGGCAATGTCCCAAACATCTTGACTGAGGACATGAAGCCAAAGAGTAATCAAGAGTGTAGGAGACTACCCCATGGCCATCTGTTTTATACAGATATTGACTAGTGGGGTGTGTAGTGTAACAATTTTGGGACCGCTGAAGGGGGTTATATTTTCCCCAGGGGTTTTTTGATCATGAGGGAAAATATAACTTCCCTGCGTTCCAGAAATATGTTTTTACCAACTTAATATCAGATAACTGATAATTACCTGGTATCAAACAAAACCCAGAAAGAATGAGATTCAAAATTTGGAAAAGTTTAAGCAATATTCGATTAAAAGTAGGAAAGGTATGAATTTTTGAAGTTGTCTTTAGTGAAACACTATCAGCCTTTTCACACACAGCTAGAATTCTATAAACACGATTAGTTTAAAGGGCTTTAAACTAATCATCTGTACATACAACATCATTCACACACAGAAATTTCGATGCGATCGTTAATCGTTTCGTGATTAACTACTGCTCTTAAAATGCGCATTGAAGGTCATGTCATATCAAACAAAGCGCACGCTCCATCCAGTTTAAACACGTTTAAACACGAATAACCTTTCACACACAAAATGTCAAGCTCTCTAGATACGAACTTCGTATCTGCAGCCTGCTTTGAGGGGCGTATGAACCGCGACTTCGTATCTATCCGAACATCGTATAAACGATGTTCACACAGGGAAAATTTTCTTTAAACATGTTTAAAACTGTTGAGTATAACACGTTTATACTAATCATCTCTAGATACGATGAATTTTAGCTGTGTGTGAAAAGGCTGTATGACGGATGCCAGATCAATAATAGACAAAACATAAAATTCCATTAGTGGCCAAGATTGTGTTGATTTTCGGTCAGTTTGGGGTTAGTTTAGCAATGCGTCTGGGATATAAGCATAAGGTTTTCTAGATCTTGATGGTATTCCTGTGTCTTCCTCTTCTTTCAGAACCGTGTCTTACTAGGCAGTGACTACCCCTTCCCACTGGGTGAGCACCATCCTGGTAAACTCATCGACTCAGTAGACAGCTTCAGTGACGAATTGAAGGTGAGCATTTGTCATTACGAAAAGCTCTCGTTAAAACTATATCCCACCACTATAACACAGGAACCAACGTAAGTCAGGTGGGGTATCAGGTCCCCACTTTTGTTTCTCTCATTAAAACTTGGACAGGGCCTTAAGCTTGCAGCTCTGCATGAGAGATTATGATATTGTATTGCAGCTGTACTCTTCACCACCTTACATAATAGTGTAAACAAACTCTTACTGGGGCTCTGCCTGAAAGGAAGTGAGAAGTAGGAAATATATATTTTACTTGTTTTAAGATATTTCTGTCTAAAGTCACTTATAATTTAGATGAAGCAAAATGACCCAGAATTGGCGATATAACAACAATTTTAACTGTGAAAATTAGCACTCTTTCTCCCTTCCTCTCTCCCTCTATCATGCTTATCTCTCTCTCCCTCTCTTTCACCCCGTCAAGATCTCGGCGGGGGGATTACATTGTACAGTGCTTGTGTTTACTTTAGGCCTGGCTTTAGGAGTAGTGAAAATGGGGGTTTCAATTTTAGTTTTTGACGAGTTTTCGTCATGGCAGTGTTCCCACTTTCCTCCTATCACGGAAAAAAGACAAAATGTAGAAAAGTAAAAACGAAAGTGGCCAATATCTTATGTGGTGTCTCCTGTCCAAAGTTTGATTGATATACGTATGTATGCCATCGTGTTTGCAACCTCTGTTCATTTAAGCAACAAAGGAAATGAGATCGTAGCCTTTCGAAAAATTCAGGGGAAATGACTCAGGGAATTTAGTTTTCATGAAATGCTGGGAGCCTTGTCCAAAAAACATATATTAGAATTTTTTCATTTTTATAAGTATCTTGTGCTAGGATAGAGCATTTCCTTTTCTTGCAGTTTGTTTTCTTGATATAATCTGTTTGCACAGAACTCACTGACTTCATCTTCACTTAAAGACATTTTAGAAATTCTATAAGATATAGGTTACAATTAAGTGGTCTGTATGCAGTATATATGTCTGTAAATTGAAATGACCGATGTTCAGTTTAGTATTTGAATTATGAATATTTTATGTTAGTGGAAACCGTATGCAAAATATCAGTAAAACAAAATTCAAAATGTTTAAGAACCTGGAGAATATTTCATTCGTGTTAGAGTTTTATTTTAATAAGAGACTAAATCCTGAGCTATTGTTGGATTACTCATGTGATAGAGATGTATACAGTTATTTAGGGAAGTCCTAATGTTTTACCATGGACCCTTGTCTTTCTTTCCACCTTCTACAGGATTCTAAATCATGTAGAAATCCCCCCCCCCAAAAAAAAACAAAAAAAAAAAACAACAACAACAACAACATGTATGTAGCTGAGCTATTTTTGTCTCGCCTGCGTAGCAAAAAGCGAGACATAGGCGCCGCTTTTCCGGTGACGGCGGCGGCGGCGACGGCGACGGCGTCAACATCAAAAACTTAACCTAAGGTTAAGTTTTTGAATTTTTGGTATAATTTTTAAAGTATAAGATCTTAGTCAATGAAACTTTGACTATAGGGTAATCAAATATCCCCAATCATGTGAGTAGAATTTCAGATCACAAAGTCAAGGTCAAAGGTCATTTCAGGTCAACAGACTTGGACTATGTTGTAGCATCATCATCGAAAACTTAACCTAAGGTTAAGTTTTTGAATTTTTGATATAATTTTGAAAGTATAAGTTCTTAGTCAATGAAACTTGGACTATAGGGTTATCAAGTCTCCCCAATCATGTGAGTAGAATTTCAGGTCACTAAGTTAAGGTCAAAGGCCATTTAAGGTCAACAAACTTAGACTTTGTTGTGGCATCAACATTAAGATTTTCAAAATGCTTCTTCTTCGTTATTTTTCAACCGATTTTGATTCTGATTGTTTCATATGATAGGGCTAGGAGGGGATTTAAAATTTCTACACAGAATCATGAAATTCATTATCTATGCTAATTTATGCAAATTTATTCGAAATCACAAAAAAGGCTTCTTCTCCTTCATTTCTCGACCGATTTTGATTTGGTTTGCTTTATATCGTAGAGCTAACTTTGGTACACTAAACTTGTACACAGAATTTTGAAATTGTTCTCCATTAATTAATTATGGTAATTTATGCAAATTTATTCCAAAAATAACAAAAATTGCTTCTTTTCCCTCATTTCTTGACCGATTTTGCCTTATCTGGTAGAGCTAAATTTGGAACAATAAACTTCTACACAGAATTGATTATTTATGGTACTTTATGCAAATGAAATGAAATTATGTCCCTTCCAGGGCATCAAATTTCTATTTTTTGACCAGTTCAAAAGTGTACCACATAAAATTTACGATAGTTGTTGTTGTGAGATGCAGATGAGCGCTACGTCATTGACGTTCTGGTTTATCATATTGAATTGCGTTATGCAGGCGAGACCGCCGAGAGCGTTTCCCTTGTTGGATTACTCATGTGATAGAAATCTGTATAAGTATTTAGGAAAGCCCTGCAGTTTCAAAGATGACAACATCCATAACTTTGTTCTCCTTTACCATGGACCCTTAATTTTTTTCTTCTCCACCTTCTACAGGATTCTCTTATGGCAGGCAATGCCCTGGAATTCCTTGGTCTGAACCGGTCCCAGTACGAGCCAGACCCTTCACTCTCACCTTCACAATCCAAGTGCGGCCTTCAAAAACACAAAGTCAAAAGCTCTTCCAACGATGATACAGGGGTAGAAAATGGCACAAAAAGGATCAAACTAGCTGATGAAAAGGAGGTTCAATAAAGCGCAGTCCCACTAGTTTATTTTTAAATTGATTGTATAAGTATTAGCTAGACCCCTCACAAATGCCTTCCCAATTCCAGTGAGGACCACAGAAAGTCAAAGGCTCTTCTGCGAGGACGAGATGGAGTAAGAGATTGGCACAAACAGGATGAAACCAGCCTAAGAAGAGGTTCACTAGAGTGCAGTCCCAATGATTTGGTTTTATGTTTGTCCCAGTATGAGTTAGAACCTAACAAATGCCTTCCCATTCCAGATGTAGACTATAGAAACACGTTGACAAAGGACCTGCGTAGAGGAGACAGGTTCAAACTAGCCAAAGAAGAGGTGCACTTAAGTGTCGTCCCACTGGTTTATTTCTGTTTGTCCCGGACTGTCGATCACAAGGTCCGCAGTTTGAGACCCGCCGCGGCACTAATGTCCTTTGGCAAGACATTGATCTACATTTGCCACACTCAACCCAGGTGATGTAAATGGGTACCTGTCAGGAATTAATTCTTTGAAATGCTAGAGCGCCGCAATGGCAGCACAGCTTAAGCCGGGGTAATAATCTTCAAGTTTGGAAGTGTTCAGTGATTCTAATAAGCGCCATATAAAAACTGAGTATTATTATTATTATTATTACATCGGGTAGTCCTTAGATCTGTTTTTATATGAAGAGTGTGTTGGCAAAGAAAATACCACATGAGTTTGGAATTGAGGGTTAAAAAGTCCTCTGTTGACCCCAGTTTTAGCTTCTCCCAGAAACTTTTCTGAACAGAATAACTCTGAAATATTAGGGCCTGTGAGTAAATTGTAAAATATTTTCTTGCATGTTATCCTTCAATCTTCAATGTTTAGATAATCAGGGAAGTTTTATTTCCTATTGAAATTTACTTTGTGACATATGAATTTTCATAGTGAATAAATACAAATGCTATGTTTTAATCATCAAATGTGTACATTTTTGTTGAGATTCATAGCCTGGCATACCCATATCTTTTGGCCAAATATTTAAAAGAAGCATACATTTACATTTATATGCAAAATACTATTTAATACAGGTACATGTATCATGTACATGCAAATGTGTAAATAGAATGACCATCATACATTGACAAAGGTAACAGCCATTGTCAGTTTTGTATCTGGCAGTATTACCATGAATGCTTCATGCCTTACGTAAAACTATATTTTTTTTAATTTATATGTGTATATAGTGACCTTTTTGAACCGTCATGGAATACTTATTTCCTGTGTTCAAAATCTACATGTGTTCTATAGTGTATTTAAAACTTAAGTGTCCTATCTTTTTTCTTTAACCTGAAATATGACCTTTACAGATTCAAAATCCTGCTTTATTTACTACAAATTCATGGATTTACACCACTTCAATTAAATGTTGGTGTTTTACTGTATTGGTCTGTTAGTGTATGATGAGGTAGGAACTTTAAAGTACATTGTACAAATACAAATACAGATGTTTAATGTACCAAGCTCAGTGAGCTGTTTAGATAAATTTCCTATTTATAAAATATTTTGTAAATACATGTAGGTATTGGTTTTGAGGGTAATTTATGTGCAGGGCAGCTCTTTTGTTTCTGGAATATGATGTTGAATTCAATCAATCAAAACCATGCTTAGAAATTGAATACCTGTGATAAATAAGTTTATTTTTATTATAAAAAATCTCTGCCTATAAAATCATTACCAGTATGTAGTACTCAATGAGATCATTCTGTCGTAAAACTAAGGAGTACATTATTGATTTTTTTAAAGTATTATTTAAAACAAATCTAAACAGAGGTGTTGCTTGGCGGAGGTGGCCAGGTGGGGTTGGCACCCCCAAATTGCTCAAAAATTGTGCAAGTATATAAATGCACAATGTATAGTATATTGGCAAAGGAAGAAATAAGGACCCCTTATTAAATTATTTTAACTTCTTGTTGGAAATCTTTGCCATAATTACAGTTGAGGATCTTTGCTGTGTTTTCTGTGCATTAAGCTTTATAGCAAAGTAAAATTAAGATCACATTTACGGTAAGTATTTTACTTTTATACTAAGCCAGCTTTAAGGTGAAATACTTACTGATGTAATGGGCATTTTGACATCACTTGGCCATTAACAAATTATGGGCGATAAACTTGTTGCATTGAATGCGTACTGATTTAATTGTGAACATCTTATCATGAAAACCACATACCTGCCAATCAACAAGGCTGCAAAATATTTGACTTTAATAGTGAGCTAGAGAGTCATTCTTAATTCAGGATAAAATACTTAGACAAAAAATCCAACTGAATACCAAAGATGGCTATAAAGTATTTTACCTAAGCAGAAACTTGAAATATATATATATATTTCTGACGTAAGTATTGAATTGAATCTGGTTACTAGTTTTTAATACACAAAATGGACTTCCATTTGCAGATCAAGATTTAGTTAAAAATTACACATGGAATCCCAATTAAATGACCTGATATGATGTGGAATATTTCTTTATTAAATTATTTTTTACCACTTCAGCATTCACTATTGTTATTCTAAAAAAATATGGCTGTTGGCAGAAGGTTGCAAGATAAATAAAGCAGCATCTCCAGGATCTTTCCATAATTACTTCTACATTTCTACAATGTTTTCATTTTTTCATTTTTTTTTTTTCATTTTTTTTTTTGAGGGGGAGGGGTAAATCTTTCTGTTTTTTTCTTCCTGGTTTTAAATTCAAGCCGATATGAAAGTACTGCATATTTGCAAGATTTGATACACAAATACTAGTTTTTCTTCAAATCAATTTGGAACATAGAAATCTGCAGTAAGGTAATCTGGTCATGATTTTATTTATATTCATTTTCATTGAATAGTTTTTTACATATATTTATTGTAAAACTGATTGAATTTCCCCTTTTGCCTTTTTCTCTACATTATGTATAGTGTATTCAAGTCCTCAATATGTGATACCCTTGCCAGTTTGTTTTTAATTCTTATGAAATTCCCGCTGCTTCCCAATCACCTATTTTTTGTTAATATGTACTTGTAAATATTATAATTATTGGTATAAAGGTAAATAAAACAAGAATTTGTTTGCTCAAGTCAAACTGGAGCCAGCCTCGGTTGTAATTGTGTTTGTTGTGTCTATTAAAGTATTGTGTTGAATGATGAACAAAACGTGAAAAAAACACTTTGAAGATGTTGTGCAATTCAAGTTGTACATTGATATCTCTCTTGTTAGTATATTAGTAGTGAATCATACTTGACATTGGAATAATTTGAAAAACGGCATGTTTGTCCCCCTTTACAATGATGATGCCACATGTGCATTGAGTATGTAATCAGGGAATGTGTAGAACACCTGAAAATGGGGTCAAGTCAAAAATTTGTTGTCAATGGGGAATTCTTCATGTGTTGACATTTTGACTTGGGCCCCATTTTCGAGGTTAATGCCAAGTCCATAATTTTATTAAAAAGTACATGAGTCAGACAGCCCATAAGTCGAAATTGAACCCTAAACAATTTGTCAGGACGTGTGAGAATTTTTTTGTTTGGTCTTTTTTTCATTCTTCTTTTTCTTTCTTTCTTTTTCTTTCTTTCTTAATGCTTCCTTCTTTTCTGTTTTCTTTTCTTTAGAATCATGTTAAATATTTCCAATTTACCCCTAAAAAAAAAAAGGTGTTGTATTGCCCTTTAGGTGCCTAAACATGGGTCGGTCGGATATCCTTTTATTTTTTGTTAAAAACTCCCTCTTTAGCCTGATATTTCTCAGTTTTGAAAGCTTTAATACATTTTTTCTCTCCAAAAAACGGTATAAAATTAATAAAAAGCCAACCGGACATTTCAATTTTTTTGTGTCGGTCGCAAAGGGCAACCCATAGGAAAGAAATGAGCCTGCCGCATACTCCTGCGGCAGACTTGTCGCAGATCTGCCGCAGACCTGCCGCAGACAGTCATCTTTTTCACTTGCAAATTAGGTCTGCCGCAGACCTGCCGCATACTCTTTCAGTATGATGAAGAGTCTGCGGCAGGTCTGCCGCAGACTTGCCGCAGACTTGCCGCATACTCTTTCAGTATGATGAAGAGTCTGCGGCAGGTCTGCCGCAGACTTGCTGCAGACTTGCCGCAGACTTGCCGCAGACTTGCCGCATACACTTTCAGTATGATGAAGAGTCTGCGGCAGGTCTGCCGCAGACTTGCTGCAGACCTGCCGCAGACTCTTCATCATGAATATTCATATCTCATATAGACCTGCTGCAGACCTGCCGCATACTCTTTCATATCCAGTACGTGGCAATAAAGTATGCATGTAGATAGAACCAGTGATAAACTGATTGATACTTCATAATCGATATTGGCAATATCGATATTACCAATTAGGTAATACCAATTAGGTCGATATTATATTCTATTCTCAATTGTATTAACTCCATCACATAGATCATTTGAAGTGTATTCAAGAGTAACATTTAAGAAATAAAGGTAACAAAGGTACTAAGGTAGAAAAACTTATAAGGCGTATTAATGGAAATGATAAAGTTCTAACAACCGAATCTGAAATTGCCAATGAATTTAATGATTTCTTTGTAAACATCGGTCCAAATCTAGCATCAGCAATACCAAATGTACCCACATTATTTGAAGATTATTTGAGTAATAGTGTTGAGCAATCCCTTTTTTGGAAACCGGTCACAATGAAGGAAGTTCATGACCACATGTTGGCTCTAGACGAGAAGAAAGCTTGTGGTTACGACAACATTCCAGTACGCCTGATTAAGGATGGTGCATCTATTTTGGCTGAACCATTAAGACATATCTTCAATCTTTCATTGGAAACAGGAAATTTCCCTGATCAAATGAAAATTGCTAAAGTCAGTCCACTGTTTAAGAAAGGTAATAAACATGAAACGGGGAATTATAGACCCATTTCTGTCTTACCAATTTTGGGTAAAGTATTAGAAAAAATAGTTAATGCTCGATTGACCAGTTTTCTAGAAACGCATGACATTTTATATCACCATCAGTACGGATTTAGGAAAAAGTATAGTACTAAATTATCATTAATTAATCTTATGAATACGGTATTGAAAAGTATAGACGAAGGATGTGTTACGCTTGGTGTGTTTCTTGACTTTCAAAAGGCTTTTGACACAATAAACCATAACATATTATTTAAAAAGCTATCACATTATGGCATCCGAGGACATGCACTGAAATGGCTCGAAAGCTATCTTAGTGACAGAATCAGATGCAGTTTGTGAAATACAAAGAGTCATCATCAGAAAGTAGATATATCAAATGCGGTGTACCACAAGGTTCTGTCTTAGGACCAACTCTGTTTTTAATCTATATAAATGACTTGCCAACTGTGACAAATGATGATTCTAATATTTTTCATACTTTTCCCAAAGGTGTAGATCAAATAGATGAGTGTGAAGTAAATGAAAATTTAAAATCAATACAGAATTGGTGCACTGCAAATAAGCTTACTATCAATGCGTCAAAAACCAATTTCATGTTCTTCAGTAGTCGTAGAAGAAAGGCTGTGCTTAAAGGGAGATTAAAAATATCTGGGGCAGAATTAAGAGAAGTGGAGGAAGCGACATTTGTTGGCATTACCATTGACAGACATTTTACATGGAATTCACATATAAAATCTGTTAATGACTGTATACGGAGAAAGGTCGGTATCCTCTTTAAATTACGGCACTTTGTCCCTAAACATATATTGATACTGTTGTATAAAGCTCTTATACAGCCACATATTACATATGGCATCGAGGTTTGGGGTAGTACTTATAAATCACACTTGAATTGTATATTTTATACTCAAAAGATGGCTGTACGTGCTATAACTTTCAAGCCACATCGTTCTCATACTAATGCACTGTTTCATGACCTCAAATTGTTGAATGTTTTTAAATTGCATAAATTATCTATTTGTACTTTTGTGTTTGATTTGATAAATGAACGATTACCTCATTCCTTAAAACATTATTGCAATTTATTCAAAACGCCCTCTCATGACCACACCTATACAGGCGCTTTGGTAAAAAAAATTGTAGCCGTATCATCGTATAGACGTCCAAATTTGCTTTGAAATACCTACCTAGTACCTTGAACGATGCATGGTCTCGGAATGCAACCAGTAAGTTTATGATTTGAGATCCATTTTCATAATTGTATGCTCTATATGAGATCCGGAAGTAACTTTTTTTTAAGGATATAAAGCCATGAATGATCATCGACAGGAACGTTCGCCTCGGTATATTTAGGTCCCACCTACTGAATATTGTGTACAGTAACCTGCAATTAATACGACCGCTGACAAATTCGCATTTGACTCTTTTTGAGTCTTTGATTTTGAATTTGGGTCGACTAAATTTAGTGGATCCAGACTCCGCCTGTCAATTTATTATGTCAGCTTTAAAATTTACATTACCCAAAATGCTTACGAGACCTTGTTATGTTTTTTTTCTTCAAATAAAACACCCCAAAAAATGTTTTTGCGTTGCCAATTTGTTGCGTTGCCCTTCTTCACGGATGCCATTTTACACAAATTGCTATTAGGTCTAGGCCTTTAGTAAAGTAAGTATAAAATTGGCAATGTGAAAACAGTTTTTTTTTTGCCCTAGGGCCTAGATCTAGTCTAGAGTCTTCACAGTTTGTACAAAATGGCTGCATTCTGCATTTCCACAAAGTGCACGTGGATGAAAGGAAATGCGCATAGATCTAGGTCTACATAGATCTAGTACATGTAATGTATGTGGCACATGCATACATATCTTATATGCGAACAGGCATATAAGATTTCCCAGTCTTCCATCATCAATTTAAAGGTATAGACCAGTTTTGGAAAGTGGAAACGTCCCCCTCTCAAAAAATGTACAGTGCTTGTAACTTTACCAAGACTGGGCCAAATTTCTTATCATTTTGATGATTCCAGAACCTTGCAGTCTGTCTTGTGGTCAACCTTTTTTTCCAACAGGGTGATTTATCACTGAAGATAATCTTGGCTGTTGCATCAAAAACCTGTGCCCATATTCTTTTAAAATCAATAACTCTGAAAACGAACGAACGAAGGCATGGTTGTAGCGTTACTGGAAAACTGAAGAACCCTTTTTTGTGTCTTCCTTGGGCGGTCTTTCTGTACAAGTTTCACTGTATCACTTATCTATTTTCTTGTACCCTCAAGCGCCTTGGAGGAGCTGCCATTCCCCCTCCCCAAGCCCCATCTTCCATCCCTCCCATGGCACCTGTAGAAAGAGAAAAGATCTACCAATGGATCGTAGAGCTAGCCAGCCCTGACACAAGAGAGAATGCCCTCCATGAGCTAAGGTAGGTACCCAGAAGCAAGAGACTTTGTGATGAGAGTGTGTCACTTGGAATTCGATATGTTCATATGGGTGACAAACACAGTCCTCCTTGTGATATACTAAATGCTACTTCTTCTGTTGACTTCTAACCAATCTACTATATTTATATAATAGCCATGCATCTCTTGCATTTGTAAAGAGCATCAGGATTGTTAGAATGAGGTCCATTTTGGAATGAATTTTTGTCAAAATCTAATCGTCCTTTCAAATCAGTTCTATAACATGATGAAACACGTAATCACTCAGGGTTCATATAAGTGGATAGCATCCTTTGGGTTTTAGTGAGGGGATTTCAGAAAAAAATGCCAAGGGGAAAAGGAGGGCAAATTCTCCCATGCAAAAGTATAGACAAGGTGGTGTTATAGCACATTTGCGAACAAGAAAAAATACTTTAATCCTTCCAAATCAGTGTCAAGGATGCTGTATGAGCAATGATTTTAACTTTCACTAAAAGTATATAGTTTACTACTGAGAATCCTGTGAACATTGAATAATCGTTACCAGGTATACACATTTATAGATGTCATAGAAATTTACAAACATTTTTCATGCACTTGTACATGTAAGTCAAACTGGATTGTATGGTAAATGTGATGCTCATTATGCTTTTTCTTTGCTTCAATTCCCTGCTTTACAACAGTAAAAAGCGTGAAGTGGTTCCAGACCTGGCGCCAATGCTGTGGCATTCCTTTGGGACAGTGGCTGCACTCCTTCAAGAAATAGTCAACATTTACCCCTACATCAATCCACCTGCACTCACAGTAAGTACATAACATCTCAATAGAGCAACAAGGGCGTTAACTCATATTCTTTAATACAGAGTGAATGCCCTTCTGGCTCTGAACAGATGATACACAAGTTATTTCAAATCAATGATTCTTGAAAATTTGTGTAAAGGTATATTTTGGGGCAAGTTCAAGGTTTTGGTCATTCAGTATCCACTATCCATGTTTTAAAGAAGTGTAGAGCTCTTGGTATAAAATTAAAGCAATGAGTTATTTCACTTCATTTTTCATCTGATCTACGATCTAGTACTGCTATTAATTTATTACAAATCTAAGATGTGGTTGGTAACATACGGGACAATTTACATGTACCTTATGCTTGGCCTGCTATTAATCAGATCCAGTGGATTCAACGTTGTCAGAAAGAGGGGCCTAAAATGTTTTAATACAGATTTACCCCCCCCCCCCCCCCCTAGCCTTCTCTTATCTAGAGGGTGTATAAGGGAATGTGTGTTGTTATTGGACGTTTGTGACTATATTTTCTTAATCTTTTTTCTTTAAACAAAATGTATTTCTTCTTTTTCTTTCTAATCCCATTATTTTCAGGCCCACCAGTCAAACAGAGTGTGCAATGCCTTGGCTCTGCTGCAATGTATAGCATCACATCCAGAGACGAGATCAGCATTCTTACAAGGTAAAAATAGCTTCTATGTCCGAATTATTCATAACAGTGTTTTTATAATTCTTTACGATGTCTGTATTAAACCAGTGTAAAGCCTATTTGCTTAACAGTACAGGGGCTCTTTTTGGATTTGTATAGTTACAGGGAGATTTCATTACCGTGATATTCTAGTATTTTATTTATTTATACCAGAGCTTTTTTTTGGGGGGGGGGGGGGGGGTTTCCAGAGCTTGTGTGGAGGTTCAGTAGCAAATTAATCACTGATCCAGTGTATTGCCCTCACTGTCTTTATAATTGATAATGTAATCAAGTTGAATAAAAATACAGGTTTAAACAAATATGAAATGCATTTTACTAAAAATGTAAGCCCTATTGGCATTTCAGTATAGGAGAGGATAAAATTATTCTTTCTGGAAGTTCATTCAATGTCTATGAAACTGCACAACTGTGTCTTCTCTGCAGCCCACATCCCTCTGTTCCTCTACCCCTTCCTGCACACTGTCAGCAAGACACGCCCATTTGAGTACCTCCGTCTTACAAGTCTGGGTGTCATCGGTGCTCTTGTCAAGGTAAACTTATGTGATGTCTTAAGGGCATTGTGAAGAAGTGTCCTTTTGATTTTCTATCAAGAGGTTAGAAGTTCAATTCAATCCCAGCCTTGTGCATGCTCCCGTAGACAGATATCATTTCATTCATCCTATTATTTTTCTTTTCCTATCATTCATTCCCTCTATACAGTGTGAGTCAAACAAAAGTTTACACCTAGAAAATTGCTAATTATTTAAAAAATCTTCTATGAACAGTAATCTATTATACATCTCATGAAAGAGTGTTTCATCCCAAATCATTTGGTATCATTTTTGTGTGGTATGTGTTCACGCTTGGATGAACAGGAGGCATTGTTTGCGAGAGTGCAAAAATCGAATTGCGCCAAAGTTGCTTATCTGATGTTTAAATAAAACAATGGGAATTTGGGTATTAAATCATTTTTTTCAGATCCAAATAACATCCCTGACAAAACTAAACATGCCACACATATCAAATATTGAATATCAAATATCAACGAACATTTGTGCGTGTGTGTGACTTTGCTTCTGCAAGTGACTTTGCTTCTGCAAAAAGCATTTGCAATGCATTTCATTTGATACATTTAATTCATTCTCTCACTCCGATAATCCCAACATAATACATGCTGTACGCAATACTTTGGCGCAAGTCGATTTTAATAATGTAATTTATGAATCTGTGGAAATAAATGAAATTGAAATTGAAAATTAAGAGTGTCGTAATTCTTTTCCTTTCTTTGCAGACTGATGAACAAGAGGTTATCAATTTCTTACTGACGACAGAGATCATCCCACTCTGTTTGAGGATCATGGAGAGTGGCAGTGAGCTCTCAAAAACAGTAAGTTTACATCCTTGAGTACAGCCAGGGAGGTTTTATATTATTACCAGATTTCAGAGTCAGTGACCTGTTTGGTTGAGGCTATTTCAGGCTACATAAAGGTGCGTGGGGCTAAAACTGCGTCTCTTTTTAGGGGTAAAGCCAACTTATATCTTTGTCAGGTAATTTTGTGGACTTCTTTTTCTAAAGAATATATGGCATGCCTTATATTGATTACAACTATTTAGCTTTGTCATAACTCTAACTGACATTTTTTTTGACAGAATTTAGACTACACCATCAAAATCATCATTTTCTTTGATTGTTTAACAATTATTTTGATTTTGATTAAATTCATTTGTACTTTGATTCTAAAGAAATCTGTCAAAAGAAAGATAATATACATTGAGATATAAAAAACAGGAAAAAAAAAACTAATATACAAAGTCATGGTTATTGCATTTTAGGTTATATTTTGGCAACCTTATTTCAATAGTGACATAAGTATTCTCCTTATCTTCCTGTGTTTTGTTAAGGTTGCTACCTTCATTCTGCAGAAGATTCTTCTAGATGAGACAGGTCTTTCCTACATCTGTCAGACGTACGAGAGATTCTCTCATGTAGCTATGATACTAGTAAGTATGAAAAGAGAAATATCAATTACCTACATGATGTGTTTAAAAATAACAATAATAATAGTGTAAACTTATAGAGCACACACACCGTCAAGGGACACTCATGGTGCTAGCCCAGCAACAGTTCTCTGCAGTGTCATATTTAAACACAACTAGAGGATGACAACTGAAACTTATCACCATTCTTATTATCTGACCTCTGTAAGTCATCTTTGTCTTTCAGCATTGTTATTCAGATATCCTTTGCATAATAACCCCTTTAAAAGTACACCAGCAAATAAAGCAAGCCTATTTTCTTACGAAGCCAATTTAAAAGATGTCATAAGACTCATGTCACTTGCAGAAGGAGTAATCTTTTCCCTCTTTGTCAGTGATAGAGAAAAAGGTCTTCATAAGTTATTCACAAAGACTGTCTAATGTGTTATTAGGTTTAACAAGTTGAGCAATGCTTTCCCTCGAAAAAGAGATTATCTCTGGTAAATGAGAGTTGCGTGTCACTGAAAAACTTAAATGTTCTTCCTGTCAGTGGGCAATATGCATAGTAGGGAGTTGTAGCACTATGCTTGATAAATGACTTTCTTCACATATATAAAATGTATTTTGTCTATTCATCTGATATTCATGCATTTCATCTTGTTCTGATTGCTTGCAGGGTAAGATGGTGATAGCGCTGGCGAAGGAACCATCTGCAAGGCTCTTGAAGCACGTTGTTCGATGCTACCTCAGACTTTCAGATAACCAAAGGTAAATACTTATTTGAAGTAATGTACCGGTAGTCAAAAATCTTTTGTGGAAGGGTCCCTTATGAAAGAATACACTGTAGTTCACATTGAACTGTTCTACCTGAATGTTGTAGACCTGTTGCCCAATGCACCCAAATTAGTGAGAGGAATCGATAACAATGTATGTTTAAACAGGAACTGTATTTAATGTAACAAACCTGCTTCTACAACAAAAATTACTTGTATGTGAACTGCCCTCAAGGTGAATGAATCAACATGTTCAGAATTTTGGGGTAAATTTTCAGAACTGTAGTGTAAATGAGAAACATATTGGCCCTTTAAAAGCATTAATAAAGAAGTATTGTCAGTACAGTTTTGACCTTGCCATTTTGACGAATGCAAACAATTTGGGTGCATTGAGATATTGCTAATTCACTTGAATCTCTGTCAAAAGGTCGTGGGGTAAAATCTCTGCCAAGTGTCTATGTCCTCACACAAGGCATTTTATCTACAGTTACCTTTCTCAACCCAGGTGTGAGATAGGTATTACCTTGCAGAATGTATTACTTGAATTCCACTGTGGGCTGATGATGGTTGCCATAGCTTGAGCTAGGGTGATCATTTTCAAACCATAGGACCATAGGAATGTTATTTCATATGATATTTTGAGCCAGAAGGGCATTAGCTCTGTGTACATGTTTAATGATACGAGTGAAAGCCCTTCTTGCTCCCCCAAATCATTATGCACTATACATATACAGAATGTTAAAGCGGGACTGCACTACTTGTAGCTATGTGTGCCCTCTATATAGCTAACAATGCCTAAATGGTACTTGTTTGTCCCCTATGATCCCCTTTTTCTTATGATAATTGAGAGCTGATTTGATGAGAAAACCACCTGTCAGTGACCATGCAGAGAGGTCTAATCCCTCCTGGTCAAACTATAGCAGAAAGGCTTTACATTCATGATCGTCTCTTCTTGTTTTTCTGCATTCACACAGAGCCCGGGGTGCACTCAGGCAGTGCCTTCCAGACCAGCTCAAGGATCAGACCTTCATGGCTGTCCTCAAGGATGACAACTCCACCAAGCGCTGGCTGGCCCAGCTTATCAAGAACCTTACAGAGACTAGCTCTATGGATCCCCGGGGAATCCCAATGCCGCCACAATGACAGAGTGCCGACCAACAAGCCTAGCTTGCTTGGTCACATAATATAGAAAGGTTGTGGAAGGAGATGTATGTGTTTGTGTTTTGTCTGTTCCCCCTGCACCTTTTCTCTTTCTTATTCTACTTTCTTTACTTGTGTTCTAGGTTTTATCATCAGATTCTTACAGGAACCATTATTAATTAAATGATGAGTTGCCTGCTTTACCAGGATCATGAGTCAAAGCAATTAAAGGAAGATAATTCCTACAAATTTCCCTACTTCTAGTGCTTTTGACATGTTTATTTGGACAAATTTGAACTTCCTTTAATGAGGCTCTAACTGGGGGATGAGATCTGAAATAAAGATTTATCTTTTTTCATATAAGAATTGTTTTTTAAAACCAATTGATTTTCTAGTGTAAGAGAAGTAATGGATAGAAAAAGGATAAAAGTTTTGGTTTAAAATTATTTTTCTTCTCTCCCTCCATCTCTCTCTCTCTGTTTGTCCCTTTGTCTGTTCTTTCACAGTGGCATCTTCATATTTCTTCATTATTCTAAATGAAAATCCTGAACTATCTCTGTCTATCTTCTTTGCAGGGTAAATATTGTCCCAAGGGCAAATGTATTAAATGTTTTTGGAGCCAGTATTGCATTGCTATAATGTGATCTGTGGCTGAGTATGTCTAGACCATCTTGGGTCTATGTGGGGTAAGATTATGCAATGGGTAGATGATCTAAAGTGAGTGCACTGGGCTGCTAGAAGGCACCTTTAAAAACATTACTGGGTAGTGACATCTTGAACACATCATGCTAGAGTCACGCCCAGTGAGGCCTTAGAAAAGCGCCATCTATTGCTCAAAAGCAACCGCTAATGTGCAGCAGTTTACCACAACATTTTGTGTGTATTACATGAATGGCAAGTGGGGATAAAAAAAAAGGTAGCTGAATGGAACAATTGTCCTCCATGCACCTACACATTTGTATGATATGAGAGACAATAATGTAAAGTGTGGTACATGTAAGTATGTTGATGAAATCCAGTGCTCAGTAAACCACCTGCTTTCTGTGGCTTGTGAAAGCGGTTTCAGGCTTGAATTTGACTGCAAGAATGGTAATATGCAGGTATAGAAAAACGCATACAGAAGATTTTTTACAGTCATGGTACTGTCATACGTGTACCAGAAATTTATGTGAGCTGTTTGTGACAGCCGATTTCTGGCAAGAAACTTTCACTTATTGTAAAATTCAAAATTGTCATGGCTGCAAAAGTTTGCTGCAAAAATGACAAATTTTGTGAAGCCGCACACTCATGAGCTGGTTTTACAGAAGTGTTCAAATAACAATATAACTATGTACCAGTTATGACTAACAAACTTATTAGTAAACACACCTTTTGGACACTTTCTCAGGTATACTGTGAAAACTTGCCAAGTTTGGAGTGATGAAATCAACTGCTCTGGTGCATGTGAAAGTATTTTCAAAGATTTTGTTTGTATATAACCTTACTGATGATCAATTCACTCATACAGTCTGGTAAATAAGACCATGTTTTGTAAATAGATGCATGTATGTTCATCTATGTGTATAAAATCAAACTGTAAACAGCTGTATGTAAATAAAAGTAATGCCTTTGAGGATGTGACATCGTACACGAGGCAGTAAGCCATTTAAAGGCTTGTTCAGATACATGTCAACTCCAAGGCATTTTCTTCTTCTTCATAATGACCCAAAGTGTAATACACTTAATAACATTTCTGTATCTTTATTCTTGTAATGCAGAGCTCATCAACATGTAATAGAAATATGCAGTGGGTTTTTGGCGGCGGTTTACCACGTCATATCTGAGCTTTAAGATGAAATCTGCCTTAAAAATATAAATTAGATAAGCCTATTGTGGATCACATAACTGTATATCACAGTATACAGATGCATACGAGTTGTGTTAATTTTGGTTTTTGTAACAAGGCATTGGCTTGTGTTCTCTTTGTGTAATTGCACATATTTGGCCTGTGTTTCTTTTAGTGCTTTATCATTTCATGTCCTAATGGGGATTCAGTTATCCTTTATCATTGTTGATTTCATGTTCAATCTTTTTTATAATCAGATTAAAGGGGAAGTCAATCAATCATGCACCAAAAATATAATCATTGCAAATATGTTTTAATACAACCCTTGTATGAAATCAATCCTTTCCATCATCAGTAACTAAGAAAATGAAAATGAAATTGTCTGTACAGCAAATTGGAGGAGCTCGCAAGATACTTCAGTGTTGCCAATTTATGTTTCATTGATGACAACCTCAAAAATTACATTGGATATTGCTCAAACTTTCATTAATTTGTTTCTTCTTATTTTTCTGCTTTGATTAAAACCAAAGTAATTATCAGGGTGGATTTCCCCTTTAAAGAAAAGGTCTAGTTCTTGGAAAGGTGAAAAATAATTTGTGAGCTTTTTCATTTTGTTCATGTCTGTTAGAATATACTCGAAATATGACAAATTAAAGCTAAGAGTCAACAACACTTTCATGCCACATATTTGTGAGGTCCCATGTACACATTTCTGTCATTTTGATGATTAAAAACCTCACGGTATAGACCACTACTTATGTGCTACATGATCAATCTTTTCTGCTTGCTTCCACAAAGTTTCTTTCACAATGCAATCATATGATTAGCACTCAACCGTATAGCTAGAATAATATCAAAGCAGATGCAACCAAATGGTGATTACATACTGGTTGTCTTTGACTGCTAAAACAATTAAAATTGATTAAATAGATGACAAATAACACAAAATTGACAAAGTATGGTTCAGTCTTTGAATATAAAATGATTTTACTTCCAAATGAAAGTTAAGTACTTTTGTCATGAATAACTTTAAGGCATGTTGTATCAACTTACTGGCAAGTTATATGATTTGCAACTGAACTTTTTTCATCTTTTTAAAGTGGAAAACTAAACTCGACTATCTATAAATATACAACATCGTCGAAGAAAGAGGTAAGGAAGTGCCCTTCATCATGTAGCATTACATGACTGAACATATTGGATCAAATTATTTAAAAAATTCTTCATCCATACTATTGATAAGCCTTTTACGTATTTGTACACCTGGGAAGAATCATATATTCTTGAGGGGTAGTGATTTGTTCCTGTATTGCAGATTGTCAATTTTTGTTGATTCCAAATGCAACTTTTAACATATTATATGCTTGTCATTATTTTGTTGATTAAAGAATGAAACAGCCCCTACTATTTGTATCCAGTGTGAATTTATGATTATTTACAGTGTTATTAACCAAAATAGACATCCCCTTTAATATATCTATACAGCTATTTATACAATTCCTACAATATCAACAATAAAATATGATATACCTTTGCACAAAAAAATACAAATCTGAATAACCGTCTTTTTCTCTTTTAAAACACTATGTAATAAATAAAACATGAAAGTTCAGGTAAGCATAAACAAGTCACACTAACTTAACATTTCTTTTCTGTGATTCATATTGAAACAAACAAGCTCATATTATAATAAAATTGTAGTTATAAAATGTATATACACAAAATACATTAACAAATGAAGTACAATGTAAAAACTGATTACACAACTTGCTTTTTGTACATACAGTCTATCCCATTATCTTTCCATTCTATTACTCTCTTTTATGCTTCCAAGTATAAACCGATGAACTAACTTTAAACTAATGTTTACATCTTCATTTTTTCAATGACTAAATTTGGCATATCTGACAGGTGATTTAGTTTTCAGTTTGACTTGGGGTGAACAGGGTGAAGAATATCTCACAAACAGTTCACAATTTGCGTGGGGTGAAAGAACTGAAAGATGGGTTTGTAAGCATTTTTGTACATTAATCATGCCATATTTTGTTAGGCGGGAAGCCACGGGCAACCCTGCCCCAATTACTCATAAACGGCATAGTTTGAACTAAAAATTATGTTGCACTTCCTTACACATTTCCCTCTACAAATTTGGTCTAACCTGCATCAGTCCAGGCCGATTTTACCCATTGAAAGGCATGCAGTACCCTTATGTAAGATTGGAATTTTATTTTTCATATTACCAAAAGAAACCTCCAGAAAGATTCTACACATTTGAAATTCGATATCTTATGCTAATTTTTGCAATTTTATTTTAAAGAAATAAGATGAGCAGTCAGATTTTGTAGTGCCTGCTGTGGGCTTTAAGAAGGGATAACATCCTCTATGTGAACACTGTACTCGCAAGGGAAGGTCATGTGTCTCAATAGGGCAGACTCTAGGATATTGAAATGCTATTCAGCATGTAGAATAGGCCATCCTCTTTGGCTTTGAAGACATGACAAGGTGGGCCTTCTCAGGACTGAGTAGTCCAATGGTGACTTTAGGAGGGGTATCCCCTTCTCTCCATCCCGCAGTGCTCTCCAGTTTCACCATCAGAAGTTTGGCAGCCGACATATAACCTAGAAAATAGATGGCACGGTGGTGGATATGACAATTGCTGTGTGGTCAATTTCTACAAGGTAATGTCATCCATCCCTTGACCAAACATCATGCTTTATTGGATCTAACCCTTTCCTATATCTTTTACAAATGTCCAGCAAAATTCACTAACACTGTTTCATTTGCTTGAATTGGTGAGAATTTTTATTTGACTTACCACCCTCTCCCCCCATCCCCCACCTCACACACAAATATACATTAAAATGAATTAATAATATGACTGATGTGTTTTTTCGTTTGGACCTTAACCAATAGATTGGGGATTTCTAAACAGAGGAATTCATTTAGACAGCCCATGCATGTGATATGAAATGAAATGATTTACAGAGTCTATATACATGACTAACCTGCATTTGCTGCAATATGAATCGGTAGGATGCCATCAAAGGTGCTGATTGACGGATTGGCTCCTGAAAACACACAAAGAAAAACTCAACATTAAATTTTATATTCTCTCTACATTCCACTCTGGAAATAACACTTTGCTGTTAAATAATCTGTGTCTCTAAAATAAGTTTTGAAAATATATTTAGTCAATCTAATTTATTCTGAGAAATCTCTGACTTCAGAAAAAGTAAATTTACAGCAAATATAAATGTCACTTTTTCTTTTTAAACAAACACTTCAATTTTTCATTACTGTTAGAATATAACCCCAAAAAAAGTGGGAGAAAATAATGTACCTGGTAATTTTAAGGAAGGGCATCCATTTGTAGGGGTTTCTTGTTGATATTCAATAATAATTATTTTTGTACCGCACTATAAACATTTCTAAAATTGTACATGTCATCATACTTATAAAAATTATGAACAATTCTAATGAGGCCCTCAATACTATACCTGTAATAGGCCTGAATAATCTTGCCTTGTTCTAAATAGCACAGCCGTAAAGTATGCATTTAAAAACTCAGATAGTACAATATATCACCCAATTGAATAGCCTGGTTTACTAACATATTCAAATTTATGGACGTTTCTTTCCCTGGGACATAGGAAGAGTTATTCCATCAACCTGTTATCAAGGAATGAACTACTACACTTGAATCCAGTCTGCATACTTTACTTGTTGCTATGTTGGGCAAGCCTTGGGTGAGCTTTCAGATTATCAAGAACAACCTTTGTTTAAAAAGTATGCAGAAAATTAGTTAGTGAACCACTCTAATGAATTGACTAGATATCTTACCATAGAGCAAGAGAAGCTGAATCATATCTGGATCATTAGTCATGGCTGCAATGTGCAAGGGGGTGTCCCCTTTAGTGTTCTGCCCATTCGCATCTGCCCCTGTTCACAATATATAATCAAATAATTCTTGCATGTTTAATAATGATAACATTCTACAAGTAGCTTAAAAGCATAGGACATATTTTAGTGAAATTGCCCACCCACCAAAAGCCATGCTAAAACAAGATATTTGTCACTTACATTGAATTCTAAAATTGGATCCCACATTTTCTCAAAACAAAGGACTTTTCTCCCATTTACCCATTGTACATCAATATGATTTGCAATACCGATCGTTGTGTCAAAAGGTGGGGAGGGGGATGTTGCACTACAATTACTGACACAAAAGCAGCAAATTTTCCAACATATTGAACAAAAAGTGTCATAAAATTTCTTACAAGGGGAAAAACAGATGGTAGGTTTTCTAACATGTCAGTATAATTGTTAAATTTGCATGACAAAAGTTTAAACTGTGGGTTGTCTTCTCCCTCGACCCCCCCCCCCCTTGCTCCTGCCCTGCGAGATGACATTTTTACAAGGAGTCTTACCACTTTTGAGTAGAATTTCAACAAGGCGTTTGGTTGGATGTCGTGAACCAGATGTTGCAAACACCACAAGATGGAGGCAGGTGTCCCCATGTGCATTCCTTCTCTTCACATCGGCTCCTATCATAGCAATATTAAAAAGAAGAAAACATGAGCTTAAATATGATTCTAGGGTCCTATGGCAAATTGCCCAGCAACAATTTTGGTCAAATTCCAACACTAACCAAATTCATAATTTCATGTTTCTTTAGTGAATAAATCCTTGAGCATACATGTATATATGTAGTGTATATCTCAAAATTTTGACTACAAATATTTCACTTAAACAAGAAATTGCATATACTTCAGAAAATGCATTAATAAGGTAAACTCTTTATAATGTGTACCGTAAATAACGTTGTATAAACCGCCCTCGTGTATTAACCGCACCCCTCTTTTTCGCCCTTAAAAAAAAAAAAAAAAAAAAAAAAATTGTTTTTCTTCTTTTTTCTTCTCCCCCTAAATAAGTGTTGTATCATCACAGATACTTTCAATTCCGTTTGAACGCTAGTTAAAACAGGACGGTTTTTGGTTAAACGGAAATTAATCACTTTTGCCAAAGTTTGATAGTAAGAATAGTGGTCGGGACTGGGCAGGCGCTGGGCCGACCAGCAGGGGGGATCTTCACCCACCATTCCTGGTGAAAAGCACTGCTTTCGTCAGGCACTAATTTCACATGAAAACGTAATGAAAAGTTGTACTTACATTCATATTCCTGTCCTTAATCGTGTTTTATTTGCAAGTGTACATGAATCTTGATTTCAATTTGTCATTAAATGATTATTTTGTCAATATTTGTCTGATGTTGTTGTGTAAAGCTAAGATTCATGGAAGCTGCCATATTGGATTTACAATTCAGGCTCTTTCATAACTGTTGTTATAAATGTTTATTTTTAAGAGGTTAAAAAAAAAATTCTTGTAATTTTCCAGAATAAATAAATTACAATACTATAATATATATTTATTTCATTATTTATTGTAAAATTTGGCCAAAATTGTTACACTTATGTATCATGTAACCAACACAGGTACGTACCCACACTCAAAAAACGAAACCCATCCATTTCCCACCACCAGACATATATTTAGAATCGACAGACATCCATCTTCACGTAAGTTAAAATCATCAATCAACCAGAAATATTACAATAATAATAGTTCAAAATATTAAATATTGCATATTTGTAAGTTTGTTACAAGTATTTACATACAAAATATCGCTAGAATTTTTTTTTTTTCTTCGTCACGTATTTCTTCATCTCACTACATGAATTATCACACGTGGGGCAATGCAAATTGTTTGTCCACCGCACGTATGTAATAACAATCCCAACACAATTATGATCGACTTGGCAGTGACAGAGCACAATTCTAGGCCCCAAATTTCATATTTTGCATCATCGGAATTACATAAAAATTTATCAGATTCAAGATTATAGTATAACATTCATATTAGAAATATTTTTTCTAATGTCAGAACTTCCGATGTATGATTTGAAAAGCATTAAAAACGAGTGTCATTTTCAGGACGATGCTATCTAACCAAGCCAAGTACTTTAGCCTCAGTGACACAATTTGCAGCATGAATTATGTCTGTAACGTGTATAAACCGCACCCCCGACTTTTGATGTTTACCGGCGGTAAAAAAAGTGCGGTTAATACAACGTTATTTACGGTACACAAATATTTTATGGTCAGGTTTATAGAAAAAGTATTCATGTATTTAGGTCTTTAATGTCTTTCTGCAAAATTTGCAACTGTGTTATTGTCCACCTATAGACAAAAATTTGGGCCCAAATTTGTATACAGAATTAGGGAGGCCAATGCCCGGGCGTAAGGCTTCTACGCCTACGATTTGTGCGCTCGTCGCCCACTTCAAAAAATTAGCAGAGGGAAAAAAATGATGTAAAAAAAAAAATTGATGAAAATAAGAAAAGAAAATACAATCATACATTTCACAACATACCTATAATCACGGATCTGTAACAGTCTTTCACCATTTGTTGACGATCTTGCAGATTTTGACGTATTTGAGTCCAATAATTCTCGTAGCAGAACAACTTTACGAACGCGCATCCCAGACTAAGAAAATCCTAGAGGGCGTAGAGGTTTGCTCACTAAAAACCTTCTCATGGGCTGAAGGTAGACACTAAAAATATGGGATCCGTTTTGAGTAAAGAACTTTTGATAGAGATCAACATTTCAGATGTTCACAATTGCCACTTCTAACAACTAGAAAATATAAAGAAAAAAGATTATATCTTTTTAAATACAGATTTTTACAAACTGAACATTCGAAAGTAGATAGAGTACGATGTTTCTGTCAATCTTGCGTTGGTTTGAGCCCTATAGCTACATCCATCTCAAAATGAGAAGAAAAACTGTGAACAGTGACGTCATTGTTCGCGCCAAAAATAAAGGGTATTGCGACATATGTCTGAGCTCCACTGAGCTCCGGTCAGATCGTGCGCAAAGCGTAGTCTTATTTATAGACCCTAGTACCTTATTCTCACAGCACTAGATACGAGTGTCGTGCAGTATAATGTATGAGAAGTGTTAAAAAAAATATTTCAGTAAAAAAAAAAGTCTACGTGAGCAGTCTATACTCCAATTGAGAATTTAAATGAAAGCCATGATTTGAAGGTGTGTGTTGTATGACACATGGTTAGTGAGTGTGTATGTTACGTATAGCGAAAGGGAGAGAGAGAGAGAGAGAGAGTGAGAGAAATATTAGTACACGTACATGACGTACGTTGCATGGATCATGCTACTGTGTTCGCTGCAAGATGGATGTTAATTGGACCTCGTAACTTCTCGATCGTTGATAATAAGGAATACTCATGAGGAAATCAAACTGTTGGAATACACATCTAAGGTAAATATTAATGAATTATATATGTTTCTTAGCTGCCAATTTGTATATTCCTTCTTCATTTTTGAACCATCGCCTTCGGCTCGTAGTAGTAGAAGATGGAATCGTTCGCACATTGATGGCTGGATTTCAGCCTGCATTGGGGCTTGCCTGCGCGGTGTGTACGTGTGCGACCGATTCAAGGCTAGCCGCTGTTGAGTGATTGCACTTTCGCGCGAAGTTTTAAACTTCATCATGAACTTTGTCCGGACAATGACACGCCCATTGCCTCGGGCCTGTCTAATTATCAACGTAATTTCGCGACATGAATTTATCTGTTTCAAGGCTCTTGCGTACGGCCAAGGCGTAGAAGGAAGGGAGTGTTTACAAGCTGGATATCTCCTATTTTATGGAACTTCTGGAGTCGGCAGATGGGTGAGTTTTCTTAGTGAAAGTAAATGCTTTCTTTTAATCTTTGTTTTATTTTAAACAAATTCGTAATTAAAAAGTTAGATTTGGGCATTGGCCTCCCTAACAGAATGCTGACAAACATTGGTTAAAATAGTAATTTTCATTGATCACACAACCCACCTCTTTTCAACAGATAGCTCACAAGGCATGTATTTCCTCCAAGGCAAGCACACTATAACAAAAAGAAAGAACATATTCATAACATTTTTTCTAATATTTAAACAAATTCATATTCTGTATTCACATTTTAAAACTTAGTTTTAAAACTCAAGTGAATATTTCAATGAATAGAATAGTACATATAATAGTGCAATATTACATATTAATTGCATGCACATTTAAAAAAAAAAAATGTTATTTAGGTTGCACCATGATTTAAGCATACATGTACATATCATTTCAACTACATGTATACATAGGAAAGAAGATTCAGCTTACCAGAAATAGTGTCATCTGGTCATCAGAGACTGAATAGTTTGGATCAACATGAAGAACATCTACAATATCCATCACTTCTAAGGCATTGGCCTTCACATAAGAGGCCTGTTGAAGAGGAAAAGCAATTAAAGCAAATGTTGTACACAAACATGTAGCTGCAATGCTTTCTCACAAACACCTGCATTTACATTGACATTGCAGTTCGTAATATTTATATTTTCCACGATGGCTAATTTATTAATATCAAGATCAATACGATTTATTTAAAAATATACATTTCCTTCCTACAAACTTGATCCTCTGTCAGGGATAATATCATACTGATAAGTTAGGAGGAAGAGAATCTTAGGCATTCACAAGCTGGAGTACTAAATGTGGCACTAGTACATGATTAAGCAATAACCTTGAGATACAGTAATGACGAGTTTCATTGGATGATGGCTCAATTCCTACATGTTTGATTTTTATTCTTACTTTGTTAATTAGCAGATAGAAATTTAAAGATTGACCATCACAAAGCATGTTTATCCTACCTTGGCAAGATCAAACAAGCTGAATATCATTTGATCTGTAGGGAAAAGAAAAGAAAAGAGGGGTGAATAGATAAGCATAATTACAATTCAATTTAAGCCCACAAAACTGATATGTTTTTCTCTCGATGCAGTCTGAAAGTGAGGGTTCACATAAACGTCGGCCCAAGAGACCCACAGCCCTTAAAGCCCCACTGCACTACTTATAGCTACTCGCGCCCTCTATATAGCAAACAATGCCTAATCGGTGACCATTTGTCCTCCATGGTCCCGTTTTTCTTATGTTAATTGAGAGCTGATTTGATGAGAAACCACCTGTCAGTGACCATGCAAGGAGGTCTAATCCCTCCTGGCCAAACTAGTGCAGAGGGGCTTTAAGACCAACACATCTTTCTCTTATGCCTCCGTTCTGACAAAGTTTCTGATGGACCATAACACCATCATTGTTAGCAGCTGGTCTCAAGTGATGTCCCATTTAGAAAATGGTCCATGTTTCAAACACTTACATTTCTAATCTTCTGAAAAATTAAATTTCCCTTTTTTATAAACAGAATTATGAATCATCGTAAAACTTGCTTTCAAAAATTGTTATACTTCAAATGCCACAATATTAATCAAATGCTTGAGATTTAACACATGTCTGTCCCTAATGTGACTTTAATGGTGTTAAGTATGTGTAAGGTAATGAGGTGTCTTAGATTTGTAATGAAGAAATCAGGTGAATACTTTTCAATCTCATGAAGATGTAAACAAACCCTCTATCTTCAGTGTTTTGAGCTGAATTGAAGACACAGATCTTCATATTCATCAATTTCACATTATTATGGGTGATTGGGGGTAAAGCAAAACATAAATTATGTTTACAGATTTAGTAACTAAAACTAATGCAATTTATTGACAAAGACATATTGATCCATGTTAGTTTTTTTATCTTCTGAAGATATGAAAACACTTTTGTTACATGATTTGTACCAATGGCCATGGAACGTTCGTGTTCCATGGCTGGGGGTGCTGTAGAAATAGGGTTTTAACACAAGCTGTAAAAATGATTAATTAACATTTTAACAATATATAGGTTACATGTAATTAGAGGCACTCTCTTCCTCACAGTACTAAAACAGTGCTGTGGATGTCTGATAAGGAAACAACTATCCAGATACTTCTTCAAAACATACTTTGATAACAAATGACTCACTGTCTATTTCTAACACTAATTATATTCCTTCAACGTTGGACCCAATATCAATTGATGCACTTAACCCTAACCTCAAGCCTAAACCTAGCATAGAATCTAATTACAACCATTACCACATATCTTTGAGAAATGAGCCGACAGTACAGATAGCCAAGCCCTACAACAAGATCTCAACAGGCTGCATTCATGGGCTAACACATGGCAGATGAAATTCAACACCGAGAAATGCTACCACATCACATTCTCCCTACGTCGGAAAGCCATCACCACGACATACATGTACACGCTAGGAGACACTCCTCTTGCGTTGGTAACAGATCTCCGGTATCTAGGACTGACTTTCTCATCCAACTTGTCCTGGCAAGGCCACATGAACAACATCACATCCCGAGCCAATCGGATGCTGGGACTAGTCAGCAGAAATCTCAGCAAAACCTCACAAAAGATCCGCCAACAAGCCTACTTCTCTCTTGTTAGACCTCATCTGGAATACCGTTGCTCGGTCTGGAACCCTCACACAAACAAGCATATATCCAAAATCGAGGCAGTACAAAGGCGAGCAGCAAGATTCACCCTCCAGAGATATCGTTGTATGGCCAGTGTCTCGGCCATGATTCAACATCTGAAATGGGAGAGCTTGGAGAGGAGAAGAAATGCTGCAAGCCTCTACCTCATGTACAAGATCCAAAACAACACAGTAGCCATCAATGCACACCATTACACAGCACCCATGATTGCCAGCAACACACGACAGTATCACTCAAAGAAGCTGCTGGCTATCCCATCCCGCACCCAGCTCTACCAGAACTCATTTTTCCCTCAGACAGTAACTGCGTGGAATGCACTTTCAAAGATCACCCTTGACGCTATTTCACTGGAGGGCTTCAAGGGAGCGCTTCCACCCAGCATCTAGACCAAGAACTAGATAGTTTATTCCTCAGCACTATACATCCTGCTGAGTATCGTCGTAGAAGTAGAAGAAGTATCACTCCTGGTATATTACGATTGTGAAACTTGTGGAAAGTGATCAGGAGTGCTTATAGCTACAGTGTATATACCTGAAGATACCTGATTTGGGTATGTCTTCATCTAATGAAGATCACTTCACATAGTGAACAATACAGGTATCGTGGAACTTGTATCTTTAATTTGATATAATTTTGGGCCAAGTGACAACAAG
This sequence comes from Strongylocentrotus droebachiensis, assembly GCA_035222895.1. Classification (NCBI taxonomy): domain Eukaryota; kingdom Metazoa; phylum Echinodermata; class Echinoidea; order Camarodonta; family Strongylocentrotidae; genus Strongylocentrotus; species Strongylocentrotus droebachiensis. The sequence goes on from JAVYIG010000787.1 coordinate 225,476, forward strand.
TTCTGTTTAAGCTTTTTATGTACATGTTAAGTGTCCATGACAATTATACAATCTCTATTATTTTAATTCAATCAAATCAAAAAGTTATGTCATAAAGCGACTGTAAGTCATCATCTACTGAAGATCACTTTGATGTAAAAGAACAGATTGTCGCATCAGGCCTTAAATTTAAATATTTTTAGGGCAAGGCCACTTTTCTGTAGGGCACATTCCTATATTACAGCACAAATAGGAAGAATTGGAAAGGGCACACAAAATCTCCAAGGCCAATGAGAGGGGCATTGAGGCCAATCAAAGAGGCATCCACGGCCATGAAGTAATTTAAGCCCTGTCACATTCACTGATAAATGGAACCCATATCTTGGATTTCAGTCATTTTTTGCCGAGTGTTAAGTATAAAGTTAACATTCTACACACGTGTGTCATATGTAAATTATTCTTATAAAAAAGAAAACATCAATTTGTATACTATCATTATCACTGTGAGACACCACAAGGGTACTTAGCTTACCTTCTACTTTTATGTTTCCTTCCTTCTTCTCCTTGCGCCTGTTCTTATTTCTCGGAGAAGACATGATCCAAAGAAATGTAAGTGTGAGTAAGAACACTGTCCATGCTGTTCTGCTATTCCATGACAGCTGTTCTCCCTTCTTCAGTGTCTCTTGAATCCACTGTGAGGCTTTATCCTGTAGTTGCGGAAGTTCTTTCTGTATGCCTGGAAGAACACCAGCACAAATACATTGCAAATCAGTGAAGGATTTCATTTATGTTGTCCCATACAGTGTTCATCTAAATAGGACAATTGACTTCAGGAAGTTCAGGGCACTAATAAGTTGAGAAAATCTTATTGCAAACACTGTCCATCAAAGATATTGAAATACTGTTAATATTGGATTAAGATTTACATCTATAAAACTGATATCAAATACAATCATTGTAGATGTTTGGGAATGTGATCAGGAAGAAGTACAGAATCGCTACCAACGACACCAAGATGATGGTAAAATTATTACATGTAGCTGAACGGAAATGTGCACTAGTTCATCATCTACTGTAGATGTCACTTTGCCTTCAGTAAAATCACACAAATGCACTTTGCTTCAAGATTAATTACCTCTAGATAGAGTATAAATCATAACTTGAATGCAATGTAGGCCTTCATTCATACAGAGTATAGTTATTGCCTAATGAACCTAGCTGTGGATCCTTTATCAAGCCCATGGAATGAGGGAATTTGCTGGTCTATGGGTCAAATATACAGGAGATAAATTACATGGCTTATCAACCTCAGTCCAATGACGTTATTGATTTGTATATTATATGTAAATTACTTTTCATCTAGTACATAGTTATGAAGAAAGGAATACATGTAAATGGGTTTGTTCTCTACGATCCTCAGCTAATACTTTTGAACTTAGATACAAAAACCAACCATCAGCTGCAGCAAGTGTAAGTTGAATGCTTTGCTTGCCAAGATCTATCCATTCTTCTTTTAGTTTCTCCCAGTCAAATGAGGAAAGATATTGGTTTACTTCCAGTATGGCTGCATCGTAAGTTGGCTGAATATAATGAGTTGTATTGTGGATGAATTCTGACAGCCATTCCAAAACCTTTTCTAAATTTTCTTCCATAGCTGCTATACATGAACTGGAACTGAGCTTGAAGATCCTGTATACAGTGTTGGATAGAGAACAAATTAGAAATATAAAAATCAATTTGTTTTCCTTGTAGCAATATATTGGAGTCTAAATTGGTAGAGGATCTAATGTTACATTCGTTTTGTATTAGTAACTCAAATGAACGTTTAGAGTAGAACCTAAACTTAGTGTGAATTTAACAACTACAATTGACTTCATTTGGCTTTATTGAAGTTGCACACTGTCTCTGAAAGAAAAATCTAACAGAATCTGTTAGATCTAAGACTACAAGTACAAATCATCAAATAGAACTGCAATCGTAAAAGAACCATATGCATGCATTGACGCTCTATCATCTATGTTTGTTGCAGATGAAAGAATATCTCTAGTCTTGGACTATCTAGAGCAATTGATGTGTTAGAAGTCTGTAGCACTAGCAGTAACACTACAGCAAAGTTGAGATAGATCTAGTCTAGTCTTAAAAGAAAGGCAAGAAAATGATGATGATCCACAGTGCTTGTGTATGGCGCCATTTAGCCGTTTCAAATATTCAAAGGGGCCCTCTCCTCCAATACTAGTCACAGACTTCACATTTGCTTGAAAAGATGGGTTTTGAGACCTGACTTATGCCATGGTAACAGAATTAATAGCACCTGAAAGGTCACGCGTAAGTGATCAGGCGATTTTAGAGAAAAAGAAGTCAGGGATTCCGGCAAAAATCAGCAATGGATGCCATCGCCAAATGAAATGGGCCTTTTAGAGTCTACTTTGTTTAGCATTAGGCCATGTAAAATTGATTTCATGTTGATCGTCCCCGCCCGCTTCCTTTTTGGGGGCCGCCTCCTAATTTTTGTTATTTTTTATTTTTTATTTTTTTTGAAATTTTTTTGAATTTTTTTTTTGATTTTTTTTTTTTTGAAAGAAAAAAAAACATGAAAAACACTGCTAAAATGGCTCTATTTCTGATTTAAAAAAAAAAAAATTGTCGGCGGCCATCTTGAAAAAAAAATAGCCTCGACTGTCAGGGAAAATGTACCGAGCGGCCATTTTGAGCGGCCATTTTGAAATATCAAATATCAAATAACATGGTACACCCTCCTCCTCTTTTTCAAAAAATCCGGACGATCAACATGTAATCAATTTTACATGGCCTTAGCCACAGCCAAGGCCAAAATTAGACATCCCTTTCCTTTAAATAAAAGTTTCATTATTTTAATTTAGATTCTAGTTAAACTTTAAGTTTAAATTGAATGAAGACGTTATCACCAGACTAATAATTGCTATCAGTATCACTATCACTCACTCAGCTCATGAAATACACGTAATTATCAATCACTGACTTACTTATCAATTTATCCAGGGCTGTCAACTTTGGGGAACTGCTTCGAGGGAGATCGTATGCAAACATATTTTTTGCTCAACAGGGGAGGGTGGGGGGGGGGGGGGGGGGGGGTAGAGTCAAATGAAAAATTTAAAAAACGACTTTATTTTTTAGTGCTCACCATCCTGGAGGTTATTTCATAAACCGAGAGATTCTAGATCGAAGCGAGAGAGCGGGTGGAAGGGCGTGGTGGCGTGAGATAATGCGGGAGGGTTGACAGCCCTGATTTAATTCATCAATTAATTATTAGCAGATCATGATCAGGTCTTAAATTCAATCGGTAGACAGTGCTAACAAAAATAAAAATAGTTTTACAAAGTAGATCTAATATTAAAGAAACCTAACTTACCTTTTCTAGAATAGAAATAGTTAATGCTTGAGAAGTCCAAGTCAAGGTGGATGATGGAGATAGACCTAGATCTAGGCCCTAATCGCGGGAGATTATGATCTGCCTGGGAGCCCCGACCGGACCCGTCGGGAATTTGCCTCTGATACCGGTATGTCTATGCGCTGCAGCCTTGTGCAGGTTCTCCCGGCCCGGCCTCTGCGCTGCCTGGTCTGGATCTGGAGCTGGGAGAAGTTCAAGAAAATGTAACTCGTCACTATTAAACTGACTCAGTTGACAACTATCCAATGTTTTCTTCCGTGATTCCTTGATTTCTGCCTAGGAGTCTGGATTTTGCATTACGATTAGAGTAGGAAAAGTATTATTTTACTTTTAGTCTTATTAGATCTAACTTTAGACTCTAAATCGAAATGCCACTGATTTTTTCAGCACACACTACTATCGATATTGGTTATCGGTAATGAATTTTACGTACCGGTAAATTATGTTAGTTGTATAAAATTATGTTGTTGCACATTGTCTCACAAATATGTATGTTTGGTTTGTTCATAGGCTTATAAAGTGACCTGCAGCAGATCACCTCTCGATTTCGTTATTCTTTATTTCTTTTTTATTCATCTATTTATTATTCTTTCTTTCTGTAAGTTTTTTGTGGTCAGATTTGTTTTAAAACCCCGTATCATTCAATCAACATTTCACCCCGCTTTTCACCACCATCCCTTGGCCAGGAATAGATAACCTCTCTCTCTCTCTGTCATTTATACAAATTTAAATAAATTAAACTTCAGGTCAAGGGTCCATATCCAGGTATATAATCCAGGTATAATTAGTGTCCCCGCGTGCATCAACATTTAAACATGCTCAAATTTCTAAGATGATTATGTGCCTATTTTTCAAATAAAGAGACAGAAAAAAGTAGACAAAATAATAGTAATACAGCTTTAGGGCATGACTAAATATTAGAGCTATGGTAAACTATGATAAGTTGGCTCATATCACAATTATGTGCCCCTTTTTTAAAAGAAGAAACATGCAAAATAATACAAATACCATATCGTAGGTACATTTGTAACTAATATATATATATATATATGTTTTGCTGGAGGATAGGGCCTATGTGCTGCTGAGACTAAATGTCTGGCTTCACCCAATATGAAGTAAGAAAATGTTAAAAGCTGCTCCAACCAGATGGGTTTTTCTGTCTAGTTTGTAACATGCTTGTTTTCAAAACATTCTTTTATATTAGTTGGTTGTAACTTGGTTTCTTCACTCTCACTTTTCCCCCATGTACATGATATGATAAAAAAAAGACAAAGGTTATCAATATCATATTTTAAAATCATTTTATTGCATCAAATACAAAGGTAAAGGCATTGCATCTTTACAATTCTTCATTGGTGTTTACTGCATCATTTCTTAGTTCCGACTCATTCGAACTTTACAGCCTCACAAACAAATAAGTCTACATTTTAGATGCAAATGGAACTATGGAATCCCTAACTAATACAGAAGCTAACTGATATTTTAAATTCACATTATTCATTCTTTGCTGTCACGACAGTAATATATTGTATTTCTGGCAAGAATTAATTTCTTGAAATGCAAGAGCGCCGTAATGGCAGCCATGCTAAAGCCAGGGTAATAATCAGGGGCGCCATGAGTGTCAAGTCTGACAGACATGAGCGCTATACAAGAACGGGAGTGTCGTGGTCGAGTGGTTTAAGGCGCTTGACTGGAGATGCGAAGGTCGAGGGTTCAAACCCTGACACGGCACTAATATCCTTTGGCAAGATATTAGCCTGCACTTGCTACTCTCCACCCAGGTGTTAAATGGGTACCCGGTAGGATGCAACCTTCATTGTTGGTCAAACAGTTTTTGAGCGTCAAGTAACACCTGGCTTGAATGCAACCGAGGGAGTGGAGATTGTGCACACAGTGTGTGCGGGAAAGCACTGAATCCAATGACCGGGGTAATAGTATATTTGTTAAGCGCTATATAAAAGCTAAATATTAAAATATATTATTATTACATATGTGTAATACACTAATTTTTAATGAAATTATGGTAGAAAATAAGTATTCATAATTTTCTTATTTGAACAGATTTTTAGATTCAACATACTACAAAATCTTCTTACATACATGTAACAATACAATATCATAAAACACTATTTCTTTCAAGCACTTTTATCAGTTCATATAATTAGATTTAGCTTAATATTAAAACCACTACTAATCTGTAGACAAATCAATCGTTTGCCTCCAGTTTATGAACTAAATGGTACCTATGTGGCCTCGAAAATACTACATTTACTACTATTTTATATAAAATGAATAATATCTATTTTGATTTTGTATGGACAAACACCAAACAGAAAATAAATCTACTGATTCAAGACAACTTAACTGCTGTCATGTTTACATCCTTTTAAACTCAATGACATATTTGATGGAATATTTGTAAACAGGTAGACAGCAAATTATTATGACTTATATATAATATCAAATAATGTATTTATCTTTGGCTACAGGCATTTAAATATGAATACAGATGTAGACAAGGCGATATTGTATCCATACTTACAGTTACTGCCAGAGTGATGTCATAAAGTACTCTAAAAAAAGAAAGAGATTCATGTTTCTATGTGGGCCTGATGACAAATAATGACACTTTCACTAAATGAACAGCACTTTCAAGAAGATAAGACTTTCAAAAGCACACCATAGACTACACTGTTAGACATATATTGGTATGTTGTTGAATACACCATCAGAAATACAAAAATAATCTTTGTTTTCAAAAGTTTTCTAGAATAGAAGAAGTCTTCTTCATGTCTTCAATGCTTTAAAAATAACTAGAATTCAAAGGACAGAAATCAAATGAATGGAACTAACTGAAGTTTTATTGAAAGGAGAGCATAATGAACATGTGGGAAGAAAAATCTAAAGGACCATGTTAGCAAAACTATGACAGGGAGAACACAAATCTTGGAAATGTTGAATGGAACCTTAGTCAATGAATGATCTGCTAATTATCATGGAGAGCCATGTCTGGATATGTAGGTCTACCTAAATACAGAAACTGAACTTTAAAAGCTACAGATAGATCACCATGGAAGACACCATACAATGAGGTGCGAAAAATGCAAGTCTTTGAGCAAAAAAGGAAAACAAGTATAAAATATCCTGAAATGGCTTTTTTACTGGTACCTTGATTTCTAAAATAAAGAGAAAGCACACACATGGAAGTCTTGAGGGTGAAAAGAGAAATGGGAATCTTAACCATTTCCTAAAAACAAGACTAGAATACACTTTCTAATAAATTAAACTCCTGATTGAAATAGAATGAATCAATTAATGCACACATAAATGTATTTTATGGTACATTCTGAATATTCAGTCCCTGACTAAATTTAGTCAACATGTTGTAGCCTAGTCATCCAAAACAGCATCTGTTGCAAACATAATTCCATGTGATAAACAGTTGGAGTCAAAGACACATTACTATCAGCATCATTTCTTGATTGGTGGTTTTGTTACTATGGCTGTTGCTTGTGTTTCTTCAGGCAAGGCATGGAGCAGAACTTGAAATCCATGTAAGAAAAGGGAGCCTTCCCAGCAAGTGAAGAGCCACAGGTCCAGCACCTCCTGTGTCACAAATTTAATCAAAATAGATGGCTATCAAAGATGGATTATCTTTCCAATTATCACTCTTTTTATAGGTAGCTTCTTAAAATTTAGTCAATGCATTATTGTTGAAAATCACAATGGAGCTGATATTAAGATACATGTAATATCTCAATTAGGCTTGATGTTATTTAAAGTTTTCTTCAGATGTGTCAAAAAGGAAATTTTAATTAACAAACATCACCACCTATTACGCCTTAGGAATCCAGATGCATCTTTTTCATGCCACTACATTTTGCTATGCTACCCTATGGAACATCTATCCACTCACTATTCTAGCGAAAATGCAGTATTCTTTGTGTACAGTCTACTACAGTGAAACATTATTATAATAACGTAAATAAACATTTGTAAAATCCTCTAATGGTAATGAAGCAAGCTTTCCAGGCCCAATTCTTCACATTCTACCACTCATGAGCTCGGATGTAGCAAGTTTTAGTGTAATTATGTACACTCCTTGATTTCTAAAGTTTAATTCTTAAAATGAATTTTGACTGAACAGAGTACACATTCAGTTTTATGACACAGGATCAGGGTCCAGTTGCACAAAACTTACCATTGATGGTAACTTTGCCATCAATGGAAACCATATAAACCTTGATTTTGATTGGCTGTTGAGCCCTGTTACCATAGTAGTTTCCATCAATGGCAAAGTTACCATCAATGTTAAGTTTTATGCAATGGGGCCCAGTGGTTAAAGCTTTCTACATGTAGATCTTAGATTCAGCTGCTTCTATACTCACTGCATGTCAGATGTTGGAGTTACTTGTTGAGCGAATCTCTTCTCAGCGGCCAGAGCTCTCTTCTCTCTTTCACTCAGGTTTGCATACCATTCCTTCTTCTCGTTCTCTTTCCTCTCAGCTTCTTTGACTTCCTTTTGCTCCTGTCAGTCAGTAAGAAAACACATTCACACTTTGATTGCTTTCTTCGCCTCTCTGCACGGTTGCTTGTTTGCCACGCATGTATTTTTGCACAAAACATGTAATTTTGCACAACAATTGAGGGATGGGCTTTGTGTAACACAATGGCTTTGCAAAATTACTTATTTCTATTCTTATAAAAAATTAAAGCTTAAATTGATTAACACTGTCAAATCAAATAGACTAAATTTTCAATATTGATTGAAGAAACACCTCTGTTCTGTACTGTGTAAAAAAAGTGCAGCAGTTGAGAAAAGGAAGAGTGAAAAACTCTGAGAAATCTCTAAGGCTACGGATAGAAGTGTTACCTTTTCTTTCAAACGCTTTGCTTTCCTTGCAATCCTCTTTCTTTCTGATTGTTTAGCTGCCTTTTCTTTCTCTTGCTCTTCTGTGAGCGGAACTGGAATCTGAAAAAATAGCAATGACGAGATAGAGTCAAAGGTTTGCTAAGAAAATCAAGTAGCATGAAATAAATCTCAAAGGAACATATAAAGGTGAGCTCTTGGGATGAACAAGCATTGTAATGAAACTTAATGACACAATGATTGGTGATTCAACCAAATCTAGAGTATGCAAACTACTAATATGACAAGGAAACTGCCAAAAATAAGTCTTTAAAGGTAAAGACCAGTATTGGAAACGCCCCAATTTCAAAAAATGAAATGCAAGCTCTTATTACCAATCATGTGAAAGAATATGTTTTGAATAATACATGATACAAATGTTGACGGGAAACCGCCTACTAATTGATACATGTGGTAAATTAGTGTATCTCTCGCCTGTTGAGAGATACAAATGCACGTGACGCACACATGTGTGTAGTCCCATATACATCTTTCTGTGTACAGTGATTCTAACTTTATGAAGACTTGGCCAAATTTCTTATCATTTTGATGATTCCAGAACCTTGCAGTACATCTATGCTAGATGACCAACCTTTTCTGATCTATTTCACAATGTTTCTTTCACAATGCAATCGCATGACCATAACTGGTCTTTAGCTTTAACATTACACTGTAATTAGAAGATTTAGGATTTTCTGGAAAGCATGCCTCTTCCTACATCTTATAAAAATAATGGCTGCTGAGTTCAACCCATTTTACCCTAAATTGCGTAAGTTCATCTATCTCCATGTACCAAAAAAACTCTTCTTTTAATAGTTTACCTGAGCTCTTTCATAATCATATCTGTCCGGGTGATCAGAACGGAAACTCCTAAACTCTTCTCTCGTCTTCCTATCAAAGGAACATCCGAATGCTGGCTTTCCTTTCTTGCTCCTAAAGATCAAATTAGTTTTAAAAATGATTAAGACAGTATGAGAAATGTACATATACGGTAAAGTCGAATTGGTACAAAGAGTTTAGTCACAAAAAGTACTTAGAACACATTACTCGATCATACTTTGTTATGAATGTTGCTTATTTTTTATCTTTAAAGTCTTGTCAATTTCTTTCCATCCACTCCAATAAAACCATGATTTGATTATGGATTGCAAAATGCAATGCTAAAATGTTTGAAGGAAACATAAGTTTAACATGTATATCAAGCAGAACAATTTGAAAATTTGAAGAAGAGAAAAAAAGAAAAGAAAATATATAACCTTTGACATTCACAGAACAAGATATTGGGGTTAAGAATCCTAATAATGTGCATTATGCTCTTAAGCAAAGACACTTGGACACAAACAAAAACAAAACAAAAAAGAAAGAAATGGTGTCTGATACAGGATTTTTCAATGATTACTGAATAATATTGCGTACTAAGCATGGTAAAAACATCACCAGAAGCAAAAGCACTCTATCAAAGAATTGTAAAATAATTGGACTGATATTTACGCTCCAGGGGTTGTAGGAATTTGTTTGTCAGAGTCAACTGAGGGTACCATGATATCACAGCAGCTCTGTTGTGACTGATGAGGCCAATGTGAGCATCATAATGTCCTATTATTCACACTTCAAAGGTCAAAGGTTATAATAAGGAAACCATCTTGCTTACTTGACCCCTGGGTCAGCTCCACATTCCATGAGTCGATAGAGAACACTTCCCTGGCCATCTTCTGCAGCTACATGGAGGAAGGAGTACCCCATGTCATCTAAGGGCTTGTTCAGGAACTTGAGGACTCCAGGACTCGGTTTATCGTGATCCTCAGAGTCTCTCACTACTTTGTCCTCACTTACTTCAGAATCATTTTCAGGCACTTGTTTGTGTTGGAAAGGCACGTTGGCTTCATCAAATTTGGATGCAACCAGGAGATCAGGTTTGGATGATCTCCCTTGAACCGTGTCTGCTCTGTTAGGATTGTTCTGAGTGTCCTCATGGAAAACAGCAGTACTGTTCAAAGGTTCTGGAAGGTTGAATCTACTCTCTACTGAGTTTTTGTTCCCTGAGCCGTCTTTATGGCTATCATCTGAGCTTTGGCAAGACTTGGCATGGCTTTCCATGCCTGCGGTCACACCTCTATCATCACCTTTAGAGGGCGGTATATTATCTTTATTATCAACACTGTGAATGGGATTGGTATCGTCCGATGATGTGTTCTTGGTTTTGCTTGGTTCTCTGTCGAACTGTTCCTTGGTACTGTCTTTAGAAGTTGGAGGATTGTGAGGAGGATTGTGAGGAGGATTACTGAAATGCTGTTGGATCTTTTGGAGGACTTCTTCAAGCTTGTCCATGTTGCCTGTCCGGCATATAGTGAAGAGTTCGGTGGTCAGGTTCTCTTCCTCCTTGTCTGAAAAGAAGAGTTAAAACCCATCTTAGTATACATGTATGCATACCAACATACTGAAATGTTTAGAGCAGTGGAGCTACACAGTGAATGTTATTCACACTTTACACAGCAAATAAAATCACACAATGATTTGAAAAAGTGTTGTCAATCAATAGAATGGTTGGCACAATATTGTATAATTTTACCAGAATCCTTTAAAGGAACTTGGTAACATTGTTCAGATAAGAGATAGTGGTGTTGAGGTAGTGACTTAAGTGCTAGATGTACAATTAATATAATCTGAAAATTTGAGTGAAAACGGACCATTATTCATGGTACAAATTGAGAAAAACTGATCAGATCAATTCCTTAATTCTCCCAACTATATTATTACAATTTAATTACATTTTAGGTGAATGGAAATCGTCACAAAGCAATAAAATGGGTCTACATTCCATTCCAAACATTTAATTGTTGACAATTTTTTTGTAGCCTGTTTTATGTCTTTTTTTCATGGAAAAACGATTGGGAAAATTCAAAAATGGTTGGGAGAATTTACTGTTAATCACTGTTAGAGGGTGTCATACATCGACTCCTTCAAAGAAAACTATAGATATTATTGTGGTTTGAGAATTTTTTCAGGATTTTAAGCATGTCAGAGGGTTAGTTCAGTAGAAAGAATATAGTAAGTAACATTTTATACAAAAATTAAGCAATTTTTTCATCAACCTTCAACAATGTTACCAAGTCACTTTAAAACTTACAATATCTTTCACAAATTTCACAAAGTTGTCTTCAGTGACGTAATAAAAAACATTATCTTTTACTGGTAAGTACAATTCAAGAAAATTTACTGATTCTGACATACTGGGGTACATATATCAGAAATGAGATATCACAAGGCACATTCTTAAACATCATGGTTCATTGCTTGTCTTGATACAACCAGTTTCCCAGTAGTACCAAACTTTAGAAATTTATGAAACAATTTTTAATTTAAAGAAGCAAAATACAATCTTTTTGTTAGTCCAAAAGAATTTGATGCGATGTGGCAGTTAACACTGGCTATGACATTGTAAGAATTAAGATATTAACATACTAGGAAGTATTTATAAATAATTTCACTATGTTCCTTTAAAGAGATACGGTATGAATTTTTCTTGTACTACTTGTTTACCTGTTTGTGGTATACGTTTCTCTGATATCTTCTTCTTTCTCCTCCTCGGCTTCTTAGGAGTTGTCTCATACTCTTTGAGATGGTCAGTTGAAGTGATGACCTCCTCTTCATGAAGTTCTATATCATCCACCTCCTCATCATCCTTCTCATTCTTCTTCTCTTCCATTTTTACACTGGTTGAATTGTCTGCTGGTTCTTCTTTGGATGCATTCATATGTAAAACAATTTGCAGAAATAACAATATTATAAATGATCAGAATAGGTTCCTGCCGATTTTCCTCTCTCTTTTGGGGTGAAATCGCTTGTTCCATTGTTTCTCTTCTAAATAATTCAATAATTTAGTTTTATCTTCTAGTGGGAATTCTCTTTCACTTCAATATTTAAATGAACAGTAAAATGACAACATATGCCTGTTAAGTAGGAGCTACATTATATTTCATTATATAAACAGGGTTTTGGGTTAGGTTTTGGCTCCAATAGTATGCATCTAGGGTGGAAGTGACAAATTCGACTAGTGTTACAAAATGACTTCCAAACTGTTGACAATACAGCACAATTTACAAATTGTCTTACATATACACTGTGAAACCAGAAACCAAAACAGCCACTTTTTGTGGCAATAAATAATTTTTCTGAGTTGTGTCAATTGCCATTTAAGTGATATTGCAGCATAAAGTTTTTGCAAAGTCAGGAGCAGATGACATCCATGAAATGTTCATGCTGCAAAATCAATTACAGATATTTGTTTTGTTTTACAGTAGAAGATTTAATGTGTATCCTAACCTTCAAGAGACTGTTTCTCCAACCGACTCAAAATGACTTCCAATGATGCATCTTCTTCATCAAGCACTTGTTTTTCATTTTCTTGGAGGGATTTCTTGCCCTTCTTCCAAACCTTCTTCTCTTTGCGTCTGGCCATAGCAGTAGTAATATCAGATATGCTACCTGTTTATGAAATCAATCAGATGACAAAACATATTACAAAAACATTTTTAGCTTTTTTCCTCCCTCCCTCCCTCACTTAGTTTAGTGAAAGCATTACCAAAGCTTATTACTTTGCAGAATGAACAATATACATGATCATAAAGATTAATTAGGAACTCTTTAAATTTCTGGTACAAGATGTGTGTGGTGAAAACAATTTCAAATACAGATATAATACATGTACACTGTTGACACCTCTTATTCCAGGAATTTTCATCAGAGCATAAATTAGCATAATTTTTTTCTCAAAAAGAGTTCTTTTACAGACATGCCAACCTCTGGAGTTCAAAAAACTGTATTCTTCAGTCCCCAAAGTTGTATTTTACCGACAAAAGTTGTATTAAAAAAATACTTGGATCAATGCCTCTTTCAATTCCTACATACAGGAAGACATTTTTGTATGGATCATTGGTTGAATGTGCATGATTTCGTCATGACTGGTGTGTTCGATGAACCAATGAACATCCCCAAATACGGGTGTGAGATGCTTGTACAATACTTTACAGGACAGAATGGGCATTTTGTCATTGAAAATGGCACACACTCACACAAATCATATTTTTATTGAGGAAAATTATACTATCGTATTTACTTCAAAAAAATTGTACAGGTTGTGCACATGAATTGTCATATGCCAATTCACAACCCCTCTCGTACTCTCCATAGCATACAGTTCAAACCTACCATGAGACTCAATGGTAGCTAGGACCTCCCAAACTCTCTTCAGCTCCTTGAACGTGGCCCTCCGCGTGGCAAAGGGGATAGTCACCACCCTATCGTCCCCCTTCACCAGGGCGGGGCACTTTCCTGCATAGAACATGGCCCTGTTGTAGTTGGGTACTCTGAGGAAGATTCTGGAACACGAGTCCAAGTGGTCCTTCCAGGAGGTGAGGAGGTTCTGAACTTCTTGGTTCAGGGCCGCTTCATTGTACCTTCTGATGGAGGCACCCCCGGATCTGCAAGGAAAAGAAGTTATTAGGTATCAACTGCAATAGGTACATGTACATGTACTTAGTATGCATTTGCATATTTATCAAAAAGTCACAATGAAAACACATTTGGTATCACTGTGACTTTAAATATCAAAGCTATTGTTGTAAACATACCAATTTTAACAAAAAGGACCTGTTCTGAGATATCTTCCCTTCTTAATGTCATCCTTTCAACAATTTTTTTTTTTTTTTCCAGCTTTCATTCACTCTCCCCTATTTTTGTTTCTGGCTCCTACATTCCTTATTTTCTCTAAAAAATGGTTGTTCCTTTCTCTTCTTGATCTCAATCTGTTCATCCCGATCTCTCATTCTCTCTCCCTTTCCCTCTCCTTCCCCCTCTCTCTCTCTGTTCTCCCCGTCTCCTCTCTCTCTCTTCTCCCACACCCCTCTATCTCCCTTTCTCCATTTCTCCCCTCTCTCATTTTATACTAAAATGTAAACAGATTGCAAAGACACAAATGTATTTTGATGCACAATCACGTTCTAGAACTAGCCTTGTACTCACTTTGGGGCGTTTCCCTGTGAGTCTCTAACAGACTGTACGGTTCCTCTCTTAGCCCTGACGGTGTAGCGGTGAAAGGTCTTGTGTTCAATCACCTCAGGCCTGCAAAAAGGTCAAACATTATTCAATTCAGTCAAATGGTGATCTTCCAACAGAAACAAGTGACAAGGCTCCGTTTCATTAAACATCTTTAAATCAAATACCAAACTGTAAAAAAAATTTGCTCTCAGCCAATCACATGCAAGGTTTCAATAGTGAATATTTAATTTTACTTACTGTAATTTGTTATTGGTAACACCTTTCAAAGAGGTCCCATATGTGTGGAACAAATGTACCATGGCGTCATGTTCCCCATCTCCAATTCCTCTCATTACATATTCTTTTTTTGTATTTGTTATCTCTGTATTCAATGTAAATCTGCATTTCAAATTTTCCTATTTATTTCTTAATTGTGCATCTTAATCTTCTCTATTATTTGCCCTTATTTTCTATTTTAGTTCTCCTCTTCTTTCTGCCTCTCTGTTTCCTAACTTTGTTCCTATTGATATGCTTTCTCTAATTTCGGAATTAATATATATATTCGCAGCTAATCTACACTTACCCATCATACACTGCAGCAGCAAAATGGCCACCTCCTGTCAACATAATAGCCCACTTCTGATTGGTCAATAGACCAAGGGTTCTGGATATCAGCTCTGTGTGTTTAGTGGGTGGCTCCTATTGAAATGAGAAGAAAAAGAGAATGCATTCTTTATATTTTGTCAGATTTCCTCCCAAAAGCATCTTGTGAACTTCATTTAAACACAAATATAATGATTAACCCATTGCTTACAGGAATGAGCGGATAGTCCCTGTATTAAGCCTATTAAAATGAAAGAATTCAGTAGTTAAATGTTTAAACAGTTGCAGGAAAAGATTTATTGGAAAATGAAAGGAAATTTGTTCTATGTATTCACAACTACATCAAATGTTCTAGCATAAATAATTGTTGTAATATGCCAAATAAATCAAATCTGTTGGGGTATTTCATATACCGGTAGTAAATCTCCCTTGCAGTTACAAAGTGCAGTACAACTGTATATGATCTATGTTTGGGCCTATTCCATTGATAGCCCAGACCTGCCAACCTCTGGAGTTCAAAAACTGTATTCTTTAATCCCAAAAGTTGTATTTTACTGACAAAAGTTGTATTCTTAAAAATAAACACGGACTGTTACACGGATCAATGCCTCCTACAGTTCCTACATACAGGAAGATTTTTTTTTAAAGGATCATTGGTTGAATATGCATGATTTCGTCACGACTGGTGTGTCTGATGAAACCAATGAACATCCCCAAATTGCCTATGTGAGATGCTTGTAGGATAGTTTAAAGGACAGAATTGGCATTTTACCATTGAAAGTGGCACACACAAAAAAAAAAAAAATACTATTTAATTTTTTTTTTTTTGAAAATCGTATTTTATTGAGGAAAATCGTATTTGCTTCTAAAAATCGTACAAAATACGACTAAATCGTACTGGTTGGCAGATTAGCCTTATTACCTATAAAGCTGGAATATTACAGAAAAGAAAACGAAAGGTATTTAATGTGTTCATTATTCAATGGTACCTTAGAATTGGTAAAGATGAGAAATGAAACAAGTATATCTATTCTCACCCTCTTTCCATGAATGATGCAGCGATACACAGAAACAACCTCTTCATCATCGTTATCAAAATAGATCCTTGGACATCGTCTACCATTTTCTCTCTCCTTCCCTGCATCATTATCATCATCGTCGTCGCTGTCGTACTTGTGGATAGAACTGGCCTTCTTTCTCCTTCCCCGGGCTTGATCGGAGCCCCGGGAGACAGGTGACATGTCCACCTCATCCTCATCATCAGAGGAGGAAGAGTCTCCGCTACCAGAAATACTGGACACATCGTCTGTTGAGAGGAAAACATTAACTCTTTATATGCCACACAAATAATCTCCCTGCAGACCCGCACCAGATTGTATTGATGATTGGATGGATACACCAAAGGCTTCAAGATTATTTCACAGTGTCCAGTACAAGATTAACCTATACTGGTACTGGTGTTAAAGCCCTTCTGCACTAGTTTGGCCAGGAGGGATAAGACCTCCCTGCATGGTCACTGACAGGTGGTTATCTTAGCAAATCAGCTCTCAATTAACATTAAAAAAAAGAGGACCATGGTGGACCAATGGTCACCGATTAGGCATTGTTTGCTATGAAGAGGGCGCAAGTAGCTATAAGTAGTGCAGTGGGGCTTTAAAAGGCTTGCTGTGGAGCTATCAAAACCGGAAATGGGTCAGTTTACAAAGCCACTGTGTTGCACAAAGCAATCCATCCATCCATCAGACAGTGCCTATTGTTTTGTGCAAAATTGAACGTGGGGCAAACGAGTGATTGTGCACAGATGCGAAGAAAGCAAATAAAGTGTGAAAAATATGGCAGGTGACTTCTCAACACTTATAGTGCCACATGAAATATATTTCCAGATGGAATTGTCCAGATATCATATTTTCTTGAGTAAATGTTTTATCATGCATTTGTGTCAAAAGAGACTCATTTTTAAGGTGCAATACAAGTTCTTCATGTTTGGCACAATAATTGATCTGCAATGTAACAAACATCTTAAACTTTGTAATAAGTACAATATACCTTGAAAAATAAATTAAGTTTACAGACAATCAATAATTTTTTTGATTCATTCTTTTGCTTTATATAACTTTGTAGATATAGCAATTTTTCGAACACTTGAAACTGTAAATTGAACTGCGTGAATGGATGAAAAGTAATCTTCAATTCAAGCATTGATTAACTGCTGACAATATCTAAATTTGTCATTTAGAATGTTTCATATCTTTAAGGTGTAGAAACCGTCTGAATATCTACCTGCTTGTTGTGAAAATGCCTCTTCTGAGACTGATTTAAGTCCCATTATCCTCTGCTTCAAGTTAAACCGATGCCAGTCCAGACGATAGTGAGCTTTCTGTAACACAGGAAAATAACACATTTTTAAACAGTGGAAGTGATAACAAAGAAGGGATCAATATTGATTATTACCTGCATCAGACATCTGAGCAGTGATTTTACAAAATCATATTACACTTCTTGTAATCCTAAAAGAGCTAAGCATTAAATCTGAGACCATATTTCCCTCTCACGAAAAGCCTACGGACTTTACGTGTTAAAAAAGCAGGAAATATATGACCATATTCACCGCGCCGTATTTTGTCATCTTCATTGCGCATCTATTATGCGTACGAGAACCTGCGCACTTTGCGCGCACTCTATTGTAACGTAAGAATAATCACACCAAAGGCACACTGTTTGCAGTGTATCCAATTTTTTGTCAAGCACTGGATGCACAGTGCTGGTTTGACAAAGTGTGTTCAGTTATTTGAGATTGTCATGATTGATTTATG
This sequence comes from Strongylocentrotus droebachiensis, assembly GCA_035222895.1. Lineage (NCBI taxonomy): Eukaryota > Metazoa > Echinodermata > Echinoidea > Camarodonta > Strongylocentrotidae > Strongylocentrotus > Strongylocentrotus droebachiensis. Next base: position 243,243 of record JAVYIG010000787.1, read on the forward strand.
TATTTGCTCTAGATGTCTGATTTGGATAACAATAACAATATTGACTGGCTTAACTTTCGGGAGATACCACATATATTGCCCTCGTCTATGACTCGGGGCAATATGAGTCTAGTTTAGGAAATATATGTTGCCAGTCCATATTATATAATTATCATCAACAAAATATCTAAATTTTGTTCAATATCTCATATCAAGCAGCTTTGAATATGAAAATATCATAATTCTGATATCTTAGATTTTTAAAATAAAATTCAAATAATGCTTAGAGAACATGACCATTTTTTCTTCTTTCAATACCAATACAAATGACAAAACATTCACTCCATTAACATGACACAACTAGAGATGTAGCCAAATATTTTATATTACACTTCTAAAATTTTATATTACACTTCTATCACCCCCTCGGCTTCGCCTCGGGGGTGATAGAAGGACCGGTGTGAACACCACCTTGGGAGTGATAGTTCCCACCATCATCCTCATGAGCAGTCAATATTTGTATACTATGACACCTCCCCCCCCTTCCCCCCCCCCCCTCCCCTCCCCTGATTACAGTAAAATGCAAGATTTGTTAAACACTGATAATGCTATTTAAGCTTTTTGCTGTTATAGAACTCTCTTTAATTAGACAATTACTAAGTTTGCTTTGAACAAACTTGAATGTTCTAGTTTCAGTTATTAACTATAAAGGAAACAACATTTACCTGTTGATGTCTATCCTCAAATATGCAGTCACATAGGGAACAGACCATTGCATTTGATACTGTGTATACTTCAGAGTCTGATGGAGGATAAATAAAGGAGAGAAAAGTAAAAAAATAAATCACAGCTAATCTCCATAACTATTAATATTCTGGAATCTGTGTACTCATCAGATGAATGTAAATGTTTTCCTAAAGAAACAATCAGGATATTTTGAAAGCAAGACTACACTCTATCTATTATTAGAATCCTGTACAATAATGGTCTTATCATGCAATATGAGAGGAAGAGAGGGAGGGAGACAGAAAGAGAGAGGGAAAGAGAGAGTGAGAAAGAGAAATTGAGAAAGAGAAACACCTAAACTGATGTTTGAATTCATTCTCTGAGTCCCAGCACATAAAAACTGTGACGTACTTCTATCAAAGTAATACATTTATGAAATTTCTCGGGTGCAACAAGTAGATACCAGGGCCCCGTCTTATAAAGAGTTACAATTTATCCAAATCAATCACAAGTTTACAGTCTCCTATCTCTTATGTACATAGTTGCGAACTTGCGATCGATATCAACTCTTTATAAGACAGGGCCTAGATGTTTATAATTTGGTTTGTATTCATTCTCCTGGAATAAAAGAAAACATATCATAAGGCGATTCTGACGTACCACTCTTATCAACAGGGACACAATCTTCTGGTTCTTCATAAAAGTCTTCTGTGACATTATTCGGCTGGAGTGAGGAGAGTTTGATACCAGCCAGATATTTCCAAGCTTTACTCTTGTCTGTTAAGGAACAGCTGCTCTGTCTCTTAGGCATCTCCATATTTCTTATCTTTCTGGAGGAACAAAAAAACAAAGAGAAAAACACTGTAAATCTGAGACCAACTATCTCAATGATTAGCAACATATCTAACTCTATTTCTCTGACTCTAAGCTTCTTCAGTCTCCATGCTAGTTCTAAGTGGTTAAACACTTACTTTTGAATACGACGCTCCAAAACCATACTGTTACCGTAAATGACCATAATAAATCAGTAATGTAATTTCCAACTGATTCACAGCTCAAAATTGTGTAGAAAACTGATGAAACCACTGCTGATTTTCCTTTGTCGCTTCTTGTTTTTGCTAGCAATTGCAAATCGTCTACTTTGAGCGGACGGTTTTATTTTGTAGAAAATCTGATAAAGAGCAACCTAAAACTACACAGAGACAACATTTTCTTTTGAATTGGGTGTGAAATAATGAAAATATTTTCAAAAGATCAGCATATTCTGCTGTCTTTTGCATTCTTTCTGATAAAAAAAAAATTACTGACGAGGGTCTCGGAATCGTCATATCGAGAGAAGATGTCATCAAACTTGTAAGTAAAAAAGGATACCCCCTGACTGGATGATATTTTGCCTAGTAAATTATGCAAATGTCTTAATTACTGGATAGCCTTTTTTGTTAAATCAGCTGTAAACTTCTTGTTGTTTTCATGGCCTTTTCGTCAGTTACACTTTCACTCACACAGAGTTACAGCGCATTCTGATCCGACATCAAACTTTGAGTTTGAAGAGTCCTGGATTCTTTGACAATAATTTTTGTAATTCTAGTTGCACCAATTTGTAGTTTAAAATGTTGACGTCCATTTGGTAATACATGTATGTAGTCTACTGATAATAGTTCAAGCACTACATCCTGACTTATGGATCCTGCTGAGTATCGTCGTAGAATTAGAAGTAGAAGAACTTAAAAGTTGAACTGAATACGATACGGAACCCAAAGACAAAATTACTTACACAAATTCTAGCATGTGGGACAATACAAATTGTAATCTGGATATATTTCCGGGGAGAAACTGGAGAAATGAAGGGATATACTACTTACAATTTCAAATTTTCAATAGTCTGAACACTTGCAAGCTTGAACTGCCAGGATCCTTTGCTGTTAAAGTTTTTAAAAATGTGTATAATGTCCCGCGATTCTGTTTTCTCTCTTGTGCAACCAGCTGGTCGCTCCTAAATGTGCTCGACATGTTCTAAAAATAGATCGAGAGTGAGGCAATCGTTGCGCAAGTTGAACTGTGCAACTTTTGACGGAGCCAGGGCCAAAGTCAAATATCAATTTACCATTTATAGTTTTGGAGTTGGTTAACACTACTACTTCACAAACTAAGCACTATTCGGTTCTTCGAGGAAAAAATATCACAATAATAATTCAGAGGTGTTCTCTATGTGAAGCAGTGAGATTGCGTTTTTGGGGGGCAAAAATGCCTTTTGCCCCCCACTTTTGTGATTGGGGGGGGGGGGGGGGCAACTGCCCCCCTGCCCCCCCCCCCCACTTCCGGCGCCTATGCTTGAACCAACATGAGTTTGGTGGCATACAAAATAGTATTGAATTACCTACATTGTGATAACCGTTCCAATATTTATGAATATCAAGTTCAGTGAATCAAAAACATTATTTTCGATACATCGAAATAGGAGAAGTATTATTGTGTAACTTTCCAGGAATTTGACTATTTACAGGGAAAATTTCCTGTGATAAATAAAGACGATCTAATTATCTTCTATATACCACCAAATCCATGGTGGTTCAAGGTTCCGTTTGAATTTTTACACAATACTATTTATCGTCAAAAGGGTCGCTTACTTTTGCACGCTCAGATTTAGAGGTGACTGCTAAAAAATCAACCACAAAAATAAATCCGAGCTGATGTTTAAAGAGAGGATTTTTTAGTATATCTTTTAATCTCACATGAAAATAAAAATTAAAAGGCCCCATATTCATTCACAATGAACAGATAGGCCTAACAAAAATTAGGCAGGCATTAAGCATCATAAGAAAGGCTTATCGATTACAAAATGATTGCATAATGTTCTTCAATTTAATTTAATTTATGCGTTGTGATGTATATAATAAAGGCATAACATCTTTTTCCTAATGAAGAGAGAGTGGGAGAGGGAGGATCGAGAGAGAGAGAGAGAGAGAGAGAGAGAGGGGAGAGAGAGGGAGAGAGAGAGAGGGAGAGAGAGGGAGAGAGAGAGAGAGAGAGAGAGAGAGAGAGAGAGGAGTATTATTATGGGGAATGAGAGGGGAAAATGCATGTTATTGACTCGGTTAATACTGAAGGAAAAAAATCGAAGAGGGATGTTACAAGGGATGCAATTCATCAGCAGCTCTTCCATGACAAATATCGTATCTTTGAAATAATTACATTCCTCCCAAGATTTGGAGGGTCCTTGAATTTTCAGCAGATGATTAAAACGAAAGAAATCGACTTATAAGTCATATACAATCAATGTAATCAATTATTGACCGTTTGTGCCTTCAGACATTATTGTCATAATGTTCTTATGGTTCATGAATATCTGATCTGATCAGGTGGCTTCGGTAATAAATTCGTGGAGAGTATATATTCAGGAGTAATTTTGTTCAAGAAATAGAAAATAAAAATAGTCAAGACGCTTGGCATTCAGAGCTAGAAAAATCCTTTGAATATAATTGTGTATCATTATTTAATACTGGTAACATCTTTAATGACGTTAGTCTTTTTTGTTATTACTTATAGAGGCGATTAAATTGACTCGGTAACATTGTTGAAGGTTGATGAAAACACTGCGTAATTTTTGTATGAAATGTTACTTATTATATTCCTTCCACTGTACTTACCCTCTAACATGCAAAAAACCTGAAAAATTCTCAAACCACAAAGATATTTATGTTTTTCTTGGAAGGCGTCACTGTGCCAACCGTTTTTTCATGAAAATAAGACATAAGACATGGCTTTTAAAAATCTGCCAACACTTATTATGTTGACCATTGAAAAGCCGTGTATTCGTGCAAGTATAAGAGCTACATTATTGTTTATAAACAGGATTTTTGTTTATTTATGACGTTATTTGTGTTTCATCATGCACGTTTTCGCTCGATGGTGCTGATTATCTGATGTTATCCACGCCTTTCACCCAAAACTGCAATATAATTGCGGATTTTAATGATGGGTGTTAGTAACTACTGAAAATAATCTTGGAGACAACTTGGTCTGCTTTTTTACTCATCCAGGAATTTGTTTTGGAGAAATTGCAGTGGATGGAAACATGGAACAGATGTTTTCTTGAACATGACTAATTCATTAATTAATTAATTAATCCTATCCGAAAGGTTAAAGTTCTTTTCCTCCATGTTAATTCTGTCTTCAATACGACGCACTTATACTGTTCCGCCATTTAACTGTATTGCCGAAGTTGCCAATAGTTCCAGCAACTAAGAAGTTTTGAGTTCTGCAGTTTCGATTGAAGAGTTGTACAGTTTTCTGTTTTACAAATTAATCTATTAGCCTGTCTGACGGATGTGAAAATAGCCACCGTCTTAATTGGGTGTATTTATTTATCAGATATGTATAAAAACGTCTGCGAAAATGACTAACCGCAACGGAAGCACACTCAGCAATAAATCAACGACATTCAACATAATCCTTGTGTATGAAATGGTAAAATAACCCATTTTATGCATACAGTAGTATTTATATAATATCTCTGTTCTTCCATGGGTCATAATTGATAAAGAAATAGCAAATGAATAAGTAAAACAATTAATTATTTAATTAGTTTATGTAATGAATTAATTATGGCATGAGAAAGAAGACATTGTTCGATACATTCTTTGAAATGTAAAATGCAGCCCTTGGGCTGTTTGATTACAATTATAAATACAACGTGTAATAATTTGGATAAATAATTTGAATTAATTTCAATATCATTTTAATAATTTTTATAAATAAATAGATAAGATAAATGAATTGATTAATGGATAAATGATCGAATGAACAAATTAATAAAATTAATAAGTGAAATAAATGAAATTAATCTAAAAGACGTTATGCAAATTTTGATTTAAATATTGAATGTTTAAATTGCTATATACGAACAGGATACCAGTGAATACCAATAGGTCGCTACAAGGAGGATGTGACGCCCTTGGCTTAAAAATAGGAAGAAATTAAAAATAAACAAAACGAAAAACATCAACAACAAGAGCGACAACGTCAAACAATTCAAACAGCATACCCAGCCCAAATACCCCTCGTTAATGGAAGTTTTGCAAACGCGCTGGGTAAATATACTATTTAACAAAAAGGGATTTCACGAATATTGAGTTTTGCACAGGGTTTTGCAAGGATTTAGATTTACTCTTCTCGGTCGAATACATGAAAAAAATACAAGGTTTAGATTATTATATTAACTAAGCCTAAGGTAGATAATGTTCAATAACTTTCATGTGTATTTCAAACACTGTCAAATTAATCTTGCAGCAATGCCGTTTGCTATAATGCAACCAATCTCTATAGTAGAGAATGCGTTGGACCTGCCGAAGTACTTTTGTATGCGCGCATTGAGTGCCATTGATGACGTAAGAGGCATGAGCGCGTTATATAGTATGATATGCGCATGCGCACTTCTCTGGTAACTACCAACGTATTATTAAGTGCGTTATACTTCACTTTCTAGTTATCTCTTTTGTGCTAACTAGCTATTTGCTTTTGTCTAGCAATTATCGGAAATTTCTTCAGAATTGTTTCGGATCGCTTGCAATTATGGGTTCGTCGAAATCCAAAGTTGTGCCTGTGCAATCCGAGGATGAAATAGAAGAGAAAAGCAGCTGTTCTACTGAGACCAAAGGGACAAGCTGCTGGGAGGGAATCAAGAACCTCTTCTCGAGGAACACAAAGGTAAAACAAATCTTTAAGAATCACTCGCCTCCCCTCTTTTTAAATTGTGTCATACATGTACTTTATACGTAACGCCCTAGGTCTACTTTTTGCTTTTTCTTCATTACATTTCCGTATTATTCTCCTTTAAATACCTCAGAGTACTTAAATGGTTTGATAAATTGGCATATGATAATTAATATTGAACACTTTCCCAAAAAAAATAGCCAGTTCGATTATCAACAAATATTTGTTGGCAGCTGGTCACTAAATGTGCCTATCAAACTGGTTCGCTGCTGCTCAGATGATGTTAAGTATCACTTATCTATTATTTTTTAAAGTAAAGAAACAGTTCTCACACATTTAGGAGGCACTTTTTTTGTCCAATTTTTCAGGAAATATTTAACCCCGACTCAGCCAGCCGGTAAATAAGCGGGGGGGAGGGGGGTGGGTAAGACCACTTTTGTTGGTTTTTTGGCCTTCTTCGTGAGATTTTTTTTTTTTTTTAATAATAAAAAAAAACAAACTGTTTTGCTGTTGTTGACCCGTCAGCCCCCCCCCCCCCGTGGATCAGCGCCTGCAGAGGATCAAGCCGGCGACAAGGGGGGGGGGGGGGGGGGGGAGCCAAATCTTAATACAAAATTTAGCGTCGACTCAGCCGGCCGGTGAATAAGTCGGGGGGGGGGGGAGCACCTTACTTCTTTCCCTTTTTTGATCGAGTTTTGGAGGAAAAGTTTAGCGCCGACTCAGCCGATCGGTGAATCATTTTTTTTTTTTTTTTTTTTTTTTTTTTTGGGGGGGGGGGCGCTTTTGTTTTTTGTTTAAAAAAAGGTTAACTTTACATTATTATCCTATTTTTTTATTGTTTCTTGGGGCTAGGGGGGGGGGGGGGGGTGGGGGCCGGGCCGGATAAATCGCTACGTGGATCCACCCCTGTCTGTCACAATATTATGTCATTATATTGTGCAAATATGTTTGCTCAGAGTCGAGAGAGATATAGAAATAGGGGGCAGGGAGTGGGAGAGAGAGAGAGAAAGAAAGAGAGAGCATGCGAGAGCCTTCAGGGGGACGGAGAGGGGAAGAGAGAAGGCAATGAGGGTTCATGGATATTGACAGTGGCGGATTGAGGGAGGGAGAATGGGGGCTTCACAAAAAATCATTCGTAGACGCATTTTCTAAACATAGCAACTGACATAACATTTGCACATCTTGTTTTGCATAACTAGGGTTAGGGTTAGCGTTACGTTGGTGGCTATTTTTTGGAGAAACATGCCTATACGAGTGATTGTATAATGCAATGTGCTTTGTCTGGGTTGGGGATATTATAAGCTTGGTCTCCCCCCCCCCCACCCCTCCCCTCTTCCATTGTCACGATTATTAAAACAAGATAGACATAAAACAATGATCCTGCCTAGATAATGTTACTGTTGCATGACCTAATAATGTATAATGTAAACATTGACAATAAAAATGTGCGCCGCGTCTACAAGAGGCATTTCTAGGGGATTTTTTTTATGGGGGGGGGGGGGGCTTAGGGGTAATCACAGTCATTTTCTATACGTTAACTCTACAGCTGTCCATTTTAGGAATGCTCTCAGAGAAACGGTATCAGAACTGCATGCCATGCTTTATTGTACTATTGTATCTAAGATGTATTATTGGGCAGCCTGGTTTTGCGGTACCCCCCTCCCCCCGTTTGATAAAAAATCATGAGCTGCATCCAACATCCCCACTATCAATATAACTAAGACAAATTGCATTTCAGGTGGTTCCTCTGGGACCGGAGAATGATGCCGAAGACCATGACAATAAACACGACGATGACGATTCTGGGCAGATTTCCAAGACTGCTCAAGTCTCTCCAACAACAGCCATCGTCGCCATCGAGCCTAAAGAGCCTCGTCGTCACGTCCTAAAGGCTATTCTCAGCGAGCTGACTTGTCAGAATATTGAGCCAATCAACTGCCAGGCAGTAAAATCGAGACCTTTGATTGGCCAGAAGGGCAAGCGGCAAGTTAAGAGGGTCCGTCCATCAACCTCTTACCCAGCTGACCGTAGGGTATCTTCAGGGTGCTTCCTCTATTATCGTAAGTTGGATTTTCGTGTTACTTTTCATTGGGAAAAAAGAATACCGGAATGATCTAATTTTATTTGGTTGTAAAAAGTAATTAGTACCTTATCTGAATCAAGGCCGTTAGAGTATTTCGTGTTTTATTTGTATTTGACGGGTACTTTATCTTTCATTACATTACAAAAAAGAAATAAACATTTAACATTGTTGTTTAAAATAATAATAATATGGATATTTATATAGCGCCGGTATCCGTCAGGCTCTGACGCTCATGGCGCTGTACATATTACTATTATTACTATCACAAACATAACTTTCTTAACTAAAATAAAGTAAACTAAAACAACACAAATTATTACGCTACATTGACATGATTAAATAGCACGGTTTAGAAAGAGATGGGGTTTTAGGGCAACTTTGAAGTCATGGAGGGCAGTTAAGTTACCAGCTTATACCAAAGGGACGGACCAGAATGAGAAAAGGCTCTACCCCCCCCCCCCCCCTCCCAGGAACTGCGCGTCTTAGGGACAACTAATAAGGAGGATTGAGATGAACGAAGATGTCTTGTAGGCTTATACTTAACGATTAACTTGATATTGTAGGAAGGAATGGAAAACTAGCAACAACAACTTAAAAATGATTCGGTCACATACCGGGAGCCAGTGAAGAGTTTTGAGAATGGGGTGATGTGAGTTCTATGAGAAGAAAGTGCGACAATACGTGCAGCAGTATTTTGAAGTTTTTGGAGTCGAACAAGTTGTGTGTTAGGGAGCAGATAGAGAATAGAATTACAGAAATCTAAGCGTGATGAAATAAGAGCATGTACAAGTTTCTATGTGGTTGAACGACTTAAGTATTTCCTAATATAACTTAGATTTTTCAGTTGATATCTGACTGACTTACAAATACTAAAAACATGAGTTGACAATGACATAGACGAGTTTAACATGACACCAAGTTTACGACAATGCGAGGAAGGACTGATTACAGAATCTGATATGGATATATTGAACGACTGTATCTTAGCAAGATTTGATTTCGAACCAAATAAAATTAGTTCAGTTTTACTGTGATTCAGTTTGAGTGAGTTCGAGTTCATCCAAGTTTGCACATCTTTGACGCAAGCTTCGAGTAGATTGACAGTCCGACTTGCGTCATTTGATTGAGACTTCGTTTTTTTAAAACAAACATTCTAATGTCCAAGATGGAGAGGAAGCGAAAGTTAAAAGAACCATGAAAAAGAGCGTCAAGATGAAATATACTATGATAGTGAAAAAAGCCAAGATTGAGAAAGTAGATTGAAAAATACAATGATTTCAAACAGTAGGATTTTCACATTTTTTTTAATACGTTAAAATTATATACATATTCAGCAAAATTGTTTAATTTAATAACACGTTATACTGCTTGACTCGTGACAGATCGATTCGTCAACGATGACAGCGAGTACGAGTCATGTGACGAAGAGTCATCGGACGACGATGATTACGTGGACGATGCCGACATCGAATCTGATGTCGACGAGATCGATGACAGGATCAGAGTCCACAGATTCACTCACAGAGCCACTTGCAAGGCTAAAGGTATACGCCGTTTTAAAAGAACAAATTGTACCATTGATTATGTTTTTGTTTATCTATTCAGACATTCATTCATTAATTTACATGTAATTCTTTATTACTTATTCTATATTTATTAATTCATACAACTATTTCTTTATTCATGCATTCATTTATGTTTATTTACTGTCCCAAATAAAGTCAACCGTGGCAAGGGCGGTAAGACAAAGAAGGCCAAAGGTACTGTTGATGTGAGCAATGAGACACTCTCTGTGATTGGTCAGAAGATGGACACGATGGTCGAGATGAACGATGACGTCATCAAGCACACAGGTCAGCTTCACATATATAAAACACATATTTTTTTCTTTAAATCTGTTAAAAGATAATTGTACAAACTGCAAAAAGAAGGAATCAATAAATTGATTCTCTAGGATCGGGAAATGTGGCAAACACACGTTAGAAGCACAATTATGTATTTTGCAAATAATACTAGACGATTATGGCTTTGAAATGTTAAGTCCCCAAAATTAATGATATAAGATTATATCTTTATGAAACAAAATTTAAGATTTTTCCTAATCATTCTATATCATAATGTTAGGTTTGCCAAATTGATACTTTTAGAACGAAATTTTAATTTATTATGAATATGGCTTTCGAACTTTTGATTCAATAACATTTTCCATACAGAGGAGGATAGCAGCGTCTATCTTTCCAGCAGCTCTCTAGCTAATGACGTCACCAGTGACGACGGAACATCATCAGAGATCGATGACGTTTTCGTCGAAGAGAATGACTTCCTGTTCATGGTCTCCCTGTCCTGGATCACCCACGTCAACATCAGCGTCGCCTTCGCTCTCCTCTGGGCCTTCGTCGACATCGACAGGAAGATGGAGAATGTGATGGACGTCTTTGACCACGATGATGACGGGAAGGCCGTCGTCGACCGTAAGGAGACTGGAGATCATACTCCCTCAGGTTGGTTTGAAATCACGAAGTATTATATAATCAAACCCGTAAACCGGAGTGATCTAATTGTATTTCTTCGTAAATGTTAGAAATCATAAGTCGGGAAATATAATGAAAGGATGGAGGAATGAATACAATCAATATACCGACAAAATGGATATATGAATTGGTTACTAATGATATCGATTAGAATAAAAAGCACTTTTAAGTTTTCTAAGTTATAATAGGTAGGTCAAATGAAATAACAAAACAGAGTTCACTTTTAAATATGTTGTCAAAAGCAGATGAAGAGATCACAATTATTTGTTATTGTTTTCCACGTACATTTAGATAATTAAACCTCTCATAATCTTGCAATCACTGTGCTATTAAAAATCCTACTTTGAACCATTATTATATTACCGTAATCAGGCCACCAAGAGGATGACGAGTACCCACCTGACTTCGAGACGGACTCCGAGACCGACATCGACCAGCCCTCGACCTCTTTCAAGCGAGACAAGCACGCCACCTACGACTTCATTGTCAGGAGTGAGTTGATGAAATAATCACGGTTTATATTGAACTTGAATTTATTCTGCAATTTCAATAGTAAACATGGATGAACAAGTATTATAAAAGAGTAGAACAAATGCAAAGTCTCATGAAAACATTATGATCGATAAAAACAAGACTCAATCATTGAACCATTAGTCCATCAACCAACTAACCAAGGAATCAATCAATTATTCATTTGATCATACGCTCTCAACTAATAATTATGAGCAACCAACCAATCAAACAAAAGACAGACACACTAAATCATGCTCAATTGGTCCATCTACCAATCAATCACCTTCTAATCTAACACTCTGGTTTTCTTTGCAGAGCGCTTCATGGATGTGTCTAGCGATGAGTACATCTGGTAGACACTGGGGCTAGGACTGGAGAACGTAGGGAGGAGTGAGGATGAGAGCTTATAAATAAATATTATACAGCTCTTATCACGAAGCTGGAAGACGCTCTAAAGACTGAGAAGACTTCAATTATGGTAAGCGTGTTTTTTTTTGCTTCCTGTTTTTCTCTATCTCCAGTTATTTTGATATATATATAAGGCCATGTTATATGATCATGATTAATATTGTGCCTAGGATTAAGAACATAAATAAAATAAAATGACCGTTAAAAGAAATATGATATTTAAAGGTGCTACAGAGTTTTAAACTCATAACTAGATCAATCTTTCGGTCAGTCTATTATTATTCAATTCATAAGTTATTCCATCAATCGAACAATTCATCAATCGTTCAGTCTGTCGTGCCGTCAATAAACTAAATATACAATCGATCAGTCAACTAATAATTAACCAATCTATCATTCAATGGGTCAGTCGATCAGTCAATCAATCAATCCATCAACAAATCAATCGATGATTCAGTCTTGTGTTTTAATCAATTCCTGTTCTGCTTTCTTCTCCTCCAGAGAGCATTGGTGTGCCTATATATCTTATTAAGACTAGTAGGCCCCGGGCCAGCCATGAAGGGCCTGGGATAGGACGGATGACGATGAGAGCCGTGAAGATCATACAGCTCTCATCAAGGAGCTACTCTGTTGATATGACACAAAGACCACTTATCATTTTGTGGTGAGCATTTTTAATTTTCCTCAAGCAGGTATATTGTGTGATGTTGTATAGTGAAATGTAAGCGGGGGCAAAAAAGTTGAAATAGTTAGCTAAAAATTTCTCGTATTCGCAAATTTTGTGAAGGAAAGTCCTTTGATTTAGTGTTATCCATATAGGAAAGCTGAATACATAATAGTAAACGTATAGTATTATACAGTAGGATGTATTAACACAAATTAAACATGCATGCATTTTCAAACCATAAAAAAGGGCCTTCTTTTCTGTTTCTTTCTCAGATGCATGTCGCTGAATTAGAGAGCAACAAATCCTTTAAAAGATAGAGATTAGTCATGATCATAACCTGCCTAAGCCCTGAAACCAGCTTTAGAAGACAGCATCAGAAGACAGAGATTGGAACTGCAGCAAGGCAGGATAAATGACCAAGTCATGATTATAACATGCCTAAGCCCTGAAACCAGCTTCAGAAGACAGCATCAGGAGACAGAGCTGCAGTAAAGCAGGATAAATGACTAAGTCATGATTATAACCTGCCTAAGCCCTGAAACCAGCTTTAGAAGACAGCATCAGAAGACAGAGATTGGAACTGCAGCAAGGCAGGATAAATGACCAAGTCATGATTATAACATGCCTAAGCCCTGAAACCAGCTTCAGAAGACAGCATCAGGAGACAGAGCTGCAGTAAAGCAGGATAAATGACTAAGTCATGATTATAACCTGCCTAAGCCCTGAAACCAGCTTCAGAAGACAGCATCAGAAGACAGAGCTGCAGTAAAGCAGGATAAATGACAAAGTCATGATTATAACCTGCCTTAGCCCTGAAACCAGCTTCAGAAGACAGCATCAGGAGACAGAGATTGGAACTGCAGTAAAGCAGGATAAATGACCAAGTCATGATCATAACATGCCTAAGCCCTGAAACCAGCTTCAGAAGACAGCATCAGGAGACAGAGATTGGAACTGCAGCAAAGCAGGATAAATGACCACGTCATGATTATAACCTGCCTTAGCCCTGAAACCAGCTTCAGAAGACAGCATCAGGAGACAGAGATTGGAACTGCAGCAAAGCAGGATAAATGACCAAGTCATGATTATAACCTGCCTTAGCCCTGAAACCAGCTCCAGAAGACAGCATCAGGAGACAGAGATTGGAACTGCAGTAAAGCAGGATAAATGACCAAGTCATGATCATAACATGCCTAAGCCCTTTAACCAGCTTCAGAAGACAGCATCGGGAGACAGAGATTGGAACTGCAGCAATGTAGGATAAATGACCAAGTCATGATTATAACCTGCCTAAGCCCTGAAACCAGCTTCAGAAGACAGCATCAGGAGACAGAGATTGGAACTGCAGTAAAGCAGGATAACATGCCTAAGCCTAATCATAATTATGAGGCGTGAATATCATACAGATCTCATAAAGGAGCTATGTTGATTTGACACAAAGACCACTTATCATTCTGTGGTGAGCATTTTTAAATTTCATCAAGCACTTTGGTATATCGTGTGTTATCCATATAGGAAAGCTGAATGCATAATAGTAAACGTATAGTATTATACAGTAGGATTTTAGTAACGATAATGAAACATGCATGCATTTTCGAACCTCTAAAAAGGCCTTCTTTTCTCTTTCTTTCTCACTCAGATGCATGTAGCAGAATTAGAGAGCAACAAATCCTTGCACATCGCCAACTTTTGAAGAGATAGAGATTAGTACTGTCTTCTTCAACTCAAATTCTTCAGAGCAAATCCAACTCGAGCTCATGAAACGAATGAATCTCAAAAGAAATACCGAATCTGCCCAAACTTAACACTGCAGAGAATTTCTTAGAGTGACTACTTCCAAACCTCGCTGTGAAAGGGAAAACAAGCAGATTTTCAGCAACAGGAAATGTTTTTAAGAAAGCTCATCATTGCATTAAACACAAGGGACATGTGTTTTCAACGGTCGATCAACCAACAATCTGACCAAGATACGGCAAAAATACTGAGAATAGTCCAGGGCTGATTGGTCACCATCCAATGAACTTCACACGACATCATTGTTTATATGTTGGGGGGGGGGAGTAAAGCGACTACGCCTATGGCATTCTTGTCTGAATTCAAGATGGAGAAAAAGAAGAGGTGACTCAGCGACATCATTGCAAGGTGTCAAAGGTCAGGTGAAAGACGGGCCAGCAGAGGTTCTACTTTGAGTGACGGGAAGACGTTTTCATCAGCAGTAAAAAGAATGATGGAAGAAAGATGAATACACCACTTATATTGATTGATGAATTATGATTCAAATTTCGATGAACTGCTTTGGACTACAAAAAATAGCTCTTGAAATAAATGATGCAAATGGATATAAATCAGAAAAGATCTTTGGAAGGAGAATTGTATCCTCTCTTTCTGTATAGCGTTGGTATGTTCGCCGAGAAAATGGGGAGAACGATAATAAACCATCACAGAGAAAGTTAGAGAGAGAGAGAGAGAGAGATGAAGAGGGTAAGAGATATACAGAGAAAAAACGAGATAAAGTGAGAGAGAGAGGAATAAATGAAGAGATGTAGTGTGGAAAGGGAAAAAGAAAAGTAGTCTTGAATAAGTAAGAATAAAATAAAATGTATACCAATATGAAAGAAAATCGGTCTATTAGCTTTTTGTTCATCAAGGTATCTTTTTCCAGCTCAGAGGTTGATTGCAATATTTTTCGACACATCTCTGTTATCTACCATTCTAGTCGCCTACACTCTTGCAGTTTCGTTCCTACCTCTCAAGGCCTTCTCTTTCCAGTTGGTTCTCGCCTTCCCTCTCGGTTCTTGACGTAAGAAGAATGCGCGCGTTATAACATGACATGCGCATGCGCACTTCACTGGTAACTATTGTATTGTTAGGTACTTGTGCTAACTAGCTGTTTGCTTTGTCTGGCAATGAAGTGCTACAGATCCTGCCATAATAACCATTATGTGCATTTAATAGTCCAAGGTTTTTAAAATCTATTCTTTGGTATGCTTGCGTGAAGTGGTGGTTCTATATTACATACGCAGTGGGATCCATTTTGCCACGGAGTGGGCCATGTATCATATATCCACCACGCAGTTGTTATTGCTACATTGTGCCACTCATTTCAGTGGGGTCCATTTTGCCACAGAGTGGTCCATATATCCACCACGCAGTTGGGCCCACATATGTTATTGCTACACTGTGGTACTTATTTCAGTGGGGTCCATTTTGCCACGGAGTGGTCCATATATTCACCACGCAGTTGGTCCCTCACATGTTATTGCTACACTGTGGTACTCATTTTCAGTGGGGTCCATTTTGCCACGGAGTGGTCCATATATCCACCACGCAGTTGGTCCCACACATGTTATTGCTACACTGTGGTACTCATTTCAGTGGGGTCCATTTTGCCATGGAGTGGTCCATAATCCACCACGCAGTTGGTCCCACACATGTTATTGCTACACTGTGGTACTCATTTCAGTGGGGTCCATTTTACCACGGAGTGGTCCATATATCCACCACGCAGTTGGTCCCACACATGTTATTGCTACACTGTGGTAATCATTTCAGTGGGGTCCATTTTGCCACGGAGTGGTCCATATATCCACCACGCAGTTGGGCCCACACATGTTATTGCTACACTGTGGTACTCATTTCAGTGGGGTCCATTTTGCCATGGAGTGGTCCATTTTGCCACGGAGTGGTCCATATATCCACCACGCAGTTGGTCCCACACATGTTATTGCTACACTGTGGTACTCATTTCAGTGGGGTCCATTTTGCCATGGAGTGGTCCATAATCCACCACGCAGTTGGTCCCACACATGTTATTGCTACACTGTGGTACTCATTTCAGTGGGGTCCATTTTACCACGGAGTGGTCCATATATCCACCACGCAGTTGGTCCCACACATGTTATTGCTACACTGTGGTAATCATTTCAGTGGGGTCCATTTTGCCACGGAGTGGTCCATATATCCACCACGCAGTTGGGCCCACACATGTTATTGCTACACTGTGGTACTCATTTCAGTGGGGTCCATTTTGCCATGGAGTGGTCCATAATCCACCATGCAGTTGGGCCCACATATGTTATTGCTACACTGTGGTACTTATTTCAGTGGGGTCCATTTTGCCACGGAGTGGTCAATATATCCACCACGCAGTTGGTCCTACATTTGTTATTGCTACACTGTGGTACTCATTTTCAGTGGGGTCCACTTTGCCACGGAGTGGTCCATATATTCACCACGCAGTTGGTCCCTCACATGTTATTGCTACACTGTGGTACTCATTTTCAGTGGGGTCCATTTTGCCACGGAGTGGTCCATATATCCACCACGCAGTTGGTCCCACACATGTTATTGCTACACTGTGGTACTCATTACAGTGGGGTCCATTTTGCCACGGAGTGGTCCATATATCCACCACGCAGTTGGTCCCACACATGTTATTGCTACACTGTGGTACTCATTTTCAGTGGGGTCCATTTTGCCACGGAGTGGTCCATATATCCACCACGCAGTTGGTCCCACACATGTTATTGCTACACTGTGGTACTCATTTTCAGTGTTGTCCATTTTGCCACGGAGTTTTCCATATATCCACCACGCAGTTGGGCCCACACATGTTATTGCTACACTGTGGTACTCATTTCAGTGGGGTCCATTTCTTGAGATTGCCATACCTTCACTTGCTGTCAGTGTGTTTGGTAGACTAGCATTTTCGCGTGGTCGTTTCCTTCGTTTACGACAACTTCTAACTCCCCTAAATTACGAACAATACTGTCCCTCTCTTCTTGATTCGGTTTTTCAAGGGGTTGTCTCGTTTTTCTAGCTTTTTTGGTAGACTTGAATGGTGGTCTTTGCGGAGTCACCCATTGAGGTGCTCTTGAGGCAGTTTCATCTAGAAAGGAATGAGCTTGAACAGGCTCAGAAACTTTGAGTAGCTGCATTGTAGCTGCCTCTAAATGTCTATAAACAGAATCTAACTGAGCATCATCCTGAACTTCGTTCAACTGTTCTCGGAGTTCCTGTAATTTCGACTCCCCATTTGCCTTTGTTTTCTTGGTTGCAGTATGCCTATTATGCGCAGTCAAGTCTTGTATGATTTCCTCTACTGCAGGAGGTCGCATGACATTTACATTACCAGACTCAACAACTCTTTTGCCTTTTGCCTAACCACAAGATGTATATGCTTTATACAAAATGTTCCCCCTAACCGCCCCATCTACACATGTGCATGCGAACTCATGGACACATACTTGACATTCCTTGCATCAGAGGCGGTTCTCCCGGGGAGGGGGGGGGCAGGGGGGGGGGGCACAGTGCCCCCCCCACTTTTTCAGATACCCCCAAAGTGCCCCTTTTTACATAGGAAAAGTGCCCCTTTTATTTTGTAAGTAGTGCCCCTTTTACATAGGAAAAGTGCACCTTTTACTTTGACAAGTGCCCCTATTACTTACTAAATGTGCCCCTTCCCCCTTTTCACCTCTGACGAGTGCCATTTTTATTTTTGACACGTGCCCCCTTCACCTCTGATTATTGCCCTATTCAAAACTGAGAGGTGTTCCTTTTACTTTGACAACTGCCCCTTTTTTGCTTTGTAAGAAGTGCCCCTTCTCCTTTTAATAACTACCCCTTTTTAAAATCGGATGAGCACACCTTTCATTTTAACATGTGCCCCTTTTATTTTCTAATAAGTGCCCCTTTTCCTTATGATAAGGTTTTCGCCTCCTTCCGTATCTGAATTATTTACTGTATACTCTATGTTGAAATAATTGTTACATGTATCATGTATATATACATTGTGTTTCATACTGTACTGTTGAGAAGGAAATAAATGTTAATAAATACAATACAATAAGTGCCCCCATTAAAAAGAAAGAGCTCCCTCCCCTTCTCATAACTGCCCCTTTTAAAAAAAATCTGAACGGTGCCCCCTTCTCATTCAACAAATGCACATTTTCCTTTATTATAAGTGCCCCTTTTACATTTTCATAAGTGCCCCTTTTCACCTCTGATAATATCCCTTTTAATAATGATACGTGCCCCTTTCTTTCTAATAAGGGACCTATCCCCTTTTCACCTCTTATAAATGCCCCTATCAAAATCTGATGGGCGCCCCTTTTCCGTCAACAATGCCTATTTCCCATTTTCGTAAACGCCTCTTTTTCATCACTGGTGAGTGCCTCTTTTCAGGTGTAAAAATGCCTCATTTTTACCTCTTATAATTATCCTTTGTACTTTGACACGTGCTCCTTTTCTTTTCTAATAAGTGTCTTATCCCTTTCGATAATTGCCCCCTGTTTATAATCATTAAACGTGCCCCTTATTTAAGGCTACTAAGAGCAATTTCCCCAAAAATTCGCTCGCTCGCATT
Source organism: Strongylocentrotus droebachiensis (assembly GCA_035222895.1). Classification (NCBI taxonomy): domain Eukaryota; kingdom Metazoa; phylum Echinodermata; class Echinoidea; order Camarodonta; family Strongylocentrotidae; genus Strongylocentrotus; species Strongylocentrotus droebachiensis. Next base: position 262,226 of record JAVYIG010000787.1, read on the forward strand.
TAAAGATGATATAATTATGATACTTATCAAAGGTCTTTTCAGTCTTCCGTTATGAGAATGTGCTTATAACCCCATCACGATTGGCTTTTTTCCTCTTTATAAGATGTAATTTTGCGCACTGCGACCTCACAGATCTTTAATTTTTTTCTCGCTCGCTTCGCTCGCTCGTTAATGCATATTCAGACATCACACCCAACTGTACAGTATGATGCTTAAGCGATATCTTGTATGATTTATGAAGAGAAACTTTTAAATAATGAAATCATCCCTGATAATGTAATCACAATGTAGGGGTATAAACCAATGTCTAAAAAATGGTATATTTTCGCTTTGAGATTTCCCAATGTAGGTGCCTTTTTTTTCCAGAAAGTGCCCTTTTTTGTTGGTGCCCCCCCACTTTGGAAGTCGCTCGGCCGCCCCTGCCTTGCATGCATGATAGAGGACATGTAGCTGAACATGTCTCTTCATGTCTGTCCACGACATATGAACGGTTCCTATCAGAAGAAATAACCTCCCACCTTTTTGCGCGCAGCTCTTTCACATCATCGCAGCTGAGCGCTCAACTTGTTAACTTGTTAAACGTGCCCCTTATTTAAGGCTACTAAGAGCAATTTCCCCAAAAATTCGCTCGCTCGCATTTAAAGATGATATAATTATGATACTTATCAAAGGTCTTTTCAGTCTTCCGTTATGAGAATGTGCTTATAACCCCATCACGATTGGCTTTTTTCCTCTTTATAAGATGTAATTTTGCGCACTGCGACCTCACAGATCTTTAATTTTTTTCTCGCTCGCTTCGCTCGCTCGTTAATGCATATTCAGACATCACACCCAACTGTACAGTATGATGCTTAAGCGATATCTTGTATGATTTATGAAGAGAAACTTTTAAATAATGAAATCATCCCTGATAATGTAATCACAATGTAGGGGTATAAACCAATGTCTAAAAAATGGTATATTTTCGCTTTGAGATTTCCCAATGTAGGTGCCTTTTTTTTCCAGAAAGTGCCCTTTTTTGTTGGTGCCCCCCCACTTTGGAAGTCGCTCGGCCGCCCCTGCCTTGCATGCATGATAGAGGACATGTAGCTGAACATGTCTCTTCATGTCTGTCCACGACATATGAACGGTTCCTATCAGAAGAAATAACCTCCCACCTTTTTGCGCGCAGCTCTTTCACATCATCGCAGCTGAGCGCTCAACTTAACCGATGCCTGCTATCAATGTCATTGATGCGCTTACTTTTTCTCTCCCTTTTTGCAGTTTCACAAGTCTATCAAAAGGTTTGTTCTTCACATATTGCATGAGAAGAGTCAAACATTTGTCCACCCTACGATTAGCGAACCCTTTCATGTAGATGTACTTGAGTACCTTGTGAAACGCCTCTACATACATATTTGTGTTGATTCGAGAACCCTTTCTATAGCACCCTACCCATTGTTCCTTTCTCTCCGCATAGCCTCTGAAATACACCCCAAACCGACTATAGTAGCATCATCCACATTCAGGTCATGTGTTACCTGCTCTAACATTGTTTCAAATTTGGTCACATCCGTTTCATCTAGCAGGCATCGCAATGTCTTATACACAGAAGACTGTAGCTCTACATTCCCGGCAATATGAGTACGAAGTGCCCCCCTCCATGCCTTATCTACGTGCCAAGAACAGAGAAGCTCATGCGGCCTATGTGCGAAAGCGCCTACCCAAGCATTGTAATACTGCTCCGCATCGTCGGTAGCCTATCCGATAGGCGTCGGGCTGTACAAGTATACTAATCGTGTTTATGTGGAGAGTGGCATCGGCGCGGGCGTCAGCCCGAGCGCCTATCATCACTGGTCAACTCACACAGTTTTATTTTCTTTGTTTTCATTGTTTCGTTCGTAGAAAATCTACGAACCCCCTGCAAAGCTCTTTCATGAATATTTATGGGGCCTGGACCAAAATAGGCCAATGAGCGATGAGGAACCTGGAGATTATATTTGATTGGTTGAATCAAAGTGATCGCTTACCAAATAAGGCTAGTCTTATGAATCATGCATGAGAATACGCTCGTCACACATACGATACACATATATGAATAATGATGAGTTGACCAGTGATGATAGGCGCTCGGGCTGTCGCCCGCGCCGATGTCAGTCTCCATAACGCGATTAGTACACTTGCCATTTAGCCCGACGCCTATCGGATAGGCTACATCGTCGGTCATAACCCACTTTATCCAGTGGTCCTACCACATCGCGTACCCTCTCCAAAAATGCAGTTAGTACTGCCCGATCCTCGCGATTTGATATGAGCCATGCAACAGGAAAGCCCTCTCCAAACTCATCAACTACTAGAACAGTCACTAATACAAATTCATAAGCATTTGTGTCATGAGTAGCATCCATGCAAACTACATTATTACCAAACGCTCGCAGCATGTCTCTCTGTACTGGCGTCATTATGCCCATAGCGCAAAATCATCCCTTGCAAGATTTTCCAAATCATCTGGACAAGGCGCCCCCTGTTCCTTGTAAAGGAGGACAGGATTGCTGTCACTATCTTCCCCTACCTCCTGCACCCACATGCCTACACTAGTCACGTCATTTGCATGCCTATTTATTCCATGTAGACCGAGCGAATTCTCAATGTTTCTGATATCCTTCTTTGTAACTAGATGGTGCCTTTTCAAACTATCAGAAAGTGAATTCCGAATGTCATCTAAGATTCTGTCTGCAGTAATTCCTTTTTCAATGTATATCAACCGGCACGGTTGCCATTTTTCAATGTATAAAGACATATCAGCCGGCATGTTGCCATTTTCCAATGTATAAAGACATATCAACCGGCACATTGCCATTTTTCAATGTATATCAACCGGCATGTTGCCATTTTTCAATGTATAAAGACATATCAGCCGGCATGTTGTCATTTTCCAATGTATAAAGACATATCAACCGGCATTATGATGCCATTTTTCAATGTATGAAGACATATCAACCGGCATGTTGCCATTTTCAATATATATAGACATATCAACCGGCACGTTGCCATTTTTCAATGTATATCAACCGGCACGTTGCCATTTTCAATGTATAAAGACATATCAGCCGGCACGTTGCCATTTTCAATATATAAAGTCATATCAACCGGCATGTTGCCATTTTCAATATATAAAGACATATCAGCCGGCATGTTGCCATTTTCAATGTATGAAGACATATCAGCCGGCACGTTGCCATTCTCAATATATAAAAACATATCAACCGGCATGTTGCCATTTTCAATATATAAAGACATATCAGCCGGCATGTTGTCATTTTCCAATGTATAAAGACATATCAACCGGCATAATATTTATGATGCCATTTTTCAATGTATGAAGACATATCAAGCGGCATGTTGCCATTTTCAATGTATAAAGACATATCAGCCGGCATGTTGTCATTTTCAATGTATAAAGACATATCAGCCGGCACGTTGCCATTTTCAATATATAAAGACATATCAACCGGCATGTTGCCATTTTCAATATATAAAGACATATCAGCCGGCATGTTGCCATTTTCAATGTATGAAGACATATCAGCCGGCACGTTGCCATTCTCAATATATAAAAACATATCAACCGGCATGTTGCCATTTTCAATATATAAAGACATATCAGCCGGCATGTTGTCATTTTCCAATGTATAAAGACATATCAACCGGCATAATATTTATGATGCCATTTTTCAATGTATGAAGACATATCAAGCGGCATGTTGCCATTTTCAATGTATAAAGACATATCAGCCGGCATGTTGTCATTTTCAATGTATAAAGACATATCAAGCGGCATGTTGCCATTTTCAATGTATAAAGACATATCAGCCGGCATGTTGTCATTTTCAATGTATAAAGACATATCAATTGGCACGTTGCCATTTTCAATATATTTAGACATATCAGCCGGCATGTTGCCATTTTCAATGTACAAAGACATATCAACCGGCATGTTGCCATTTTCAATATATATATAGACATATCAACCGGCATGTTGCCATTTTCAATATAATTATATAGACATATCAAACGGCACGTTGCCATTTGCAATGTACTATAAATAAAGACATATCAAGCGGCACGTTGCCATTTTTCAATGTATAATTTTTTTTAACCGGCACGTTGCCATTTTCAATGTACTATATATATACATAAATAAAGAAATATCAACCGGCACGTTGCCATTTTCAATGTATAAAGACAAATGAACTGGCACGTTGCCATTTTCAATATACTTTATATAAAGAAATATCAACCGGCTCGTTGCCATTTTCAATATACTTTATATAAAGAAATGTCAACCGGCACGTTGCCATTTTCAATGTTTATATGTATATTTGGTTGCTGCATGAATGATTTTGATGTTCTCTTTGATTTTCATATGTGGTCTGTTTATCCAATGATTATCATTATCAATAGTAGTTGCATTGAAGTAGAAAGTTTCTTGATAGATGAAGGTTTGAGCTGGATATATCCACCGCATATCCCACTGTGTTGGCTATCGTGTGTATATCGTATCTTTAAACTTTTTTAAATCCTAATTTACACAAAACGACTGGCTGGTGCGTCTATAGCTGCATACACGTACATACACAGTATAGTATACATATACACAGTATAGTACGTTCGTACTTCGATTCGAACTATTTATAAGTCTCACCAAATGACGTTCTCTATTTCTGATTTTGGGTTTGCAATTTCGCTTTAAACCATTCACATCTTAAAATTTTATTTTTTAGTGTACTTAATCTTAGAGAGCCTGTTCATTCTTGCTTAATATCCACTGATTTGAGTGAATTTATTTAGTTGAATTCCCTCGGTCCGTGCGATCTGAGATAAGACTATACTCGTACCACACGTACAAGGGCCTTCCTTAACGGACTAATCAGAGAATGGCAACCGAACTGTCGCTAATAAATCGTCTCATTAAAGTGGGGTCCATTTTGCCACGGAGTGGTCCATATATCCACCACGCAGTTGGTCCAACACATGTTATTGCTACACTGTGGTACTCATTTTCAGTGGGGTCCGTTTTGCCATGGAGTGGTCCATATCCACCACGCAGTTGGGCCCACACATGTTATTGCTACACTGTGGTAATCATTTTTAGTGGGTCCATTTTGCCACGGAGTGGTCCAAATATCCATTACGCATTTGGGCCAACATATGTTATTGCTACACTATGGTACTTATTTCAGTGGGGTCCATTTTGCCATGGAGTGGTCCATAATCCACCACGCAGTTGGGCCCACACATGTTATTGCTACACTGTGGTACTCATTACAGTGGGGTCCATTTTGCCACGGAGTGGTCCATATATCCACCACGCAGTTGGGCCCACACATGTTATTGCTACACTATGGTACTTATTTCAGTGGGGTCCATTTTGCCACGGAGTGGTCCATATATATCCACTACGCAGTTGGGCCCACATATGTTATTGGCTTATTGCTACACTGTGGTACTCATTACAGTGGGGTCCATTTTGCCACGGAGTGGTCCATATATCCACCACGCAGTTGGGCCCACACATGTTATTGCTACACTGTGGTACTCATTACAGTGGGGTCCATTTTGCCACGGAGTGGTCCATATATCCACCACGCAGTTGGGCCCACACATGTTATTGCTACACTGTGGTACTCATAACAGTGGGGTCCATTTTGCCACGGAGTGGTCCATATATCAACCACGCAGTTGGGCCGACACATGTTATTGCTACACTGTGGTAATCATTTTCAGTGGGGTCCATTTTGTCACGGAGTGGTCCATATATCAACCACGCAGTTGGTCCTACATATGTTATTGCTTCACTGTGGATCTCATTACAGTGTGGTCCATTTTGCCACAGAGTGGTCCATATATCCACCACGCAGTTGGGCCCACACATGTTATTGCTACACTGTGGTAATCATTTTCAGTGGGGTCCATTTTGCCACGGAGTGATCCATATATCCACCACGCAGTTGGGCCCAAATATGTTATTGGCTTATTGCTACACTGTGGTACTCATTTCAGCGGGGTCCATTTTGCCACGGAGTGGTCCATATATCCACCACGCAGTTGGTCCCACACATGTTATTGCTGCCCTGTGGTACTCATTTCAGCGGGTTCCATATGTCCACCACGCAGTTGGTCCCACACATGTTATTGCTGCCCTGTGGTACTCATTTTCCTTGGGGTCCATTTTGCCACGGAGTGGTCCATATATCCACCAGGCAGTTGGGCCCACATATGTTATTGGCTTATTGCTACACTGTGGTACTCATTTCAGCGGGGTCCATTTTGCCACGGAGTGGTCCATATATCCACCACGCAGTTGGTCCTACACATGTTATTGCTACATTGTGATTATCATTACAGTGGGGTCCATTTTGCCACGTAGTGGTCCATATATCCACCACGCAGTTGGTCCCACACATGTTATCGCTACATTGTGGTAGGCTTTCATCGAAAGGGTGCGGTGCGGTGCGGCGCGGTGTGGTGTGCTCAACGCACCCATTCGATAAAAGAGGGGGGGCTTTTCTCGAAAGGGTGCGTTGAGAGCGGAGTACCGTTTTAACACACCCTTTCGATAAAAGCGGGGGGGCTTTTCTCGAAAGGGTGCGTCGACTAGTCTTTCGCATCAGTCGTTTAAAGGCACACTGTCCTACTTGTAGCTACTTGCTCCCTCTATATAGAAAACTTCCCAAATCGGTGCCTGTTGGTCCCCCATGATCCTCTTTTTCTTATGTTAAATGAGAGCTGAGTTAATGAGATAGCCACCTGTTACACTGACCTCGATGGCTCGCTGTGTGGTCTAATCCCTTCTAGCTGCAGTAGTAACGCCTACCTTTAAAATGAGGATCTCGGACAGAAGGTAATAGTTGCCAATTTAAGTATATCGAAAATGTATTAAATAAAATGGAATGGTCTTGATTACAGAGTGGTCTCTTTCTTTATTACTATGTTGATGGGGGAGACAGAGAGAAGAAAAAAATGGAAAGGGGGGGGGAAGATAAAAGGAAAGAAAGAAGAATAAGAAGAGGAAAAGAGGAAAACGGGGGCAAAGGGCTTTTGCCTCCCCCCCCCCCCCGCCAACAAATAAATAGGAGAGAGAGAGATAGAGAGAAGGGAAAGGGAAAGGGAAAGAGAATATAAAAGGAAAGAAAGAAGAGGAAGAAGAATAAGAAGAAAAGATGGAAACGGGGGCGAAGGGCTCTTGCCTCCCCCCCCCCCCGCCAACAAATAAATAGGAAAGAGAGAGAGAGAGAAGGGAAAGGGAAAGAAAATATAATAGGAAAGAAAGAAGAAGAAGGAAAGATGGATACGGGGGGAAGGGCGAAAGGTTCTTACCTCCCCCCCCCCCTCCCGCCAAAAAAATAAATAAGAGAGAGAGAGAGAGAAGGGAGAGGGAAAGAAAATCTAAAAGGAAAGAAAGAAGAGGAAAAAGAATAAGAAAAGAGGGAAAGGGGGCGAAGGGCTCTTGCCCTCCCCCCCGCCAAAAATAAATAAGAGAGAGAGAGAGAGGGAAAGGGAAAGAGAAGATAAAAGGAAAGAAAGGAAAAGAAAGAAAAGAAAGGAGGCAAGAGCCCTTTGCCCCCGTTACCCTATTTTCTTCTTCTTCCTCTTCTTTCTTTCCTTTTATCTTCTCTTTCCCTTTCCCTCTCTCTCTCTCTCTTATTTATTTTTTGGCGGGGGGGGGGGGGGAGGAGGCAAGAGTCCTTCGCCCCCGTTTCCCTCTTTTCGAATTCTTTTTCCTCTTCTTTCTTTCCTTTTATATTTTATTTCCCTCTCTTATTTATTTTTTTGGCGGGAGGGGGGGGGGGGGAGGTAAGAACCTTTCGCCCTTCCCCCGTATCCATCTTTCCTTCTTCTTCTTCTTTCTTATCTTTTATATTTTCTTTCCCTTTCCCTTTCCCTTCTCTCTATCTCTCTCTCTCTCTCATATTTATTAGTTGGCGGGGGGGGGGGGAGGAGGCAAAAGCCCTTGGCCCCCGTTTTCCTCTTCTTCCTCTTCTTTCTTCCCTTTTATCTTCTCTGTCCCTTTCCCTTCTCTCTCTCTCTGATTTATTTTTTGGCGGGAGGGGGGGGGGGGGCAAGAGTCCTTCGCCCCCCCCGTTTCCCTCTTCTCTTCTTATTCTTCTTTCTTTCCTTTTATCTCCCCCCCCCCCCCCTTTCCGTTTTTTCCTTCTCTCTGTCTCCCCCATCAACGTAGTAATAACGAAAGAGACCACTCTGTAATCAAGACCATTCCATTTTATTTAATACATTTTCGATATACTTAAATTGGCAACTATTACCTTCTGTCCGAGATCCTCATTTTAAACGACTGATGCGAAAGACTAGTCGACGCACCCTTTCGAGAAAAGCCCCCCCGCTTTAATCGAAAGGGTGTGTTAAAACGGTACTCCGCTCTCAACGCACCCTTTCGAGAAAAGCCCCCCCTCTTTTATCGAATGGGTGCGTTGAGCACACCACACCGCGCCACACCGCGCCGCACCGCACCCCACCCTTTCGATGAAAGCCCATTGTGGTAGTGGCTGTAGTCCTGGGGGTGGTAGAGGTAGTCCCGGGGGTGGTGGTTCCTGCTGGTTCCCGAAGTAGTGACAGTGGAACAACCAACCCAGGTGGTGGGGTAGCTACTTGTAGTGGGGTGGTAAGTGTTCCCTGTCTGGTCTTTTAATGATGAAATGGTAGAGATCCCGACAGAGATGTGAAATAAGGATGGTTTCGGTGACCGTAAGTGAAGTTAGGAGGAAAGTCTGTGTTAGAAGATCGGATGACAGCTCTGGTGTTCGGAGTCCATTCGGATCGGTAGGCCTACGGTTTGAGTCTGTTCTGTTTTACGACCAATTGATCTGCTAACCGTCATGCACTTTTAGGATTCTTTGGATGTGGTTGTTGGCGGGTGACAAGACTCGGTACGGTCCTCTCCAGTTTGGCTCCAACTTGCTTCTAGATGTGGTTGGATCCTTAAGCCAGACGAGATCTCCAGGGTTGTAGACAAGACTTCTTGATATACTAGAATTTCTACCTTGCTCTAGCTTGATCGTTTTGGGATCTGCATACAGAAAAGCTGTGTTCAGACGTTGGCTGAGGTCATGGGTGTATTGCAGGAGTAATGTAGGGGGTCTTGATCTTGGATAGTTACTGATGCTGGGATTCTAGCTTCTCTTCCGTGTACCCTAAAGAAAGGCTGGAGACCTGTTAATGAGTGCACACTAGTGTTTTATCTCAAGCTGGTATGTCAATATTTTTATTTATCATATATATGTGTATATTATATTATATTATCATTTTGAAAGATACTAGATTTAAGGACTCTAAATTGTGTTCAAAGCAGTCAAATAACCCCCAATAACTGGTTATTGGTCCCACTCTCCTCCTCTTTCAGCTAGGCACTTAACGAGTTGGTCCTTAATGGTCCTGTTTGTCCTTTCCACAATACCTGCTCCTTGTGGATGGTTGGGTGAAGAGCGGGATTTCCTGTTTCCAAGGGTCTTGCACAGTAATGTCTGACAATGTTAGCTTCAAATTGTCGTCCTTGGTCAATGTGAAGGGTAACTGGTACACCATGCTCTCGAATGTAGTTTTCGAAAAGGAGTTAAGCCACAGTGGCTGATGATTGGTCTTTCATGGCATACATATTGCCATAATTGGTGAAATGATCCACAATAACGAGGATATAACGATGCCCTTAGGAAGTTGTTGGAGGTTCGGCTATGTCATCGAACACGGTCTAAAACGGGACAGATGTCGAGATGTTCTTGAGGGGGCGTGGTAGTTGGGATTAGGTGATCTAGCCGCCTCAGATGCTCTGCATGTCTCGCAGAAATCAGGGACATCTATATGCATGTAGGGCCAGAAGTATAAATGACTTAGCTCGCTCGAGGGTCCGTTCTGCACTAAAGTGTCCTGAAGTTGGGTGACCATGAAGAAGGTTCAAAGCTTCTTGTAGGCCTATACTAAGCTTTCTGGGATTACGGCTTGGTAGCGTTTACTGATCGTTTCTCGTCCATTTTCGTGCGATACAAGATATCGTTGTGGATGGATAGACGAGAAAGCTGCCAAAGAAGTCTGCGCTTTCTAGGCTGGATACGACGAATTTACTTGACAGTGGGTCTTGTATTGTTGGTAATCATGTGCCGGGTATTTTCAAGGTCTTGTCTAGCTGCTGGTGGTGGTGAAGTTTAGGCTCGAGTCCTTGGAGGCAGTTTGGTGGGGAAGATGAAGGCTGAGGAACTTTTGATTGTAATTCAGACATACGGTGCCAACCGAAGAATGCTGCTGGGATGTAGCATTAAGGGTGTACACCTGAGGACTCTGAGTGAAAGAAAGACGAGAAAGATGTGACTCTTGATGGCTGTCAGGGTGATGAGACAAAGAGTCTTGGGGTCTGTTAGATGGACGACCATGACTTGGGCTCGATGGACGGTACTCACGACGGAGGGTGTGCCTGGGTTGAGGACTTGGTGATGGATATCTTTTTGTAGAAGAAGACTTGTAGCGTTGTGATGGTGAGTGATAACGCTGGGGGAAACGCTGGTCATACCTCTCAAAGTACCTCTGTTGAGGACTCTGTGATCGCTGCCTTGCAAAAGGACTACGTGAATGATGAAGGTTGTGATTACTGAATTGTGATTTCAGCATGTCAACATCATTGTCAACTTCGGAGCGGCGATTGCTGAGATATGTTTGCAGGTGGTCAAACTTCTCGTCGTTTCATCTTGCATGGCTGCAACACAAGTGGCTGGTTTAGAAACTCGGGTATCTCCTAGCAAGTGGGCTCTTTCAATCCGAAGAGCTCGGGGTATGTCATTATTTCTTCCAAAAACAGCAGTAAGCGCTCTCTCACTCTCTGCCAAACTTGCCTTTGTTGAAGAAGGAAGATTCTCCCACACAGTAAAAGCTGATCCAACCAGGTGCGAAGGAAGGAGAACATGCAAACGACTTTCTGAACTAGGGTCAACCCCGGCTGCAACTTTCAGGCGCTTTGCCCACTGGGGAAAAATCTCTCCCATCCTGTCTTATAGTAACACCGGTTGAAACCGGCACCAGCATTAGTGAGCCTCTAATTGTTGGGGCAAATTATCTCACAAGTATAGTGAGATAATATATATTTACAAGGTGAATTATAGGTACCTATAATTTGCTTCTTTGCGGATGAAGTAAGGGAGACAAAGCGCATGAATTTTCAGGATTTAGAATTCCTACAGCAGAAAATGGTATCACAGCAACTGTTCGCTGTCCCTTTCAATGATTTCTCATCCATTGTCGAATGTGTAAAGAGTAGAACAAGCGAACACAAACTTGTGTAATTTCATCCTTTTTTTAACTTTAAAAATACAAAAAACACGCGAAAACACGCATTAGCAAACTTTATGATATTGAAGATAGTAAATCATGGATTAAATAACGGGACATTAAAACATGCACAAATTAGCGCATTATCCTAAATTATTGAGTTTTTGTCAGGATGTAATTTTTCTTTTACCAACTCTGGCACACAAATTATAGAAGGGACGGAGTACTAAATTTGAAAATTTGTTTGATGCACTATTCCCAATACAATCCCCATATAAAGTTTTTGATTTACACTGAAACTGTGCTGATTATTTAATATTTTGTAATAAATGTATAACTGGTGCCTGGCTTCCGAAAGTCCCCCCAGTGGAAACGCGGTTCGGAGCATGGAACTTCAAAGCCAAGTGGAATGTTACACATCGCATTGAATGCGTGTGAATAAATTACAAGAGTTTCGCCTCCTTTCTTTCACCTCCCTGATGTTAACTCTCTCTAAAAGACGTGTGCTCCATAAGAACAGCTCAGATATGCTATACCAGTACATTGGGTGGCTGCACATCCCAATACAATAGGGTTGAGAATGTGCTTGCCAGAGAAAGTATGTGTTGCTCTCTAACATTTTACAGGTGTCACTTTAGAAATGGATGACAATTGAATGAAAGGCCAGACTTCAAGCCACACAATTAAGTCAAGACAACAATATTTACAAATGTAAATTTCTTCTAAGGTCAAGTCACTACAGGTCTTTAATGAGCATATCCTCATCAGGCTCTTAAATCAGTCATGCACTATCATAGAGGAACAATGGTCTGTCACTGTTTTTCTTTCTTCATGAAAACATAATTAAAATTATTCAACTTAGCACATTGATAATGCACATGATTTTAAAACACATTACTTGATCTATGTATATCAGCAAAAGGCAAATAAATATATTACATTTAGTATGCTTCATAAATGATGTAATTTTCCCTCTTTTGTATATACTGTATAAGCTATTGTATTAAAAAATTCATAATGCTAATTATAAAATTGCTTTAGATTTAGTTTAAAATATCACTGCACGACTACCTGAAGACAAAACAGTTGTTGAGGCTTTATTGTTGTAGGAGGAGACTTTGATGCATTTTAAGATAAAAATGTTGATATTGTATGTATTATGGTAGAAGCCGACTTGCATAATTATGAAGTAAACATTTCCTGGTTATAACAATCTTAAATATATTAATTACGTTCGTTGACATGGCAAACATCAATATTACATGAATTGATTCAACTGTGATCTTAGATGGCAAATTATGATATAAACTTAATTATCTTTTGATGGAAGGTCATTTCCATATTTGCCACAATTAACCTTAATATTGATTTTAAAATGTGTCTACCTTGTTCACTGTTCCACTTGGTTATTTACAACGACATTAAAGGTAAAAATATGAATTTTTATTTTTATTGTTGATTATTTGCGCATTATGCAAATTGCATTCATTACTTAGATGTTTTGTAAAAGGACGCTTATTTGCATATTATGCAAATTGGGTTCACAATTTGGAAATCAAATATTGTGTCCACCATACTTAGTAACATCACAAACATAATGTCGGGCATTTACCTTTTTTTCTCTCCATTTTTTCCCTCCACAGGGATTTTATCGACTTTCATTTGAAACAAATATATAAATATATATTCAAGGTAATTTATATTTATAACATAAATAAAACTGGCTTCTCAAGATACAAGTGTTGTTGAATTGTTGAGTTAACAGAAAACTAACAAATCTTCAATAATTCATTTTTGATATTCATGGAAAGAAAACAAATACAGAAAAATATCATTTAATGTAAAACAGGGCATGTAAATGATTTCAATCGGGTACATAAATGCGAAAATTCTTTTCATGGCCGATGTAAATTTGCATATAAATTTTGCAAATTGTGGTTATGAAATTATTCTATAGATGTTGTCATTGTGTTCACTGACCTTAAAAACATAATCTTATAGGATCCACCCTTTGAATCTATTACTTCAGTACAGATTTATGAGGGAAGTACCAATGTTCTAATAAGACAATAACCAATTTGCCTATCATGCAAATGTAACGGCTTTCAACTACTTAGATTTTCCTAAACTTTTAGTAAGTTTTGTAGAAGATTAGCTCGAAGATCACTGTGCCCAGTGTAAAAACTTCTTTGGCAATTATCTTTGGGTTATCCCGTAAAATTCGCGATTTTGACTGGACTATTCAACAAAAGAATAAGAAGAAAGTGGGGTAGTTCGTCGCTCATAGTCTTAGAAATTGCTTGTAAACTGGCCGCGCACGATCTTAACTTGATTTTGTACCATTCTTCTCGGTCCATCTTTTTTAATTTGAGGAAAGGCAATGGAACTATAATAGTCTTTTTTTAAGCAGGAGATGAAAGAAGTTGGTGAAAGAAAAATGATTTTCCAGAGACTTAAACCTCCTGCTATATTATGTAGACGAAATCTAAGCACCAGATAGACTTGGTGTCAGAACAGATGCAATTTATTTGCAAGTTACTAGCAATAACAATTATAGGAAAAAATAATTCTTTCAGCTATTGCGCATATAGTTGACACTACCAATAAAGGTACACGAAATTACATTATTATGCTACGCTCCTATAAGTAAACGAAAGTGTAAACAAAACAATGCAAAAGGGATTTAAAATGATTTAAATTCTGAAAGGAAGGAGAGAACTTGATACTTACTGTCTGGAATCTCCGTGCGAAATGAGCGAGAAGTGAAGGCTGATAATTTTATAATACGAGAACAAATATCACCTTTCCTCGGCAAAATTGGTAAAAATCCAGCCTCAAACAATACAACAAATGTATCACCAATATCCTGAGAAGGATATAATGAAAAAATCATCAGGGATGGTGATGATTTTCTGTGATTTTGGAGGAGCTAAAAATTCATACGCACAAGCACAAGCACGTACAGGCCATTTCGTAATGTAATACAATTTAACGCATAATTTCTTTTTAAGCGCCTCATTACAAATTATTTCATTCACCTGTTTACGGATAAAGGTATTTCAATAGTCGGAATGCGAATTGCATACCTAGGCTTTACGTGTTGTGAGGTTGGGCAGGCCTTATTAAATACTCTTGTTCACACGGGGTTTTGCTAGTCGGCGTAAGTTAATCCCAGCAGCAGTAAATACCTGATTTGTATTTCACTTAACACTATTAGTTGTCCACACGCTCTTACTCGGACCAACTTGCCACGGTTAAGTTAACACGACCTTCTACCGACCAACGTCACTTTATACGCAGAGCCATATACACAGAGTTTGGCCAACCCGGTTCGAGTTGGACACAATATGGCGACTACTGCTTTGTTGAGCCAGCACAAAACAAAAGAATATACGCCATGTTGTGACCCAGTGAAACCAAGTTGGCCAAAAACGGTGTATAGATGGCTCGTGAAAAGTCACAGATACTCCCGGGTGTGAGTGAGAGCATCCACACGGTCATTAAATTTACGCCACCCTCTAGTCGTGTTAGCGAGTTACTTCTGGAAAAAATCCAGGAGTAAATGAATCGGGGTAAAGGTAGGCGTAGCTAACACGATCATCGTTCAGACGGTCACTACTCCGATCTTTACACCTACCTCACCATAATTACCCCGACTAGCTCTTTAACACGACCTTTACCCAAGGATAACTTGCCTCCGTCTGAACAAGACTATTGTTTGTCCTACCTAGCAACAACTAATGTATGCAACTCGCATTCTGACTATTAAACTACATTTATTCGTAACAGGTGAATGAAATAATTTGTAATGAGGCACTTTACAAAGAATTATGCATTACATTAGATTACAAGAACCCACTATTATTATTATTATTATTATTCCGAAAATGGCCTATAAACATTAAATGTCAACAGGGTCAATAGAAGTTTTCTTTTATCGTTTCATCGAGATGACATTCTTAGACCACCTCCCTCTTGTCGACAAGGTGGACGACCACGACATCTTTACTCTCGTGCTCCATGAGCGTGAACGTCAGGAATTGGTCACTGAAGTCAGGACTAATTCATCCCCTACAAATCAGGCAGTAGTACATAATTATTGATTAGAAAGAGTTTCTTCTTTCATGCAGGTTTTTATCGAATTTTGATATTCTTTGCCACTAGTAAATGAACGATCAAATCATAATTATACTCATAGGAAACATAGTGCATCTCTATCTTATAAAATCAAATAATTTCGAATGATTAAATAAACCTTCTTTCGTCTTTCTTTTATCCTTTTGCTTCCGTCGCGCCTCTTTTTCCCTTTTTTTTAGACTTCTAAATAAAAAGGTAGGGCCACTGATTTATGCACGCATTACGCATAGCATTCGGTGGGGGTGGGGTTTTCATCCATCCAGAACATTGCCCACCCGTAACTCAGCTCGTCTATCTCCGCTTTCTCCTTTCCCTTTTTTCTCTCTTTCTTTCTCTTTCCCCTCTCTCTCTCTTTCTCATTTTTCCCCTTCTTTCCCTCTCTTGTTCGCTCCCCCTTTCCCCATCTCTTTCTATCTTCACCTTTTTCCCATTCGAAAGGGGGAGGGTGCCCCTGTGCCCCAAATGCCAGTAGCTACACCACTGGTCTATGATCCGCTATTATGTCCATCATTTACTTGAACATCCGAGCCATGTTTGTTCAGGCCTTGTCAACTCACAGTCAAACAGCATGTGCCGTCTGCCAAATTAATTTTATTGAAAAAAATATGATTTACATTATTTATGAAACTCTTGGTGGGCATGGTGGGCGGAGGGACTATTGTTCCCAGTTAGGAGCATAACCGCATATTAAGCCTCCATCTTTTTGATGATAATTCACCTAGACAACGGTATTACATTATTTTTGGGTGAACCGTTTTCATTATCCTTGGGAGATAAATGCACTTTTCATTTGACTCAAAATGTATTGGTGCCAAACCTTGCGGATAACAATCATGATTTGTATGGTCTAGGATCGTAAAGTGTATGTCTGTTCCATCATTCATCTGGAAATGAAATGGAAAGTTCTTTCAAGCTCGGCAGTACTGAATAACTGAATAATTGGATAAAGGAATATGTCAAAGAAAATTGTGTGCGTAAGATGTGAGGTGGGTATTATCAATGGATACTTAGATTAAGCCATGGCTGGTGTTGCAAATATTTCCTACTAAAAGGGTGAGTGGTAGCGACATTTTGATCATTCAAGTCCAATTTCTATGAAGCAATAAACAAAACAAAGAAATGCATAACAAATATAAACAAAAAATAGAAATGTTGGATCTGTAATCCACCGCCGACCACTGCAAAAAATAGTTAGTTCTCCGCCAGGCCACGTGTACCAGATGGTTCCTCCGTTTTCCAACGAGAGTACAACATTTTGATTATTACAAACAAACAAACAAACAATAGAACAAACGAAAAAGATTTCCACACAGAGAATTAAAATACGAAGATTAAGAAGTGAAAAAGAAATCAACTAAACACTTCCATTCCTATTTCTATTAACCTTTATTATCTTCGTTCCTGAAACATTCCCAAAACCACAAACAAGGAGAGGGTTTAAGTCTGTCAAGTGCCTAGTATGTTGCTAAGGTTCTGCTTCATAAATAAACTTCCACGTGTTCCTGGTTACCTGAAACGCTTGAAATGCTATAGGCAGACAAGGTGCAGTTTTTTATTATGATGTGGCCTTGCGCTTCAGAGACAAAAATCAAAATTACTGATGTCTTTCGCTTTCAGGAGGCAATTTCCAGTGCGGCCCAAACCTTGCGGTCTTTTTGTCTTAAAATAGTATCGTGATGTTAAAGTGAAAGATGTTCACCCCATTTTGGCGTAATTGCCAAGTAACTTCCATAAAAACATTATTTTTTTATTGCGGTGTTTGGACCATTTAGTGTAAAAAAGCTGGTATACAGTCATAAAGGTAGTGATTCTCAATGCCGTGATATTCCAGCCCGCAAATTTTGTTGTTGTTGTTGGGGGGGGGGGGGGGTATAGTCAGCCCTGAAATCTTAAACGAATCCTGACCAAAGAGTCGGGGTCGTCAGGTCGTTGACACACACCCCGATATTTATCCAATTTGGTGTCGCATTTAGGCAACTTTATTGTGAGCTCTTTAGCGCTAGTACCAGAAAATTATATCCACATCGAATCCATCCCTTACTCGGGAATTGATTTTGTTTATTAAAAGACGACGTGACATGCAGCTCATGGCTCATATTGTTTGTTTTAGAGAGATATCGGATATTTACATTATAATACAAACATCGAAATAAAAAAGCGATATAACAATAAAACAATGATAATACCAATATCACACATCAATATCATTTAAGATTTAGAAACGTATCAAAATGTGGATGGCTAGTTTAGGATATGTCAAAAAGACTTCTAAGTATTCAATAATAAATTCAATTGAGCATTAATGTGGAGCACCATCGACTATTAGTAATAAAAGAAATTAAATCCAATCGCAAAAAGAACCCAAAAGAGTCCGACCCCCCCCCCAAAAAAAAAAAAAAAAAAAAAAAACATGCTTATGATTGTGATTTCTGTAACAATGAGGGATCAGCACTACAGTATACATCTAATGCGCTCATGTCATCGACACTTCCAGCGATCTGGGTAATTCGCTAGGGTGTCATTGACGAGGGTAAGAAAGAGGAGGGGCTCCGTGTTGTCCCTTTTTGCCGCAAGTTAGGGTTCTCGCTTCCGAGATGACGCCACCTACTTTAACAGATTGAATGCAACCAGTCAGAAAACTTCAAACTGTGGGTATTATTGAGGCATCGACCGCCGCATCGACCCCATAGTCGATGAGTTTGCGAGCGACGACGCCAAGATGCACTTGATCAAAAGCCTTCGAGAAATCGACCGTGCCGGCACAAGGTTGCTCATTAGCGAGTCTTTTCACCGATCAGGCCTGTCTTCACTAGCTCGAGAGTGCCAAATATCCCGCTATCTGAACTATCCCGATCGCAAACTATCCAGCTATTTTGCGCCTTCATCAGCCTGAAGTTGCAATTAGCGGGATATTTGGTCGGGATTGTCATCCCAAGATATCTTGGGATAGTTTGCAAAATATCCAGCTATTTGTCCGGTGCGTCTCCACCAGACCGAAGACCCGCACTATGCGCGAACGCTGAGCAAAATATCTCGAGCTAATTTCTCAAGGTCGAGATTTGTAACTTCGGGATTATTTCCCAAATCAGAAATAGCGGGCTATTTGGCAATCTCGAGATGACGAAGGCGCGCCTTATGAGACCTTTCAGGATAGACTAATAAGATAAAGGGACCTTGAACTTCCGAATTACCTAATGGCCGATTATCAAGGTAAGGAGAGAGGCCACATGCATGATGTCAGTCGTTTAGCTAAGAAGGTTTCAAACATGCGAGAGAATTAAGACCGGTCTGAGATAGGAAAAGTCGGCAAGTGTCAAATAATAGGAGCACTTTTCAGAGGTGAAAAGGGTCATTTATGAGAAAGTGAAGGGGCTCTTATCAAGAATGGAAAGGGGCACTTATCAGAAGGAAAGATTCACTGAGTAGAAAGAAAAAAGGGGCATGTGTCAAAATGAGTCGATTATCTGAGGTGAAAAGGGGCACTTCTCGCACCTGAAACGAAATACTCATCAGAGATGAAAAAAAGCACTTGTCGAAGGAAAATGGGCACCTATCAGATTTTAATAAGGGGCATTTATCAGAGGTGAAAATGGGTATTTATGAGAAGGGAAGGTGCTGTTAGTATTTTTTTTAAAAGGAAAAGGGGCACTTATCACGATGAAAACATATATATTTGAAAGGAAAATGGGGCACGTGTCAAAATAAAGCACAAATAATTTTAAAAAGTGTTTGAGTTTATGGTGCATCTTTCCGATTCTTCCGAATGAAAACAAAAAGGGAAGGAAATCACGAAATAAAAAAGTATTGTCACCTAACACAACTGGGGTTTTCCCCTCTTAGCATGCAAGCGCCAGAGCACAAAAGTAAGGGAAATTCCCTGTTGGGTTTGCTGACAATAGGTCTTCTTCATTTTGCTCTAAATCATTTATTTGGATCGCAAAACCACCGTAAACTCGAACACTTTCAAGCGTTGCATGGAGGATCCTCTTTCACGTTTGGTGACATGCTAATATTTTGAAGGTGAGAAGGAGAACGGAGAGATGGAGTTGTATAGAGAGAGCGAGAGAGAGAGAGAGAGAGAGAGAGAGAGAGAGAGAGAGAGAGAGAGATGTGGGTGAAGAAAGAGAAGGAGAAAGAGTGATAGAGTTAGAAAGAAAGAGAGGAAGTAGGAAAGAATTAGACATATATATATAGAGAGAGAGAGATTGGAGGAGGGGGGGGGGGGGGTACAAAAACACAGAGTGATCGATGAAAATGAAAACACTTGTGATTTTATACTTCAGGTTTTGTCGCTTTTTTGTAAATGCATTTGTCCTCATTTATTTTAAAGGCAATCATTTTTAAAATTTGATTACACGTTGGAGTTACAAACGTATAAATCAGCACAAACATGTTTCGTTAGGTGTTCGGCCTTGAATGCAAGTCCGGAATACCTAAAAATGCAAAATTTAAGCTCGGTATTTGATTTGATTCGATTTGATTTGATTTGTTTACCAACAGCAATACAGGAATACATTTCATACAATGTGGTTACATATCAAGAAAAGAAACTATTGATTGGTCTTTAATATACAGTCCACAACCACTGCCCATCATAGATTGGGAATGGATATGAATTATATTGTTTATTTATCTGACGTGAGTATAGTACCGCTAGCCTATATGATGTAGATATTATCAAAATGAAATAACGAAATCATTAAAAAATCAAAAAAGTATGCAGCGAGAAATTCTATCCTAAACGAATTAATATATAGAATATACAAAGAAAGGGGAAGAGAAAGAGAGATAAGATGAGAGAAAGGGAGAAAGGGAAGAGACGGAGAGAGAGAGAGAGAGAGAGAGAGAGAGAGAGAGAGAGAGAGAGAAAGAAAGAAAGGAAGAAAAGAGAAAGAGAGAGGGGGGTGGACTGAAAATATGAAAATTCCAAAAAATGAATTAGTCTAAAAGCCGCTTTTATTAAAATATTCTGGATATTTTTTTGATTGTCCGATCCACTTTAGGCTTCATTAATTTGTATGGTGCAAGCTGCATTTCGGCAAATCAAAAGAATAAAAAGAAATGAATGAAAAAATGGTGCATGCATGCATTTGAGTTTGTATATTCATTCATTTATTTCTGCTTTTTTTTGTTTTGTATATTATTTTTCTTCTTTTGGTTTGTTCGATATAGGAGGGCTGAAGCTTAAATAGAATACTGTTCATTATCGTGAAAGATTATTTTACCAGAACCCAATCTTCTCTTCCACCATGATCCTTGATCTACTTGCAATTTTGTCTTTTTTTTAGTATTGGTCCTCAATCGTGACAAATACATAATACAAGGCGAGTAGATCCTCAACAGAATACATCAGGGCGTCGTGAATTATTAAAATCCTCTTTAAGAAATCTGGCAGCTTTATCCGTTCGGATGTTATCTTCAAGAGCCATGAAGTGGTCTTTAGAGACCAGAAACATGACTGTCATGGATAATGATTGCTGATTGATGATTAAGGACGAATTTAGAGGCTATTTTAAAGAGCAATTTGAGTTCCGTAGTAGAGTGAAATACAACATGACTTATCTCTCACTTTATTCTTTCTTGTAACAATTTAGAATGTCGTCATAGATGTTCACATGAAAGGACTACTCTTTAAATGCCCTAATACGATGATATACAAATTCCCACCTAACCTAATACGCTGTGCCCTTTACAATGCATGTTTTGTTTTCAAGACTGACGCTATTATATTTCCTATTATTTTGATGATTCTAAAACCTGAAAATACACAATAATTATCATTCCGAAAGTACTACAAAGTCAACCTATCCACAGTTTCTTGACAGTTTTGTTTATTTTTTGTATCAAAAATGCAATCGCATGACCAATTCTCAACCTTATCTTTAAGGGCAATTTCAACATTTGCAACATTTAATGCTGATCAACACGAGTTCAGATTGAGTGGGAAACATTAAACACGTAAATTGGAAACGATGGCCGGAAATATTAGCAGAATGAGGGAGAGCAAAGCTTGAAAGGTCGATACAACAGTTCAAGAGAGAAAGAGAGAAAGAGAAAGAGAAAGCATGGACCTACATGGAGAAAGAGAGGGGGTAGGGAGAGATAGAGAGAGAGAGAAAGAGAAAGAGAAAGCATGGACCTACATGGAGAAAGAGAGAGGGAGAGAGAGAGAGAGAGAGAGGGGGGGGGGTAGGGTGAGAGATAAAGGAAAGAGAGAGAAAGAGAGAGAGAGAGAGGGGGGGGGGTAGGGAGAGAGATAAAGGAGTGAGGGGTGAGTGAGATGGGGATAAAGACAAAAGGCAAGAAAGATCGGTTCCCCCTCCCCTAATGTCAGTACTCCTTCACTGACCGGGGTCATTGCATGAGAACGACAGCCCACAAGACCGAAATAGCAAAAGTATTACTAGGCCGACAAATCACGAGCCCGACAAAACAAAGAAGACAGTATATAAGAAAATATAGAAAAGAAAAAAATATCTAAAAGTTCCACGCGAGGCAAACGGCCCACGAGATTGACAGCCTATTTAAACAACAGCACCAGTCCAACAACATTTACAATTAATGGAAGATAGACAAAATGTCGGTCTAAAAGGCCAATGAGACCGACATTTACAGTCTCCTAGACTCTTAACTCTTGATCTAGTGGTCTCACCGGCCGTCTGTCTAATGGATTTTGAAGAAGATGTCAATATGTCCGCGAGACCGTCTGTCTAGTAGGCTATAGGCCTAGTATATATAGGCAGACATTCTCCTGTGCTGTTGGTCTTATCGGCTGTATCGCCCTTAACTTTGTCTGGAACTATTCTTCACCCCGCCACTTACATTCCGCCCGATCCTATTTTCGCATGTTAAGCTTTATAATGCCGGAAAAGCATGTGTTTCTTAATGGACTGATACTTAGTAGATTGACATAGATATTGATTAATAGATGGCTTATCTCAACAAGGCAAATGGATTAAAGGTAATACAAAGTTTTGGTATGGGGTCGTGAATTTGGTTCAAATGAACATATTGGAAGCATATGCGATCCTACAATATTCAGTGATCGTTGTCGCGGTCGAAATCGACTCTAAAGTTATGAAATTGTAAATAATAAACACTTTAAGTTGTATAGCTCCCTCTCAAGGTCAAGATATTAATTAAGCTGTAAAACAATGTTTCTTGACTAAAATCGGCCGATTAGCTATTCCCGTTCGGAAATTATATACCACAACTACATATTCTGAGATTTTCATGGTCGCAGCTACCATTGTACGGCCGTAGGAGCTATTTGAAATTTATCAACATTTACCGGGAGCACCGGTAAATCTTTATATTCAATTTTTCTTGAAAGCAAAGGTGTTTTAGGGGCTACAATTTCTAGTGCTTTTAATACATCCACAGGGGCATCCAAATATATCAAAGTTTTAAAGAATCACTATCCACCCATTTTTCAAAATTTCCCAAAACTTTGTAATACCTTTAACCCTTGCTAATGGCTCATTTGACACTATTCAATTACTCTGTCAGCCTTTGACTTCATAAAATATTCATGCTTTTTCGACCCACTCTAATTTCCATGAAATGTTATTATCATTATCATTAGAACGAACGAATGTCAAATATTGCCTTGAACTTTACTGCATTGTGAGTTCACTAATTGCCTCTACAGGCTCGATTGGCGTAAATTATATCAATGCAATGAGCATAATATACTGGGTTGAAATAACGTGACGAACATTTATTTGGGATGCTAAAGGTGTGATCTTGCTCTGGTATGGAATGATGATGATTATTTTACCTGACTGATAAGAAATCATGTATATGTTTGTAAGTAAACAAACAGGGTACCGACGGATTTAAGTCCTCTCTGAGGGACTTGGTAATGAGGAGGGCGCGAGCGCATTGACTTGGTTTTGAATCCGGGACCTTCCGGTCAAGAGACCACTGCTTTACCACTGAGCCATCGCGCCTCGCCTCAAAGAATCTGTTGCGTTATTTATTTTGTTGACGCAGGACTGCGTCAGTGACTGACGTAGTCTATGAAGCGCCATGCGCTGGGGTCAGGATCCTGTTTCTTAAAACTTGTTATCAATATCTAATGCTAAATTTCTATGACAAATTAGCTCTCAGCCAATCAAATGCCACGATTTTAGGTTTATAAAAGTTATCGTTTATATTATGTTGAAAAATGCAGAAATATAATCAAACAAACAAGCATTCGTTACTTGTTATTGATAACAAGTTTTATGAACAGGGTCCTGGTGTACTTTTTTTAATTCTCCGTTCTGGTAGATCATTACCTCGAGAAAGGAAGTAGGGTTATCAAGGATTTGGCGCAGTTGAGCTCAAGAGTTGAGCTTCCAACAATTCATATGATGCTTCTCAAATCAGTCCGTTGGGATGAGATAATGTTAGTCATGTTTCTGAACTTTTAAAGATACTACAGGTATGTCCCTTTTGCAGCCAACATTAAATTGAATTATTAATATGTCATGTATGTCCTATCTGTGAAATGTAAACATTAGCAGTGTCCGAGTATTTACATTATACAAGGATATCCGTTAACCTTCTAGACTTCAACAACAGGGGAAAACAAAGAAATTAAACTAAATAAAAAGAATGAAAGAATGAAATAAAAGGGAAATGAAGCATTTTCGCATTTCATACTCATGTGTACTATAATGGGACGTCACACAGCACATCCCTCTCAACCAAGCACAATATGGACACTGTTTGTATCAACCCAACATTTAATATTTATGAATTTCATTGAAGAAAAAAAAATGAATGAATGTTCGAAATGCTATTTCAGAACAAAGTCTCTGTCATGGAAGTAAATAATTGAGAAAAAAACAGAGCAAGAAAAAACGGCAACATTTTTGCCTCGTGGTTTTTTCAGGCAGGGGAAGGGGGCAAATATCATTATCATTAGGCGCCTTGATTATATCAATACACGATAGATCCTTTGCAAATATTATTACTTCACATAAGATCTAATCCCATATCAATAAACATCTATGACTATATGCGTGTGCATGCAACTAAAACATGACTAATGATGTCTTTTGTTCAACTTAATAGATTTTGTAAAAAATATCCTCCAAACTGTCTTCCTAATCAAATCAAAGTTTTTCCAAGTAGAAATCTTAATTCCGGACACGAAAGATATTTCTCAACTAAGCATTATGATGACTCATTTTT
Organism: Strongylocentrotus droebachiensis; assembly: GCA_035222895.1. Classification (NCBI taxonomy): domain Eukaryota; kingdom Metazoa; phylum Echinodermata; class Echinoidea; order Camarodonta; family Strongylocentrotidae; genus Strongylocentrotus; species Strongylocentrotus droebachiensis. The sequence continues at coordinate 286,856 of JAVYIG010000787.1, forward strand.
AAATAAAAAGTATCAAATTCGAAGGATTTTTCTAGTAGCATTTTCCGGCTCTGATTACACATGACATTCAAGTTCAATCTAGATGTTGGGCTCTACTCATAGACTAACTAAATGGATCGTGGCGCTGAATATCAATCTCGTGTTTAAAGTGATTGGGTAACTTTGTCTCAGATTTTGAAACAAAATCCTGGATTTAGCTCATGCTGCAATAAATAATAATATAAATAATATTTAATTTATATAGCGCTTAATACAAATGTCTCTAAATCTTTAGGTCAGTCAGGAACTCCATGACTTATACAAGCCGATCGCCTGTCTGATTATCAAGATATTTATGATTGGAAATACAAATTTTGAAAACCGTTTGCCAAACGGTTTTTATAACACTACAGTCTATTGGTGAAAACGAGTATGACAAAAAGCGGTCACTCAAAGATTTTTACTTTTTTGAGGCACTTCTTGATCATTTTGAAGCGCAAATTTTGTAGTTAAGGCTTCAATGTTGCACCATATCACAGACACTGATAACAGGTAGGGCCTTGCATCTCAGATTTAACATTGTTAAACGATGCCTTTAATATGTTTCCCACCTCCCTGGTTCAGGCAAAGATGGATAATTTTATTGTAAGCTATCTATTCTCATCGTGTCAGTTTGGAAGAATATCATGGAAGATTGATAATCCCTGCACAGGAATACTCTTCAATAATTGTGTTTTGTCCTCATATTCAATATTTACATTGATGATTCCAAGGCATCGACGTATACCTCATTTTTATTATTATCATTACTAATTATTCCGCGCTTTTCCCATATAATATAAGGCCCAGAAAATTTGTATTATTTATATAAATTATATAAATACATGTAATAATAATACTTACAACTACAAATTGCAAATAAAATGTGTTTTCAAGGCCTTTCTCAAGATATTAACTGATGAAGACTGTTTTCTTATGATAGTCATCCTAGTTCGCAGTTGCTTCTAGACAGCTTCTTTGAACATTTTATTTTATTCTTTATCATCTCTATCTTTATCTAAACATCAAGTTTGAGGGATTATTTTTGTCAGTGGCATTTTAAGGCTTTCAATAATCCTTACTTTCAAGTTTATCCAAGAAGTAGGGGTCTATATTGAAGGTAATATGAGTGTAATGTTTTTGTTTTGATTTTACAAACCATGTCACGATTTTGACTAATGATTATGCTATATCATTCCTTTTCTTGATGGGACTTTGTTAAGAGCTACATTTTGGAAATATTAAGATTCTGATTTTAATTGCTGCTTCAGGGCTTCTACTTTTTTTTTTTTTTTTTTTTTTTTGGGGGGGGGGGAGGGCTAACATGTATATCCTATACCCTTCATGTAATAAGAAGGAAAAAAGACGAAGAAATTAGAATTTTTGTATATAAACGAATTCATTTACCAAGAACTCTTCACTTACCTTTCTATTATATCCCTCTCTCTCACTTCTGAATTATTGTCCCTCCCGTAAACCATTCAATCTGCCTGTCTGTAAATTAAAAACTGAAATCGTGCTGTTTGGAAGCAAAACTAAATTACAATGAAAACCTCCACTGCTAATGTAATTTATTCTACCAGAGGCGGGCAAACCATGAATACACCAATTACCCTAATTTTGAGTATTAAAATCTAACGAACCGAAATTGAATGAAGCCCTATTTATCTGCCCGCAAAAATGAAAAAAAAGCAAATGATGGATGGATAAGAAAATTGTTTTTACCTGAAATATTTATTATACCATTTATTATATTTGTTAGCTTTTTTTCTATTCTCAATAACATTCCAAGGGAATTATGTGGGCGATAATATCATCTTAGTCAACATATTAAATAATGATGTGCGTCACAAGGCTACTGAATCTTTCATCATTATACAAGGATCGTTTTTAGAACATTCAATGTCGTTTCCATCAACGAAGAAAGATTCATACACACCCACGCTTATACATTATATGAAAATACTACTACATGTACTAATACCAATATCCTCCTTGCTACTACTATACACTCCAAACACTGAAATGTTAAATCACCATTTAAAAGGGCCGAGGAGTGACTACTCTTTCAAAATGTCAGATTAATACTTTTAACCTGCTAGATTCAACTTTTATACTGTTGGATCCAGCATGTTCAAAGAATTAATCTACCATTTTGAAAAAGTGGTCACTCCTCGGCCCTTTTATTAACATTTCAGTTTTCAGAGTGCACTAATTATAATGATAAGAGAAAGAAGAAGAAGTTGAAGAGGAAGAAGAAGAAGAAGAAGAAGAAGAAGAAGAAGAAGAAGAAGAAGAAGAAGAAGAAGAAGAAGAAAAAGTAGAAGAAGTAGAAGAAGTAGAAGAAGTAGAAGAAGAAAAAAAAAAGAAGAAGAAGAAGAAGAAGAATTAGAAGATGAAGAAAAAGAAAATAAAAAAATAATTATAATAATGATATGATAATAATAATAATTATTATTATAATGGTAATAATAAAATAATGAATAATAATAACAATTGTATTTATATAGCGCCTTTTCCAGAGGTGCTGTATCTTGGTCTAAGGACAAATCAAGATGAGTTGTATGTTTTGTTTGTATGAATGATGCATGTTTTGTGGATGTTTTTTTAAAGAATTCATATGCCTCTCCGTCTAAGCTCTCTCTCTCTCTCTCTCTCTCTCTCTCTCTCTCTCTCTCACCAACTCTGTATCTCAACTAGGTTTACTGCAGGATCCGTTTGGTGGTATGTAATTGAATGTGTATAGTTGGTTTTGCATAGGATTTTTAATACATTCCATTGTTGCTTCGGAAACCCGACCATGACAGAAGCTTAAAAATGATACCAATAAATTAGGAAAACTACGTCGTGTTGAATAATCATATTAAATACATGATTAAAATGTTGATGAAGAGGGACAATTGACTTACAGCTGAAGGTTGCGGGAGTCGTTTTTTTTTTAAGGGCGCAATTACAGTCATTTGCGACACGCAAACACAAACAATTAAACAACATTAAAAAGACAAACAAACAGGAATATTTATAAAAAAGGGGGAGGAGAAAAGGTGAAAATAAAGCAGAAGTTGTGAATTTTTCGTCATCGAAGGGGGGTATTTTTCTTCTCGCTTAAGGTATGCCTATCAGGCGCGGATCTACGGGGGGTTTAGGGGGTTTAACCCCCCCCTTGGGCGGCCCCCCCCCCCCCCCCCCAAAAAAAAAAAAAAAGGAAAAAAAAAATGAAAAAAAGAAAAAAAGAAAGAAAAAAAGGAAAGAAAAAAGAACGCACGCTGGAGAGAAACCGTTTCAAGTGCAAATATTGTGAGAAGATATTCAACTCATCTGGTAACTTAACCAGACACATGATAACTCTGGATATAACTGTATTAAACTGTTACTTGATTTAAAAAGACGTTATCATGCACTGCTTTTTATGGTCTCCATTATGTTAATAGATGCCAGGAAAACATCACTTACGGGGTTCAAATAAACACCCCTAAAAAAATCGGCTCGCCGCTTCGCGGCTCGTGGACGATGCTCCGCATCGTCATTATTTTGGTCAACCCCCCCCCCTTAGCAAAAAGCTAGATCCGCCCCTGCCTATGTCCATCCCTCCGTCCGCCATTGGGGGTTATATTGGAGTTCATACGAGGTAGTCTGCGCCGCAAAAGTACGGTCATCTCGATCAGAACGAGGGAAACCACTGAAGGGCGCACACGCATTCCGGCTCTCTCATTTACGTGTTAATCGGATATGAAGTAAAAATGTCCATGTTGTGAGAAAATTAATCATTGGTGGAATCCGTTTTAATGATTAGAGTAGTAACAAAATATAAAATTCTCATTAATGAAGTACCAGAATGGGTAATTTTCCGGCTCAAACAAAATGTGTGAAGGCTATAACGCGGATGTAAACACAACTCCCGTCGAGGTGTAGAACGAAACAATGGACAATGGTATGAAATTATAAACACTTTCAAAGTACACAACGGCAAGCTTACTACAGCTCAGGTTTAAAATCGAATGACTATTAAACATTACGCGTCCTTAATCCTTATCATTTACAGAGAACAGCTCCGCGATATTACATGAATTTTTAAAATCTATTATAGTATCATATGTACTTTGTTCCGCCTGTCTAGAGTGCATTTCGAGCGGATGAATAAACTCGTGTGCGCCCTATACATCGGAGTTTATACGAGGTAGTCTGCTCGAAAAGTACGGTCATCTCAGAGGGAGGATTGATGCAGATTGTCGGGGAAAATACTGTCGTGCTCACATCAGTCTTCAACAGTGTAGGATAGCATCGTCTGATTGATGTGAGGTTGATGATGGAGAAATCTTTATGGACCGGGGTTTACGCTAGAGAGATCATAACGTAAACATCATATTTGAAACCAGAGTTTGGCACAGTTTTTGTTTTTTGTGTAATTTGTGCTCCGTTGAGCCCTGATAAATCCAGAACGTCATAGAGAGAGGAGGATTGGGTACCACAAATTGAAATATAGAAAATGAAAAGAAGAAGAAAAAGTAGAATGAAGAAGAAGAGGAGCAAGAGCAAGAAGTAGAGGAATAAGGGGCCAGGGAAGGAAATAAAGGAGGGGGAGGGGAGGAACATATAGATATTCATCGTAGGGGTTAAGTAAAAGAGGGGTGTTTTGTAATTTTATTTGTTTTAGGGTAATTGTTCTCGAAATTGTCTAAACTTTTCTATTCGGATTATTTTTCTCAAAGCTTCTTAAGTTCTAATTATTTGATGGGGAAATTCTCTCGATCTTTCAGCAAATCTGAAGTGCTTTTTGTCTCTTTTCAACGAAAAAAAAAAGTCACATGCTAAGCCCCCTCCCTTCTCATTTTAAGTGTTTAACGGGCGAAATAGCAGGGGCGGATCTAGGGGGTTTCGGCGGTTTAACCCCCCCCCCCTCCACCCTTGAGCGGCCAAGTGAAAAAAAAGAAAAAAAGAAGTTAAACGGCGCGATTTTTGGAAAATCCTGGATCCGCCATTGGGTCACCCCCCCCCCCCCCCCTTTGCAAAAAGATAGATCCGCCCTGAATAGGAAGAGAACAGGAGAGAAGGAGAAAGAAAAGCGTAGACCGACAGAGAAGGCGTCTTCCTCTTCCACTAAAACGCGGGAAACAGACGCATATAACATGACAGATATTGTCATGATGCAAGCGCAGAGTCGTCTGCTCTCGCATTCGTTCGCTGCGCCAGCCATGATACCACCAAGTCCATAGCTGATCGCATTCAGAAATAGACCAGCGAACTATCATTACCCTCGAACTTCTTAAACCACCCAACCGGTTATGTGCCGACGGTATTCTCCCACAGCAGGAAGCCAGGAACCCATTCGAGTCTCGGTGATGATTATTGCAATTCACATCACCAGTGTCTGTCTTTCCATATTTTTCTATCCTTGATTATTGCTAGTTTTTTGCCTTGAGCCTGATGAGAAGGAAGAGCACGAAGGTTACGACGGAAAGACGTGATTATTGCCAGCTTCACTGCGGGATTCACCCGATGGCAGAAGCACCCATCACTCCATGGAATTTATTCACGGATTTATCATTTTTCTTTCTTTGATCATTCTGAAGGCAAGGAGCGTTTTAACTAAATTTATTTTCAGGATTCTGTAAAAAAAAAACATAAAAAAACACAAGACGCTTTCAACATGGAAGGTGAGTAATGATCATTTTGTAAATTTTATCTGCAAAGACTTTCGAGAAATCAACTCTAGATGATGATTCCAATACCCTCTATGCAATATATTAATGTTGGTATAACATAATGTTTGAACATTGAAATAGTTGATGGACAAGGCTAAAATTATCGTAAGTCAATGTTTCGGATGTCTTTGTGATCGTGTTAATTTGCTCCAGGATTTATATTTCGTGAACGAGATATAGTGTTAGGGTTAGGCTTTCAGTTGAGATTTAAGTCAGGTTAAGGGTAGAATTAGATATATGGTCTAGACATATTGATTGTTCCTGGTATATTGACAGACATGAGCATCGCTGAAGCAGTGTGACGTACAACTGATACAATTTTTTTGAAATGATTGCAACAGCTATTAAAACCGAATTTACATGAAATTTAACTTTTTATTGAATCTTCATTTGTTGGGGAGAAGTATTGGGCCTACAATGAATTAAGATTAGCCCATTACTGTCATTTTCGCCAACTATCGCAAACTGTGGTTATACATGTAGCCTATGCATGTTCCAAAAATGCCAGACAATATTGATTTGGTGTTTGGTGTTTACATAAGTGCATGTTGAGAAGCATGATTCCTAACCAAATGTGTATTTTGGATACAAAATTGATATAGGCATCAATTCGCCAGAGGAGGTTTGCTCTTTTGTGGAGGTGTCGAGGTATAATAATTTATACACTAACTTGACTCTCAATCCAAGGGTTGAGGGTTCGAATCTCTACAACTAACGCTCTATGGCAAGACGTTGCTCCACGTTTGCACCCCTCCATCCAGGTGTAAATGGGTACCTGGCAGTCGCCGGGGTAATGACAGTTGCAGGGCCCTCATGAAAAACAGCATTGAAGCTGACGTGGCTTCCCTGGGTAAACATTATTATTATTATTCCCGAATAGCGACATACACATTTCAGTTTGCTATTACTTGATTGAAAGCCCTTGAAGGGATTGGGTATCTTTGCCTCAGATTCTAAACAAAATCCTGGATTTAGCTCATGCTGCAATCATAATTATAGACATTTAGGTCAGTCAGGAATCCCATGAATTTCGAAGCCGATCACCTGTCAATCAAGATATTTATGATTGAAAATCGAAATGTTAAAAACCGTTTTCCCAACGGTTTTTATAACACTACAGTTTTTTAGGAAAATTATTATTGTTAAAACGGTCACTCAAAGGTTTTTACTTATTTGAGGCACAATTTGTGTAGGGCTTCAATATTACACCATATCATATCACAGACATTGATAACACGTAGGGCCATGCATCTCAGATTTGTAAAACTGGAAACATTGTTAAACGATGCCTTTGATGCATTACACTGTAATTAACATAATAAGATTGATTACAGAGACTACAACCTGAACATGCAGATGGGGTGACACATACCTGAAATATTGGTTGTTTCTCAGTTTTTCGGGGAGGGAGACGTGGGCGGGCTAGAGTCCCTTATCACTTTCTGTATACGCCTATGTTAATTATATGACTGACTATATGACTTCATAGATAGGGTTAAGCCCCCCCCCCCCCCCCCACTCAGTGTTATTTAGGGTACGCGTATGCTTGTTCCCTCCCTTTGAGAACACCCCCTTTCTCAGGACTGCGAACATTTCTGAATCCCACTTTCGTGGGCTTTTCCTGCCTTGGAGACACCCCTAAATCCGGAACACTGCTCGATGTACCCCCCTATTTATGATATTCAAGATATTTTATACCCCCTTTTTTAATTTCTCGGGAGTCTAAAGAGAGATAGAGAGAAAGAAAATAATATCATTTTTCGATATTTTATAACCCCCTTATTAAATTTCTCAGGAATCCAAAGAAAGAGAGAAACAAAAACACCTCTTTTTAAAGAAATTTCCGGGTGATAAGTCAAATTTGCTGGAAATTTCGGCATCACGAATGTGGTCCCTCCAACCCGGAGCCTGTGTGTGTGTGGGGGGGGGGGGGGTTACGCTATACACACAAAATAATCCATGCCCAAATCAATAGAGTATGTAAATTTGATAAAAAGAATGAACTGGACAAAACGTACCAAGTTGGGCATAAAACTATGGTTTATTGAATGCTTTTTATTGCCCTTGTCATGGTGCGCCTTTTACCCGATTTTTCTAAAATTGTTCATGAGATGGGCGACATTTGAAAATGGGACTTATGCCACAATGGACTCATCGACAAATAATCTAACAGGGGATCCCCTGATCTAGTGGCGTAGCGTGGATGCAGTCATGTGGGGGGGGGGGGGGGGGGGCATGAAATGCGCATCAGCACGGACACCGATTAGAGGGAGGGTGGGGGTGGGGTCCTATATCATTTTCTTTTCTTGTCCTTTTATCCTTCTCCCTTTTCTCATTTTGCTCTTTGCACCAATTCCATTTTTTTTGGGGGGGCAATCCGATCGATGGGGGGGGGGGATGGGTCACTACCCCCAGTGCCTTAGTACCTATAGCTATTCCATGTACTGTTCGAGAAATTCAATTCAATTTTGGGGAATTCTTATACAGCTGTCCTCCAACCATGCAAATATACGGGTTGAATAACATAAAACCAGCTCCCGTATATTCAATCAAATGTTCATTTAATATATAATTAGAATTGATCCAGATGAAATTTTACCACTGCAATAATTTACAAATTCTCGACTAATTGAAAGACTTTATAATTATGTTATGGGAATGCTTCCTTTAATGAGAAAAAAACACACACAAAGCAACGACAGGCAAGCAATTCTCTCGTCCGGTATTGGGTCTCTCACTGAATCAGGTCTACGGTTATATCAATACATGTAGACATTGTTCCCGCGTTCTTTTGAACCCTAAAATATAGACAGACATCAACGTCGGAATACCATCATAGTATGTGCTCGTAATGCGAGATCAAAAACCCAATTATCGGAATATTTTGAGAAGAAACAACGTCTGGCTCTTGTTTTTGTTTTTTCGGTTGGATTCCCCTGCCGGTGACAGGGTAGGAAATCTGCCTGAGAAATGTACTTTTTTATTTTTCATATAATCCCGCTGATTCTAGATGACCTATGACCTCTTTAGCATCTTCATGTCAACCCAAATGCAGTGCACAAAATTATAAAGAGCATGCTGGAATTCATGTTTGTCTTTGACAAAATGAAAAAGCAGACGTGCAAGTAGACCACATAGTCATGATAAATTTTAAAACAAAGATAGATAGAAAAAAAGATAGAAAGAAAGATAGAAAGATGAAGAAAAAGAGAAGATGGAAAATACAATCTCTGCAACCTCCAACAATGCGAAGACAGGAGGGCTTTACTTCAGGTTTCAAACCCGAATAGGCGTATTCAAAGCGTGGGGGGGGGGGGGGGCTGCAGGCTACAGCACACATTTTTTGAATGACATAAAACCTTACATTTTTGCTGGTACGCCTTGGAACCTCCCCCCCCCCCCCCCCCCCCACCCCTCCCCCTCTCTCTCTATGCAATTCCTTTACAAACCAGTCGTCACTATCATTCCTAGGTTTTCTACGAGAATGCTGTAATGGATCCTACGTGAATATGATCCTATCCAATAATCAATATAGTTCCAGAATTCGTGTTTGCTAATAACTATCGTCGAATTTCATCTTATGCTAGTTGCGTCAATCACTGACGAACGGGACTAGCTAAGTTCTTTGGCTCGCCCAGGGAGGGCGACATCGTACGGAAATCGATTGCAAGAAGGAGAGTTAGCCGGGTGTTAATTGTTAAATTTCTGGCACATGGGTTCATAATTTAATGGCGCAACGCAATCAAATTGACACCTCGAGAGCACTTTAGAATTTAATTGAACACCGCGTTGCCAATTTAAAGTCTTGAGGCTTATTTTCGTTCTTATTTATGAACGGCACAATGTAGGCCTACTGCAACAGCATAGCACTACTAAATATTCAATTTTTGTTCCTCTTTATCCTTCTGCTCATGTACAGTTGTATTATGGGTTATTCATAGCATTCGGGATCTTATTATTTGACATTTCATAAATGTTTTGTCTTTGACATCATGAAGACGTCTCTATACCGGCCATGCATGCGCACATATAACGAATCGACACAGACAGCTCGAATGTTGAGAATCTGCAAACTAATAATAAATTTGTCACGTCCCTATTCGTTAACTCTCGCATTCCTTACAAATAACCATCCCCCTTTTTCTATCAGCCTTCAATCATCAAAACACAGCTAATAGGTTCCCTCAAATCGGATCCATTAGATGTTAGACTCATTTCCAGCAGACATTGAGGCTTTCCTCAAGCACTCATCACTCACGAGAGTAAAAAAGAACAAGTAGGAGCCTGGAAAGGAAGTCTAAAATAAATTACATAATTCCTGTGACGCCACACGTGAAGTCGTGTCTTCTTTCTTTCTTCTCCTCCTTCTCCTCCTCCTCCTCCTTCCTCTTTTTCTTCTTCTTCTTCTTCTTCTTCTTCTTCTTCTTCTTCTTCTTCGTCTTCTTCGTCTTCTTCGTCTTCTTCGTCTTCCTCTTCTTCTTCGTCCTGTATACAGCCAAAGCAAACGAATTCATGCGATTTGTTGCACATTAGCTGTTTTGCACTCATACAACTTGAAGAATTTATACAGAATTAAAATGTCTTCGTAATATAATTGTAACACAGAAACAACAATTATACGTGGCCGAATAATGAACTTTCTCTCCTCATAAAACATAATTATGAGGGACGTTCAAGAAAAATTCCTCTCATGTTAAAGGTATTACAAAGTTTTGGTATGGGGTCATGAATTTCGCTCAAATTAACATATTGGAAGCATATGCGTTCCTACAATATACATTGATCGTTGTCGCGGTTGAAATCGAGTCTAAAGTTATGAAATTATAAATAATAAACTCTTTATGTTGTATAGCTCCCTCTCAAGGTCAAGATATTAATTTAGCTGTGAAACAATGTTTCTTGACTTAAATCGACCGATTAGCTATTTCCGTTTGGAAATTATATATCCCAACTACATATTCTGAGATTTTCATGGTCGCACCTACCATTGTACGACCATAGGCGCTATTTGAAATTTATCAAAATTTACCGGGAGCACCGGTAAATTTTTATATTTAATTTTTCTCGAAAACAGAAGTGTTTTAGGGGCTATTTTTTTAAGTGCTTATAATACATCCACAGAGGCATCCAAATATATCAAAATTGTAAAGATTCACTATCCACCCAATTTTCAAAATTTCCCAAAACTTTGTATTACCTTTAAATTGCTAGCAAAACATTCGTCCATGTTTGGGAATGAAAGAGCTGGGAAAGACAGAAATACATACCTGGCAACCTTCCACAATCGGAAATAGGAATCTTTCAAAGCAAAATTAGGGAAACCGTATGTTCAGTATGCCTTTATGTAGAGAAGTAAGACAAAATGGAACCATAATTGCCAAGGGGGTGCGGTTGACGCCTCTTTGTCGAATATCAACTTTCCTTTTTCAAAATTTTGCGAGGGAGTGAAATGATCGAACCAGAAAATAATACTTTATTACCATTGTAAATTTGCTACTGTGAATGATCTATTTGTGTATATTATTCTCAATTGTATATTGTTCATGTGCTTTATGTAATGCCAACAACTGAATTTCCAAATGGACCAATAAAATTAATCTGAATCTGAATATTTCGTCATCAAAATCACTTACCAGGGCACATTATAATATTCAATTACTTCACTGCCCAAATAAGAAGTGACAGCTAGTTGCTCGTTGACATGACATCGCGGAAAACGACTTGTCGGCCGAGAGACGATTTCCTGCTCGGTAACTGCTGTTTACTGGTGATTCATTACGTTTGAGAGCAATTTATCTGAATTTGGCTGTAACTTGATATCTGAATTCAAAATTAGATGAGAATGCACTCTTCATAGATCCGTTCATGTGGGCACGAGCAATGTCCCGTGTGGTGGGACAGAACACACCTTGAGAGAAACACGTCCCATGGCAAGCAGGCTCGAACTGGTCAGAGAAAAGTCTAATCGATTATTTGGTTTGATATTGTCGCAGCAATCAATGGCTGGAATGCTCCCTTAGCAAGTGGAGAATGTACACTGTATTATGCAGAATCGTAACAGAATCCAATGACCGGATTAATAATACAGTAATCGCTTTGGTCGGGTATTTGGTAAAGCGCTTTATATAAGAAACAGTTGCTATTACTATTATTATTATCATTATTATTATGATTATCATTATCATTATTATTATTATCATTATTATCATTATTATTGTCATTGTTATTATTATTATTATGTTGGCGTAGCTGTGTTTAATCTCCAAGGTGTGTAGACTGAATTTGGCACCAGATGAACATACCCCATTGCAAAGCGGAAACGGCTCTGAGAGCAAATAATACAATTCATTATAATGGGGATCGAATATATGTTCATGTACAAGTTCGAATACATAAGACAACTAAAAGCACATCAACTACATTTTCAAAGCTTTGGCATTAAAATCACATACACAAAGAAAGTTTAAATGCAAACACTATCACACAGTAAGTAACGGTAACTGAGCTCAATTCACTGAAAGATGATTCATTTTTACCTGTATGCAAAGAAGCCAAGTACATGTTTGAACGTAAACAACCAGGGGCGGGCGGATTAAAATCCTATCCGAGAGACTGGGCAATGAGGAATAGTGTAACGGATTGTACTTAAGCTTACCTAATTCCCCCACTTCTCCACACCAACGTATTCAGAACATGGCAGCCCGTCTCAATACCAAAACCAGAAAATATGAACACAGAACACATAACTCCAATTCTTAGATCTCTTCGTTGGCTACTTAAGATTCTGTTGTTAGTATTCAAAATTAAACATGGTTAGGTTCCATCATATTTAAACGTCAACTAGACATGCTAATTTCAAATGCGCCCCTGGTCCCAGAACCAAATACCTGTAACGGAACAGTTTACCAATTAGTAGAGTCTTTTTAGGAAAGTTTGAAGTATGTTTTGTTTAATAATAATTCATCTGAAATATTATTATTAGAACTATGTATTATTGTTGCTGTATGTTTATTTTACCTTGTACCTTGTTTTGTTAAGCGCTTAAAAACATTGTATTAAGCGCTTTAGAAATGTACTTTATTATCATTATTATTATTATTAATAGTGCAATTTCAAAGGGTACTAACACATCTACTTCTGTTTTTACCCACTACTTTACCACTGAGCCATCACGCATGTAATATACTACTTATAATTTTGTTTACCCATGGAAGCCTCCTCAGGTTCAATGTGTGTTCTTCTTTTAATAGGGCTCTGCACTTATTAGTAACCCAGTAATTTACATTTACATTTACAGCTACATAATTATCTACATCTGGGTGGGTATAGTGGCAAATGTGGATTATAGTCTTGCCAAAGAACGTTAGTACCGGGCTGGGATTCGAACCATCAACCCTTGGATTGGGAGTCGAGTGAATTAACCACTACACCACGACAACTCCACATTTATCGCTAGTTTTATGTATGCAGCTCATTGTCTTTTCGGTGTTACAACTTGAGATAAACTCTAAAGAAATGAATTATAACGTACAAAATATCATCCGTGTCAAATATCAACATGACTACTGTCAACGACGGTTAATTTAAGCGACGGACCAGAATCACCGTCACACCGCCGCGCTGTAGAAATCGAAGTTCATGCACCGTGTTTATTGATGCTTCTTGAAGATCACCTTCTCATGGGAGTTCAGACATTTCAGACGATACTCTCGCAATCACTTTAAAATCGGATGTGAATAGACGAGAACTCGATATTTGTCACTAATTAATGGCGAGTGTATACGTCACTAGTGATGTATGCCTCGCCTGCAGTCATTATATTCTCTATCGGGAAGACTGTTCAGAGTCTGGGGACATAAGTTGAAGGGTTCGTATATGTTCAGATTAAATGAGTTCACAGCTGACAGCTCCAATGGTTCATTTTTATGAGGGCCCTTTTTGTTGCTGCTACTGGCTACCCCAGCATACAGGATCTAGCTGTATATAGTATTTGATGTTATGTTCTTTTACCCCACCCTCATAAAAAATCATAATAATAAATACGAAAACAAGGTGCTCCGTTTGGTTTCTTCGAAAATTATGAAAAACTATAATCCTTATCCAGTAAATGTCATCGTAAGGAAGACAACAAATCGCGAAATGTTGTATTTAGGTAAGAGACGAAACCCCCTCTGCAAATAATGAGATTTCGCCTATATGGTTCTGTTGTGTTATTATGGCATGTTTTCTGGTTTCCTCTTACTTTTTTATCTCACGATACAAAATGAGTTTGAGGTATCGATGAGGTTTGATGAAGTTTACTTTAAGAGAGCAGCGTGGTATTATCGTTTATATATATTTTCCGCATTTTTTCGAGATGGCTTTTCTCACTGTAGGCGCACCGTGGTAATATAATCTTATTGTTTTAGAGGCATCTTCTTCGTCCATAATTCAGTTTGACATCTCACAGCATGTCACGTACAGGTCTCCCCGCGAAGAATGACCTTTTACTTTTTGTTTGTTTAAAGAGCAAATGATTATGTGTTTCCCCGCCCCCATTCCAAATGCTCTTTAATCGCTGCCTCTCTGTCTCACACCCCCTCTCTACCCCCTCTCTCTCTCTCTCTCTCTCTCTCTCTCTCTCCCCCTCTCTCTCTCTCTCTCTCTCTTTGTTCTCGCTTTGTCCTATATCTCTCGATTACAGCAATTATTGTCATCAGCGACATCATCGATGTAACCCTCCTCCTCCTCCCCTTTCCTTGTTTCTTGTCCTTCCCCTTCCCACTCCTCCTCATTATCATCTCTATGCTCTTCCTCGTGAATAATTGTCTTAACCAACCGCGTCATTATAGCTATTCTCCTCCTCATCATCATCCCCATCATTTTGCTCCTTCTTCTCCCCCTCCTCCTCCTCATCCTCTCCATCATCACTATCACAATCATTATCCTCCTCCTTCACCACCACACCACAAGGTTCTCCCCTCCTCCTCCTCCTCCCCCTCCTCCTCCTCCTCCTCCTCCTCCTCCTCCTCCCCCTCCCCCTCCTTCTCCTTCTCCTATTCATCATCTCCATTTGTATTCACATTTCTGTTGGCCTACAGCTTGTTTCGGGAGACAGTGTCATTCGAAACTGCCATATCAAGTTCACGGTTTTACCTGCAAGCTTAACCTTTCAACTCTGATATCACTAAAAGAAAACACCAGGGTCACATCAGGGTTACTGAAGATCCACTTACCATCATCTCTTTCTATATAATGCTAAGGGGGAATAGTTGAGTTCAAAACAGGAACCAAGTTCTAATAAAAAAAATTAGCCTACATACAAAAAAAGAACTTTTAGCCAAACAAATTCAAACAGATGAGAAGTCTGTCTTTGATTTTCATTTTTTCTTCATTTTTTTGTTATACTAATACCAAAAAAAAAGTATAATTTGATATCTTAATTGTAATCAGTGGCGTATCCAGAAATGGATAAATATTGCGGAATTTTCTCCTGATGGGATGTTTGAATTTACTTCCGCATCACCGTGGCAATTAATCTACAATTTGATTTGATTTCTTGCCATTCAACAGGGTATTAGGGGCTATTGTACTCCTGTTCGCGGCCCCAAGCTCGATAGGCCGATGTTCTTTTTATCCCTGTACTTTTCATTGTCGTTCATCACCATCACCATCATCATCATCATCATTGGGCCACCAGCTACAAAACCAAAAATTAACTCTATTTATTTATTGCAAAAGAAATCCTTTTAGAATTATATGTAGTGGTTCACCATATTTATGTCACACAAGTCCAATATTTTACCAACTGAAACATTATTCGACATAAATTCGCTACAAGTTTTACTGCTCATGGTTAAGTATTTAAATAATATGCCCTATCATCATTATCCTCATCATCAACATCACCATAACCATTATCATTATGATCATTACCATCATCATCATCATAATCATCATCAAAATCATCATCATCAACATCATCATGATCACCATTGCTAATATCAGCTATACCGTTAGCAGGAGCAACAACATCATGATCATCATTAGAATTAGAATAAAAAAGTTAAAAGGTGAACGTTTATAGTATAGATTTTTTAAACCTCTACATGTGTTAACCCGTCCCTCTTTTATTTCGCGATATTTTGTTCTTTCTTTCGTGCTTTGAAATGCAAACAAAATATCTTTCGAGCGATTGCCCGTTTGTGAAAAGAAAACGCAGTAAATAGAAAGAACGAAACCCCCGTGAGAACTGGAAAAGTTGAGAGATTTGTAAGCAATCTCCTTTGTGTAAAACAGAAGCTATAGTTCGGCTATTTTGCTTGCCATCATGCTTTGTAATGATACACTACCAAATCCTCGTGCTTTTTTTTTTTTTTTTTCTTTTCCCATTCTTTTTCGTTAAAATTTGCTTCAAATGTTGACTAGGTACAGTAGGTATCATTCTTTGTAGATAATTGCAAACATTGGTCATATTATCCGTAGCTCTGCATGGTGTCACGTGTATTTCGGTTTGTACTTTCATTTGCTTCGATAAGTATTTGTTTTGAATGGGATTAGAAAGATCAGAATTTAACGAACTCATGAAATTGAGGAGGCGAGTTTGGTCAGTCAGTAAAGCGTCTGCAAGTCGAACCAAAGATCGTGGGTTCGAATCCAACCCAGTCGGAGAACTGAAGCCTGGGGGCCCCTCTCCTGTTCCACGGACGCAGGTAATCATACAGTGGAAAACAGTCCGTCCCTTGGATAGGACGTTAAATACTAGGGAATAGTAACCACCTATGCTCTGTAAGAACCCATTGCACTATTCGTATAAGATTAGGGGGAAACCCCGGTGTTCTGGTCCACCTGCACATTTGTACCGGCTTGGAGGAGAGACCCAATGGTTACAGCTCACATTTATGCCTCCTTGACACGGGTGACACCAAATACTTGATAATAATCGAGATGTGTTCGCGGATTATACAGAAGAAGGAATTATAGAAGACGAAAACAAAGAGGATAGAATTATACGAAAAATGCAGACAACCTCAGGCAAATCGGAGGAGCTAGCCTGAAGGCGTCGTTCAATGCTTTATAAACAGAAGTATGCAATGGCGCCAAATCATCACACAAATGATCAAGAATTATAAAGAAGGTGAAATTAGGAAAAAAAGGAAAAGGGAAGGAGAAGACCAACACACACAAAAAAGAAGAAGATAAAAATAGAAAGGAAAACGTCGAAAGGAAGAAGGAAGGTCAAAGAGAATGGTAGGAAGATGAAAAGAATGGGAAGCGAAATATAAACAAAAAATTACATTGAGATAACAAAAATACTGACGCCTAATTCTACATGCAGGTGACTGGCAAATAATATTAGTACCTGTCAAAATAACTCCATACATTATAATACATGTACAAAGCTCATCTTCCTGCCAATTGAAGATATCGAGGGGTTAACACAAAACACATGTACCTGTCATACACGTGTCACGGATTTGAATGAGGTCATTTTCAAGGTGTGACTCCGGTCAGGCACCCTATAGGGGTCATAGCCAGGCCCTGTATGTCATCCATTATAATATAGTGGTGTATCCAGTTATCTCCCAAGCGTATGGTAGTCGTATCCTAATTTTGCTAAGTCATCCCAGATGTGCACTTTTGAATGAAGACTATCATTGATTTGAAATTGATGGATCAATTTTACATCCTAAAATCTAAAATATTAATGACAATAACATTTTAGTTTTAGAGTGTTAGCATATTTGTATTAATTATATGTGATATAATAGGTAGATTTGGATAATATAACAATAAATGTGCATAATCAAATAGAAAATATGGTTAATAATAATATAGGTTTTCGCGCCCAACTTCGTAAACTTAGCATCCGAATTAACGTTACGTTCATTCAAGTTCGAGCGAAATTGAATGACTATGTAGATCAACATTCAAAAAGCTAATTGGGTCATTCAATTTGATTTAGTATCGCATGCGATTTCATACTCTTGCCACAGAGACGTGCAAAACGAGCATTCAATTTAGAAAAGCGTGCAAAGAGCATTCAAATTCGCGCCGGACAGACGGTGGTATGTCTTCATGCATTCAATTTCGTGATTAGGCATACATACATGTATGTGACATTTGTGCATTGCTTTTCATTTGATGTTAATTTGTCACTTAATATACTTCTGTTTGAAAAGTTTTATGCAAAGTTTACTTGGAGGAATGACATGCGTATTCGTTCTGTCATTGCACAAGTAACTGTCCCCAGAGAAGGTGCACAATTTGTGAATTCTCTTCTAAGCACAAGCTTTATATATAAACAGAACTTGTAGGTAGAGTTCAGGTTTAATAGACATGGACATGATGAAACAAAATACAATGATGAGTAAAGAAAAAGATCAAAGAAAGAAAAAGAAAGATCACCTACTCAATCAAGATTGATCAAAACAAACCATTAAAAATAACCCCTAAGGCATTTATAATGAAAAAAAGGAAGATATGAATAAAGAGATGTTTAAACAAAAATAAAGAATGTTGATAGAAAGAGAAACATAAAATGCAATATAAATATATCAGACAAATAAGAAGATTGTATAATGTGAAATCATGTCAGAAAAGATCATAGAGAAAAAGTATAAAACAAATGAACATGAAATACTGAATATCCGAATGAACATCCAGCCTCATACTTTGATTATGAGGTCTAGTTTTAATTTGAATGACCCGATTGCGAAAGAGGTTGCCCATAGACGAATATGAAACCGCAATTTGCCAAAGATTTCACCTCCCACTCAACATTGGCGAAATTGAATGACCCTTACGCATTTCCAAATTAATTTGAATGTGCATGTTTAGAAAATTCGGTGACTCGAAACGAAATTGAATGCAACAAGTTTAAAAATGAAACAGCGGAGGAACGAGTGGAGAAAATTTGCTCGAACATGAATGCACGTTAATGAAATTGACTGCAGCTTTTACGAATTTGGCCGGGAAAACCTATACTATCTCGTTCTTATATAGCGCTTTTCAGGACCGGAGGCCCTCTCAAAGCGCTTTACAGATAAGTATATTATTACCCCGCTCATTGGATTCAGGCTTACCCGCACACAATGTATGCACATTCTCCACTCCCTGGGGAGCATTCCAGCCAGGCGTCATTTTTACAAGCGCACACTTGCTAATCTAACCACATTAGCTTTCGCATCCTACCGGGTACCCATTTAATTTAACACATTGGTGGATAGTGGCAAATGTAGATCAATGTCTTGCCAAAGGACATTGAACCGCGGACCTTGTGATCCTAAGTCCGGTGACATATCCACTCGTCCACGAGAATTTCCTCAATGTTAGAAATGTTCCGGCTGTTTAAAGCGCTAAGAAATGATCTTTAATTTTTTTCGTTATTTTTTAAAAAGAAGGATATTATTTCTAATCTTTTGACAGGGTAGCCCATTCACCAACAAGTAGTGGTCTTCCATGGGGCCCTGAATAAACATGAACATATTTACATGGTTTATAACGTTTATACAGAACAGTAAACATTGTTTAATCCGCTATATCATTGGAATGAAACATATTATGCCATAGCTAGGACATGAAATCTAAAATCGTCGCTCTTGCTATACACCACGACCCGTATAGAGATCTGTTTAATTTTCAAACGGCTGTTATTCCAAATCGCTTTCGTGGATAAGCACACTTCTCCGTGGTATAATAGTCTATCGTTCAAAATCAATTAGAGGCAGTGGATAGCAGGTGGGGATATGTTATTGTATAATAAAGCTCCCGGGGAGTTCCGGCAGCTGGAAACATGAACCTTCCATGCACGCTAAAGTGTGTATGACGTACATTATTATTATGATTTTTATTTTGCTAGATGTGATGATGAAATATACCAGGATAAACGAAAGAAAGAAAGAAAGGAAGAAAGGAGTCTGGTATAACCTACGTATAGTGAGGTATTCGGTGACTGATATGAGAGAAGAGAAGAGAGAGATAGAGAGAGAGAAAGAGAGAGAGAGAGGGGTTGGGGGTATGGTTGGGGGAATGAGACAGGCATATAGAGACGGAGAGATAGAGAGATTTATAAATATATAGAAAGAGGGCAAGGGGAGGGTGTGTGTGTGTGAGTGTGCGAGAGAGAGAGAGAGAGAGAGAGAGAGAGAGAGAGAGGGGGGGGGGGGGAGCCAGGCCTATAATGAGACGAAGCCTAATTCTGCTATACAGTGGACAAAAAATAAAAAGAGGTAGCAGTATAATAGGGACATTTATCAGGGAAAGGCAGAAATGTTCCCTTTACAAAAAACAAGAAGGGTGGGGGGGGGGGAGGGGGTAAATGACCCCGCCTCATCCGTTTATCCCACCATCATAATCTGTCCATTAATGATGAGATAGTCCGTGTTTATTATCAAAACGAGCAGTTATGCCAAAGTGACTTGTGAGGGGGCGATGATATTTGCGTTTGACTCATATACCGCTTGCCCTACTACTTTAATCTCCCAAACAAATATTCGATTGTAATGAGTCAGATCTAAAGAGGATAAGTAGACCTACTTTTGATAATATAGGATTTCCCGGCCAAATTCGCGTGTTTGTCATTCGAATTCATTTACTTTGCATTTAACTTAGCGCAGATCGGCTTTGCCATGCCAATTATCATTCAATTTTTCAGTTTTTGTATTTAATTTAGGATTTGGGTCGAAGGGTTTCATAGATCTGTCATTCAATTTAGAAACTGTTCAACTAGCATTCAAATTAATATTCACTTGTCGAAGCGTAATTTTTATCATTCAAATTAACACCTGTCATTCGTATTAGTAATATTTGTATTCAAGTTAGGAATGTTGGTTGGAAGAATTGCAACAAACTTTTACAGTTTTTAAATAATGCAGTCATTAAATGCATGATTGACCATTGGGGTCTAAGCTGTTATTCCATTTATATATTTTAAGGACAATGCAGATGGGTGTAGTCAGACATAAAGTAAAGAAGGGGCGAAATCAAGGAATATGGCATTCCTGCACGGACATGTTCATATACCCGGGAAAGGTGGGGGTACCCTCAATCGCCCCTTTTTACTACGGACTCGGAATTTTACAAAAGTAATTCACATCGTCTCTTATACCCAGCACACCCCTCTGTTTTTCTTAAAGAGTTTCATAGTTTACTTGCCCGCCAGCAGATCGATGGCTAAAGACATGGCTAAATAATGAATCATGTTCAAATTGTTGACTCTAGTCCCTACCCCAGTCACAATATTGTACCCTTCTTCCATGATGAAATTATGATGAAATTATGATAAATTTATGATAAAACATAAGACAAACAACTTCCTTACATGAACATTTACAAATATACTGAGACCATCAGGTCCGTAGATGCAAGTCGTTTTTTCTTCTTAACAATCAGATAAATCTAATAAGTATAAGTGTATAAATGCAAGAAAATGAAATATGATGAAATACACATGAAAAAACAATATTGAAAGAAAAAGAATGAGCTATAAAAAGTGTGTAATAAACGAGAAATGTATATTGACCATCAATTTAAGTGCACAAAGTGCTAATTTGAATGCTACACATGAATTAGAATGCTAGAAGTACACCGTCGCGTTGTCAGAAAATTGTGTTGCGCCAAATCGAATGAACAAATAGCGAAAGAAGCACATTGTTCATTAATTTGAATGAAACATACGTAGATTCTAACGAAAATTCCATAGATTGTAAAACTAGAAAAGGGAATATAAACCCGACATATACCTGACTGCACTAAAACCGTCGAATTTGAACGCAAAACAAATTCATTTGAATGACAAACTCGCGAATTTGGCCAGGAAATCCTATAATAAAGAAATACAAGTCTGACATTTCCGGTGTTGATTGGTTTTTTAAAGCTCGACCTAATTATAATTGTGTAATTAAAAGAGGGCAATACAAATTGTTACAACTGCTATTTCTGCCTTTCCCTGACAAGTCTTCGAATGCACTTCTAATATGCGTTCACTATAAACTACAACGATGACAACTACTACTAATAATAGCTAATACTACCACTACTAGTCTACTACTACTACAACAACTACTACTATACTACTACTACTACTAATACTACTACTACTACTACTTCTACTATTACTACTTCTACTACTACTACTTCTACTTCTAATACAGTCAAACCTGCTTTAGTGACCACCTCTCTACAAAGACATACATTTTTTGTTTCCCTTGAGAATGGTTTTTCATTGAAAAATGTACTAAAGGAAACTGTCTATAAAGATCACTTTGTGTTTCCCTTGTGCGGTCGCTATATACAGGTTTGATTGTACTACTACAACTACTACTACTACTACTACTACCACCACTACTACTACTACTACTACTACTCCGTCATTGTTTACCTCAAACTCAATTAAAGTTAGTTTACAATTCAATAATTTTACCCCTGTTTGATTATGCTGATATTGTTTATGATTCCGCTAGCAAGAAACATGTTGACCGACTCCAGAAATTACAAAATAGAGCAGGTCGAATCATTTTAAGTGTAAACCCCTATGATCATATTTCTAACAACGAAATTCACGGAAGATTGGGGTGGTCCTTATTACAATCTAGACGAAAGTCACACCTGCTCATGATGGTGTACAAATCATTACACAATCTTGCCCCTTCTTATTTGAAGGATCGTTTTAATTATAATAATTATCTATACGGGTTGAGATCCCAGGGAAATTTAGCTCTACCCAAACCGAAATCCGAGAGCTGTCGGAGAATGTTTTTATACAGAGGCTCGCGAGAATTTAACCGCTTACCTAAAAATATTAAACTCTCCAACAGCTTAAGTGTTTTTTGCAAAGAACTATCTGCCATTCATTGATCTTGCCTAGACTTTCAGTGGTATTATGCCTTGCCAGAAGTTACACTTAGCTGTGGGGGGGGGGGGGCGGGGGGGACACATTACTAGTAATTAGGGTAGACATGTATTTAAGTTCTACTTGTGTATGTAAACATAATTGTGTAAATCAAGCTGCTGTTTGAAACTATTGATGCTTTTTCTTTCGTGTAGCCCGAAAGTGTATGGTATATTTAGACAACACAGTGGGCGGATCTCTCGCGTGGGGTTTGGAATTACATGGTGTTATGCTGGGCGCGTCCGGGATCCGTGAATTAGGTAGCATATTTTGTACTTGTTCATTCACCTATTCAATTGCTTTGATTTCTTTCCCCGGACGCGCCAGGCGTTACATGTGCCTTCCACACGCTTTGCAAGAGAGTTCTTCTCCATTTCTCTTTCTCCCTTTCTCTCTCTCTCTCTCTCTCTCTCTCTATCTCTCTTTCTTGCAGTCGTTCCTCTTACTGTTTCGCGCGTGGCGGGTTAATTATCCGCAAATCTCAGCAATTGTAAATGTATAGCCTTTTCTTGCTTTTAATTGTTTTGTTTCATTGGTTAACACGAAAGAGGACATGCAAGTGTTATACTCAGCAGCTTGTGCATTATTTTTAAAATTTCTATTTACGTAATGTTTCTTTTAACTGTACCTGGACCCCCAGGAAGAACAGTGTCATATATTTTTATGACACTGAACGGGCAATCCAGCCAATCATTTTTAAGCAATCTATATACACATGTAATTTATTTTTTTAATTCTGTTATGTTTCATTTCGTTTTATGTTATATGTTATTTGTCTTTTTAATATGATTGGAAAATAAATACAATACAATACTACTACTACTCTATACTACTACTACTACTACTACTACTACTACTACTTCTAATACTACCAATACTAATATTACTGTCACTGTTACTACAAATATTACTACTACTACTACTTCTACCAATACAGTACAAGTGTCGATTAATGAAATGACAACAAACTAATCATGGCACTCCTCGAATCTTAATGCAGACGTTAGTGAATGACACATATATTACGTCTGTCATCTTTGCCGAGAAATGTCATAAGATCTTCACATGTCAATCTACAAAGGAAACGTTCTCATTTGTTAGCATATCTCAATTGGGAATTGCGATTAATTCTCTGTTGACAGATCAATCGCCAATCATATTTCGAAAAGCAAACAACCATTATTTTGTAAGAAAACAATACCGAATTTGTATAATATGTCTAGTGGCATCATACGAGCTTTGCAATGAATTAGAATATCAAACTACATTTATTTCAGAATGCATTTTGCTCAATCGCTACATTCCCTCTTAGATAAAACTATTGTAATAAAACATCACGTTTTTCTTTTCTTTCAGTTCTCACCCCCCCCCCCCCCCCCCCCTCCCGGTAATGCGTCGATTCTTTCTGTTTCTTTTCCATATTGAGAAATCCAAGACCCGACAAACGTTGTTGGAAATAAGGGGAATTATTGCTCTTGGATTTTTTTAATTTAAGGTGAAGGGTTCTACATTTCTGGACACTTCATCACATATACCTTTGACTGCATATGCTTGCCATTTGCCATATAATGTTTGTGCTCATAGGCGCTTACAGCTTGTAATTCAATCTCCTTTCCTAATGATACGTGCAATACCTTGACTATTTCACACGCCTAATTTCCATGGCAACCGTGGGCGTTTTTGGCGGCCATGTCAGCTAGCATCCAGGGTCTTATCAGACGAGAAGGTCATGACCTGACGACCCCTACATCCTGAACAGACAACCATTATATTTACCAAGTTTAATCAACAGAGAGAGAGATATACATATCGAGAGAGAGAGGGAGAGACAGAGAGAGAGAGAGAGAGAAGGGAAGAAAGAGAGAGAGAGAGAGAGAGAGAGAGAAGAGGGAAGAAAGAGAGAGAGAGAGAGAGAGAGGGGGTAGGGAGAGAGAGAGAGAGATTAATAAAAAGACAAGCAATTAAAAAAGTTAATCGTATTCATGGAACAAGTTGTTAATACCAATAATGAATAATAAGTATAGCTGAGCTTCTAAATGAAGGGTTTTATCGGTGTTTGTACTTAAAGGGATCGTTTAACAATGTTAAATCTGAAATACACGGCCCTACGTGTTAACAGTGTCTGTGATATGGTGTAATATTGAAGCCCTAAAAAAATTGCGCTTCAAAATGATCAAGAAGTGCCTCAAAAAAGTAAAAATCTCTGAGTGACCGGTTTTACCATACTCGTTTTCCCCAATAGACTGTAGTGTTATGAAAACCGTCAGGCGAACGGTTTTCAAAATTTGTAATTCCAATCATAAATATCTTGATAATCAGACAGGCGATCGGCTTGTAAAAGTCATGGGGTTCCTGACTGACCTAAAGGTTTATAATTATCATTGCATCATGAGCTAAATCCAGAATTTTGTTTCAGAATCTGAGACAAAGTTACCGGATCCCTTTAAGTAAAGTCACCGATAAAACCCTTCCTAAGCTCATCTATACTAATTTCATGACGAACGAAATACAACCTTTACCACAAAATGAATTTGACACGAAAATACATATATAATAATAATCTATTCTTTTATTTAACACGGTTCATTAATAAGAAATCATTCTTGTCCAGATTGCGAATTCTTAGACTTTTACCATCACAATAGATAAATCAATAATAATGTGTTCATATCAGTTAAAAGGCTTGTTCTATTATTTTGACATATCACAATTCCACGCCATTAATAGGCATATTAGGGTCTACTACGTTCAGCTTTGTCATTTCAGGAAATCAGGCATAGCAACAGGTTATGACAAATTGGAGCAAATAAGAGATTTGTATTAAAGTATAATAACTGTAATGCAAACATATCGTTTATGAATGAAATATGTTATGAAAGAGGTGAAGGGAGAGAGAGAGAGAGAGAGAGAGAGAGAGAGAGAAAGAGATGGGGAGGGGAGGGAAGAGAGAGAAACAGATAGAAGACAGATAAGATAAGGGTAATTATACACACTGTTGACACTGATTATCATAACAATAATAAGAGTTAAAAGAGCCAACCGTGCACAATATCAATTTCGACGACCTATACATTTCGAAAAGTTCCAAAAAGCAATAGCATAAAAATAATTAAAAAATCAAACCCCAAACCAAGAGAATATTGGTTTGGGCATCCTTTCACATCCTTGCTCCTGTTGGCCTGTACTCCTTTCAAACCCCCGGGGTCACTCCGGGCTTGTCATCTCGAGGAAGCATCGAACACAGCAAGCATTCCTGCTGCTGCTGATGAAGATGAACTTCACTGTATCCTTCATACATATGGGGAAATGTTGATTATTTTGGCAGGAAAAGCTCCCAATTGATCGAATTACCTACATTTGTGCCAAGAACAGACCCGTTGTTATGGTCCATGGCATAAGAGATAGGTCTGTTTATGAGGTGGGTGAAGGGAATATTGGAACATAACAAGGGGAAATAGATTGGAATTTGATTTTGGTAATGAGGAACCTTATTAGAAAATGTAACAAGATTTTGAACGAAGTTGATATGGGGTTGTCGCTCTAGACCTATTAAACTAATAATCATAATACACTAATACTTTGAGTATTACTCCCTTATATTACCCGAAAAACTTCTTCTTTATACTCCCTTCCTCCCCTCTCTCTCTCTCACTGTCTTTCTATTTTACACTGTTTTTCTGTCTCCCCCTGTTTCCATTTGTGTCTGTTTTACTCCTACTATCTATTCTTTCCTTACCCCCTCTTTTCCCTCTCTCATATCATCCAATAAACCTTAATTCATACAACTCCTCCTGCATTGAAGCCACATTTATACGCTGAAAGTAATCAGCCTTCATTAAAATTCATTACCACAAGAGGAAACATCCATAATAAATAATAAAAAAAAGAAGACAGGGAACACGGAGAGAGGGAGAGGGAGCAGAGGGCGAGAAAGGGAGAGAGAGAGAGAGAGAGAGAGATGGGGGGGGGGGGGGGAGACGGAGAGGGGGAGGAGAGAAGGAGAGAAGCAAATACAGTAACCGCAGTCAGCGATTCTGAATAGACATCATTCAATTTCCTCCCACATACATTTCTCGTAATTACCTAACGGAAAGGCATGAAATAATGTTGCCATATCAACATACCCTTGTCTGATCTGTTGATTTATTCTTGTAATTCTTGGGATCGTATTGTTTGATGAGTTCTGAAGAGAGTAATGTACTTTCTGTCTACTACTAGTACTACTCACTGGCAGATGGGGGGGGGGGGGTACAATCGGTCCTTGCCCCCTTCCCTCTATTGAAACCCAAGTGGTATAACACAGTATAGTACACACAGAAATCTAAGAATGTGCCAATTTGTAATTTTATTTTCAGCAAATTTGAGTAGTATTATACCCCCTCTTTCTGGATCCGCCCCTAATTCAACTAAATATTTTAGTACGGACTCTCACCAAAGACAAGCCTCCGTATCCCTCCCCCAAGGGTTATCATAATCCAAGCATTGATTTACTTTTTCTTTTGAATTTTGTATTACCATGACAACGGAGAGTTCGTGGAACCATATCAATATCCCAATCTTTCTAATTAGTTTGTGCGCTATTTCATGACGTTTTTGAAAGTACATCCGGTATATGATTTCGTTTCAAGGATAATGGTTTGTTTTTCGAGATCATGGAAATAAGCTCATTAAAACATTCAGTTCAATACATAAATAGGAAGCATGAATAAGCATGAATCCCTGGCGGTAACATTATGTTTAGTTCAATTAAGCAATAAAAATGTTGAATTGATAGTTTTTTGTTTTTTTTACTGTTTCCATTACTTTAATAATGTATGGTTTCAACGAAATTTTGTGTAATTGATTCATAATTGGATGAAGATGAATACAATGTTGATGACAATGGCAATGATGATGCTGCTGTTGGTGATGGTGATGATATCAATGATGACGATGATGGTGATGAGGACGACAATGATGATGAGGATGATGTTTATGATCAGGAACGTAATTCCAACTTGCCTTTATGAGATAGGGGGGGGGGGGGGGTGGGGCGTCTAATGGTTCAGCAGGAAAATTAATTTTCACGCCCCCATTTTTATGGGAGGTAGACGAACGTGTCGTTTTTCCATTTCTTCTTCATTAGTAAATCATTTTCATTTCATAATTATTTCCTTTAAATTATTTCATTTTAGGTGGCATGAATTTGCATAACTTTCAGATCACATTTCGCTGATAAGATAAACGAAAATATAAACTTCATGTACAAGGTAACGCAGAGGGCGCGATTGTATTGAGGTAGGAATTACAAGACTATAATAATCTCCGTTGTTTATTCTAAAATAATCGTGATGCAATTCTTTTTTTTTCTTCAATGGAGTAACGTAACTGCTAATGAAAACTCTTCTTCCTTGATTGTAAAAACAACAAATTGTTATTGGCCTAGCCTTTTGAAAAGGGGGATTCGGCGAGTGATTTACCTTGTGCATATTCGACATGGCTTTGTTTTATGAATTACTTATCTTCAGTGGCGTATCCACTTTGGGCACGTACCCTCTCATAAATGATGAACATAAAAAGACGAAAAATACTGAAAAAATAAATAGAGATGAGAAGAAACCCCCCTCCCCCCTCGCTGCAATGACACAAATTGCCAACAAAATAGCTGTAACCACGATACGCCATTGTAAACATTAAAGTTAGTATCCGGTGATAATTCATTTGAGAAACTCGTTCATTCTACAGAAAGAACGCAGACTTTAATTCACATCAGCATTTTTTTTTGTAATTTGGATTATTTCCCAAGAGTACAGACTCGTTTTATGTACAATGTAAATAACAATGATTAATCGCCCACACCGAGTTCCTGTGCAAACTTAGTCTGTCTAGCCTTTGATATATACGTTTACGGAAGAGAGAGAGAGAGCGAGAGAGAGAGAGATAGAAAGAGAAAGAGAGATAGAGAGAGAGAGAGAGAGAGAGAGAGAGAGGGGTGGGGGGGGGGGGGACAAAAATCCCTTACATATAGCTGAAGTGGAAGAGCAATTTCTTTCCACAATTTAGTTAAGATTAGTGAAGTTTCAAGTGAGATGCTAATACTAATGGCAGGGTAACTTTCTCATTAACAAATGATGAAAGGGGGGAGGGAGGGGGTGGTGGGGCGGCTGATTTCATCTCAATGTTGGTCCGCTTATGATGACTATCCCCTTAAATCGAATGTTTTGTATGAACGAACGAAACATGAATGTGTTTCATCACGAATGCTTCTCATGATTGGCTTTGAAAGTTGGCATCGGCTATGCTAACCTTCCATCACCATAGCATTATGACCAAAGGGCAACACTTCAAATGTCAAGCCACATTCAATCAAAGTTCGTTTTGTTTTTTCTTCATTATTTTGTCACAAATCAGTTTCTCTTGTCGACATTCTATCATTCTTTCATTGCTTGTCTTCAGTGCTGATTTTTTTTCTGTAATTTTGTTCCCTTCACTTTTTCTCCTTTAAAAAAAAAATCGTTTTCTATCAATGATCTGGTCTGCATTCATCCCCATCTTTCCTATTTTTTCTTTCTCCCTTCTATTTCCCTCCATCACCCTTTTCACTGTCTTTCTCTCTCTCTCTCTCTCTCTCTCTCTCTCTCTCTCTGTATATATATTTGTTTATATTCTCTCTTTCCCAATTGTATTCCTCGGTATTTTTACTTTTTAATTATTTATTTGTTATTCCTTGCTTTTTTCTCTCTCAATCTATCTTTCTTCTGTGTGTGCATGTGTGTTTGTATGTGTGTGTCTATCCCTTCTCTCGACTACTAGTATCCCAGCCCTTCTGTCTATCATTATCTACATGTCGATCTCTCTCTCTCTATCTCTCTCTCTCTCTCTCTCTCTCTAATATCTTTCCCCTCCTTGACAATCATTGTCACATTTCCCTCCTATATTCTCCTTCTCTACCACCCTCACCGCTATATTCCCATCATTATGTTAAGTGAGTGTTGGACTGCTTTAATATTTCAATTTCAATACAGTCGATCAATGCTTATTGCCAGTATAATCTTGATAAATGTCAGCTCTATAATTAGTAATAGCTTCAGGGGGTCTGAAGTACGTAATCATGAAACCTCAATTGAAAGGAGAGTTCATCATGTCTTATAGAACATGAACTAATTTAACTCGTATAATTTTATAATTAAAATATACACATATATACGTATTTGTATGTGTAGTGTTATGTGACTTGTGTTCTGTTGAGTGGGGACCCCGACCCCCCCCCCCCCCCCACACTCCTGTAACGGAGGGATACCACGCGTGTTCCCAAAATCTCCGGCTCGTAACAAAAGAAAAAGGTCTACCCGTATTGACTTTACACACCGGACTTTTGCTGAAAGGGGGGGGGGGTGCTGGGAACACGCATATGCGTACCCTAAATAACACTGAGTGGGGGGGGGGGGGGTGCGGGGTGGGGACAAAAACAGCTACCATGATTAGATTCACTTGTATAAGCCCCTGTCAAATTCTGTGCATATTAAGTTTTTTTATATTAATTTGAACAAGGGAGATAATTAGGGGGCGGATAAATGATTTAACTTAAACAATTATACTGCAATTCTTGGAATCCACATCTAGCTATGTAAAATTTCACTTTGTGTGCTGTTCTTTCAATTTAATTTAATTCGGCGATAATACTTCAATCGAGGGTGTTATTTCATGGTATATTGCATTATCACAATAATATTTCATATTCAAAACTCACACCCAATGGCGTAGCGTAGGTATAGCCATTGAAGGGGGCACTGGAAAGATGGGGGAGGGGCGACCTTTTTAATCGGAAAAAAACAAATCCGAATTTACAAGGAGAGATTGAGATTGAGATTGAGATTGAAAAGGTTTTATTGATTGCACTTCGCAGCCAGATGGCTGAATTATGAACAATTTACATTGGCAATGAATTATAATACATACAAATGTGGTTGACATTGTCACAAAGTATAATATACAGTATATAACAAAATTCATAACAAAGTTCATAACTAATATGACTAAGGCAATAACAGGTAAATTAATTCACGTTTAAAATATAGTTTGTGAGGTGACACAAGAGTAGGTCAAAGGATGAGCAAGCAGGCCCTTTGCTCTTCAATACACGCTCTCATTCCTATACACGCTCCTATTCTCACTCCTGTACCTTGGACACTCTCATAAAAACTCACATTTACACTCTTATACACACTCCCATTCACACTCCCATACACTAGCTAACGGTCTGCTCGCTCATCCCTGGACCTCTCTTGTGTCAAGGAGTGTCGGGTATTTAAAAAAAAATAAACAACAAAACAAGTAAGCTCCTTCCCGACTTTCGTAAATTGGGGAGAAATAAGCAAATGAATTAAAAACTTGAACACCATTTGATCTGAATTGCCATGTCATGATTGCTACAAAACCTTATCACTATTCAATGTACATTTTAAAAAGATGTTACAAGTAATTATGGAAGCATAGAATTTAAAATTTAAAATGCAGAATGTAAAATATAAAAATGTAAAAATGCAAAAATGTATGCAGACAATGAGACACCGGACCATTCAACAGGTAGACAATTAAGATTCATTCATGCATTCAACAGGTCTATTAGGTATGGAATTGAGCTATTTCTATAGCGGTTCGTTTTACAATGAAATTGACGATACTTGGTCCTTCTTCGCAGTGAATAATCTACATTATTGTTAACAGGTAACCAATGTTTACAAAGTGGGTTGTTGACAAGAGATGAAGCAAAATTAGTGCATAATTGTTTGCGTCTATCTGACAGGGTCTGCAAAGAACACACTTCAAGAGCTTTGTCATAATTAATATATTGATCACCTAGTATGGTCCTACATGCTCTTTTCTGGATTCGTTTCAAACTTAAGATATGACTTTGGGTGAGGTTTCCGTTAAAAATAGGTACTCCATAATCCAATATTGGGCGAATATACAGTGTATCCCTTGTAAATTGTAACTAGATCACAGAAAGGCAATCTGTATGTTTTGAGAATACGAAGCATGAAAAGTTTTTTATTAGCACGGCATAAAAGGTCTGAGATATGACTGTCCCATTTCAAATCGGACTGCACAGTTATTCCTAAAATTTTTGCTTTTTGTACACTGTTTAAGCACTCATCCCCAATAAACAAAGGTCTGATAGAGGGGAATATGCGGGAGAAGGTCCATGTAGGCGCCGGAGGTTTTCACATTTTCCACCATGGAGGCACAAGTTAGTGGAATCTCTGACAAGCATAAAAAGGATTGAATTTTACACACTTGTGTGAAGTGTTATTTGTTCAAAACTCCCTGGGAAGCAGGTGCAGTGTGTTTGTGTGTGTGTGTGTGTGTGTGTGTGTGTGTGTGTGGGGGGGGGGGCAAGGCTCAGAATAGTGTTTACTTTCGTAATATTTTGACTACCGTTTCCTAGCAGGAAGAAGAGGACAAAGGACATGCTTTTGTGTATGTGTTAAATATATTAGTCAAGGTATTTAAAGTAAGTTGTCCATTTTGTGATCAATTTAAGGGAGGGGCTGGGGCGTGCCCTCCCACGGCGTTTCCATTGGATCCGCCAGATCGATTGTTTATTGTTCAGCAAATAAATACATATGGCCTCATTTTAATCTAGAAATATGAAATTAAGAGGTTGAGAGCACGCGCCAGGTTTGGGAGTTTATACACAGAGGGGAAGTTAAAGTCTTAAGGAGGACGCGCTCATGGGGTGCTCATGGAATGAAATCCAAACAAAGTATTCAGAGCTATAGGAAAAAATAGGCTTTGTGGGTTTAAACTTCAAGCTCTAATACCCAAGTCACACCGACATGGCCGATACTGGACCGACAACAAACCAAACAACAAATCACACTCAACGCAGTCACACCGCCACACCGACTCCGCATCGACTCCGCATCAACTCGATCTATTCTTCGGCATCAATTTGTCGTAATGAAAATTCTTGTTCGGTGTGTTGTCGGTCTTGCGTCGGTCTTGGTCGGTGACTGTGAGGGATATAAGCTTCGTAATACCTCTACATCGACGAGGCCGACACCAGACCGACAACTTACCGAACAACAAATCACATTACCACAAATGACAAAGAGTTGAACGGTTTGTATTTGGTGTTGTGTCATTTTGGCGGTGTGACTGAGGTATTAAGGTGTACGTGCGATCTCCCTATGCAGTTGTTTGGTTTAGGAAGTATCCGACTTCCCTAAAATATGAACTCTCACACAACCTCAGGAATTGGGTAGGCATTGGCAATAACGATGATGATACTAATATCATCTTGATATCAACATAATTATATTTATCTGAAGCACTGATGATCCAAAGAGGTTAACACTTTTACCTTCGGTGACTTCATTGCAGACACACTCCCAAACCGACTCTGATTCAAGTTCAATTTCAAGTTTATTTGTTCCACATTTTACAAAAAATATAGACAGTCATATAGAAATGATATTTAAATATAAATACGTGTGGTTTGAGCACGTCTCAATGATATTCAATTCATATCAATGTGAGGAACCTAAAAGCAGTGCTTGTATATTATAGGTTCCCTGGTAAAATAGACATTGTACACTGTCGCTCATATACAGGTGTAGGTGGAATATTTTTGTTTTACCCCAATTTATGGAATTATTTTAAAAATAATTTAAAAATAATAGATCTAGATAATATTATACATTCTCAGATTTTATTGAATAATAATCTGACAATGTGTGTTTTGCGTGACTGCTAAAGCATGTGTATTGTACTATGCTTATCAACTAGGGGACTTATGCCCTTAAGGCATAAATGACAGTAATGAGGATTAATGCCCCACAAAAGGGCACTAATATTGCACATCGACACGGTTTTGATCCTGGGGCCTCACAGTTACGAGACAATTGCTTTGTCACTGAACCATGACTGTACGCAGCGGGGGCTAGGGTAGGGGGCAGTTTCCATAAATAAAACCCTAACCCCCGCTGCGTACAGTCATGGTTCAGTGACAAAGCAATTGTCTCGTAACTGTGAGGCCCCAGGATCAAAACCGTGTCGATGTGCTATATTAGTGCCCTTTTGTGGGGCATTAATCCTCATTACTGTCATTTATGACTTAAGGGCATAGGTCCCCTGGTTGATAAGCATAGTACCATACACATGCTTTAGCAGTCACGCAAAACACACATTGTCAAATTATTATTCAATAAAATCTGAGAATGTATACTATTATCTAGATCTATTATTTTTAAAATATTTTTAAAATAATTCCATAAATTGGGGAAAAAGAAAAATATTCCACCTATATGAGCGACAGTGTAGATGTAAAAACCGTAGCAGTAGAGAAAGATGTAATTTAGAGGGGGAATCTACAACACAATGGAATAAGGAAATTCGTATACAAATGCATTAATAATATCAATAATATCCGGTTCTTTTATAGCGCATATCACATTATTTAACGTCTCTATGCGCTTCCAAAGAGCTTTGGAAATGATTACCCTAGCTTTAACTCTGGCAGTCGTAATTAGCACCAATACCCACAGTCATCAGGTTAAATCGTGAAGTCACCCGAGCAATTTAACAGAAAGCTAAATGTTACACACTTTCCCGAGTGAAATGATAATTTCAAGAGTTCAGAATAAAACCGTGTTACACCAGGCTGTCCATGAAAAGAGAACGCGAATTGGATTAGATAGTACCCTGGGGAAATAACATAGCAACAAGCAATTCGTTCATATACATTCAATAGGTTTAATAACAAAGTAATTTATTTTCTATACATTAATAACCGGAACATTCATAATTAATTAGCAATTAAGACTAGCATTGGAGTAAAAAGGTAACAAGGACTGGCTTCCGTGCCACTCGGGGTAATTCTCATGATTATAGCATTGGTTTCGTATTTCATGACAATACAAAAGCCCTGAGGAGGCGCGATAGCTCAGTCGGTAGAGCAGTGGTCTCGTAATCCGGTGACCCGGGTTCGAAACCAAGGCGATGCGCTAGTGCCCTTTGGTAAGGCATTAATCCTCATTACCAGGTCCCTCGGAGAGGACCTAAAGCCGTCGGCCGTCTGGTTGCTTACTTACAGGCATTTATGCTTTCTAAGCAGTCAGGTAAATTAACCACCACCACCAATCCATTCCTTTCCATTCCATATGAACTTTACATTCGAAAAATTTGTTAAAGCATACAAATAATACCTTGTGTAATTATTGTTACCCATGCAAACATGAACAAACGAGGAACGGGCGGAGTTTTATCCAGACTCTGTGTGTGGGGTGGGGAAGGGGAAGAGGAGGGGTAATTCATTTAGGCAGCCCCGCCTGCTGCAGACCAATGGCCAGGGCCCTGTTTCATAAAACTTGTTCAAGTGCATCAGTTCTATGAAAAATTTGCTCACATCAAATCACACGTATCGATTGATTTCAGTAGCATATATCGGATATTTTGTTTTTATTGATAGCAAGTTTTATGAAACAGAACCATGATCCCGTATAGATGAGTTGCGAATGACGGATTACAAATTTTATTGACTTTTAAAATGTTATATTTAATTACAACCAAAAGTTTGAATTTCAAATATAAATAAAAAAAACACAAAGCGATACATAGAAATCATACAATGGTAGAAATAATTGATAAACTTTATAAAGTAAACAAAGTGAAAGGTATATGAATAACTATAGGTGGTGGCTACAATCAAATGAGTTCACAGTATCAAATAAAGGTTGTGCTAGAACTAGAATAGAAACATTATCGCTAAAGACAAAAAAAAGCAGATTATGATGGCCTTATTATTATGAGAGAAAGGATAATCGATCAAAGAAGGGGCCTATGAAAGGGAGGGGGGGGGGCTTACTCCGGCCTTACGCTTTGTTGGATACGCCCCACTGTGTAAAAGAGCATTATGAGTACGTACACGCATGGCCTATGGAGGCTTATTACAAAGCTCATAGCTAGCAGACACGCACTCTTCGAATCAATTCCAGTTCTACTATAGTAGTGGAGGGACGTGATGAAAAATTGATCGATTCGATTTTTAAAGGGGCAGGGACAACATAGACTGGGTTTACTGTTCAGATGATCGCATAAAGAGAGGGAGAGAGAGAGAGAGAGAGAGAGAGAGAGGGAGAGATAGAAAAGAGAGGTTGAGAGAGGGGAGAAAGAGAGAGAGAGAGAGAGAGAGAGAGAGAGAGAGAGAGAAAGTGCGTGTGTGTGTGTGTTGTGAGAGAGAAGGAGAGAGAGAAAAGAAAGAGAGAGAAGAATTGAGAGAGAGAGAGAGAGAAGAGAGAGAGAGAGAGAGGTAAGAAGATAAGAGAGGGAGATATAAACAATTTATATATATAGAGAGAGAGAGAGAGAGAGAGAGAGAGAGAGAGAGAGAGAGAGAGAGAGAGAAAGAGAGAGTACATTCAAGGGGACGTCCACCCTGTTAATTAGCTGGTTTTGATTTAAGGAGAAAAATGAGAAGAACATATCAGTGGAGGTTTGAGAAAAATCGGACAATAATTTTTCATGAAATACTTCATATTGTCATATTGGTAACGCGGTCTCTAAATATGATGTCACCCCCTTACATTTTATCCCTTGTTGAATGCAAATAATGTCATAAAATTCCATTTTGGTCAGAAGATAAATTTTCTTCATACCTATCTCGATCATATATCACGGATAACACGTTTGTTCATGCACCCCCATATAAGATAGGTCTACTATTCCATTAACATTCAGAGAAATTGAGATTTGGGGTCATTCTGTCATTCAGATCAGTGGTGAAGTGTGAGGGGATGACATCACAATTTCTGACCGCATTGTCATTTTGTCTCAAAGATTCTATGATTTTCATGACTTTTAAAGATTCATAACTTTCTTACTTTGTTGTCCGATTTTCTCAAACTTTCACTGAATTTTTTCTTTTCTTTTTCTTCTTCTATAAAAACTAATTTAAAATCAGGTTGGACTTTACCTTTAAGCCTGAACAAATATTAGAGTGGTAGGTAGAATGATAAATAAATCTGTACTCTGCAATAGTGGAATGTAAATATGAATTTTAGCTTAGACTACGTGGAAAGCATTGCGTTGTGTTGATCTAGCACCAGATGGTGTGGGATTGAAAAAACACAAATCACGACTACTGAAATCTAGAAAGAAAATCGAAGGTATTGGGCAAGGGCAGAAGAAGTGTGGACTCAACACGGGGTAAGGTAAGAACTAAGAAGAGAACAAATGAGAAAGATAGAGCAAAAGAGAGAGAGAGAGAGAGAGAGAGAGAGAGAGAGAGAGAGAGGGTGGGGCTGGGAGCTGGTTTATGTGAGAGATTTCGGAAACTAAGAGAGAAAGACGGATAGAGACAGAGGTTAGAGACGAGTGGACACATAAGATTGGTCAGAGGGGGAAAAATGTATATTTATCGAGATAATCGATATCACATCACCGGCCGCTTAACACGAGCGCTGTAATACCGCTCTCATAATTATAAGCAAACCTACACAATAAACGTGGGTTTTGCTCCGTGTCTATTCATTAAAATCTCGTCATGGCTAGATTAATTGATTTAATACAACGTACACTTGTGCTCGCATAGGACAAAATTAGTAGGATGACATGGTGAATACAACCAGTGCCGATATTGCACAAGAGGTGTAACTCTATTACTGCTCTTTCGCTCATGTTCATGTTTCTGCAAATTTGTTAAAGCTTGAGCATTCTATCTACCCTAAAATTTATTATAACGATTGACCCATGTTCTGTTTCTAAAACCGACTGTTTGATTCAAATTGTTAGAAAAAGTATGAAAAGCAGATAGAAACTGCCCCAATCAAACCGTGTAAAAATGGTATCAAATGACCATGTGTGGACATTCGGAATATGCTATGAAAATTGTGCTCAATTATGTGAATCATGTGGCCTTCTCATTGGAGAAGCTTGATGAAACCTTGTCTATCTCCTGTGTATGGAGAGGCAGATGTAGATGAAAGTCTTAGAAAAGGACACAGACTCCACGGCTAAGATTGAATCAGGACTAGTTTGTCTTTTAGAGTAAAACAAACCTGCTACAACCTGCATATCATTATACTCTGCTAAAATCACAGTGATGCATGCTCAGATCCTCACTGCTCGACTTAATCATCAATAATTTCTTATGATGCCTAACTGGTTTAAACGGGTTTTAATTCCGGGTGCGTTACTTGCAATGGGGGGGGGGGGGGGGGGGATGCCCAATCAAACAAAAATGCTGCCGATTTTTTTTTTTTTTTTTTGTTCTTCTCATAATTATGATTTAATGGTGTTTTTTTCTTCTATTTATCTTTTCTTTTAACTAAATTAGTCCCTTTTTTAAACTTGCGAACTTGATCATGTTAAGAAAGAAAAGGGCTTACAGTTCCCCCCTTTCATGGAGACAATGCACGTCTCCAAATCTCGTAAAATTCCCCTCAAATGATTTTGTTTGTGTGTTAAAGCTTGAACTCTCTCCTAATGTTCTGCATCGCAGGTGTGCGCGGGAACCGGAAAACATGACGTCACTCTCTCACGCCGACGACGGTCGTCTGTTCGAAGGCTATCATATCGGCATGGTACGGACGCCAAAGGTTGATGTATAATTTTTGTCTGCTACGTGTCGGTGTTGGAGCGCCGGTATATTTCTGTGGATTTAAAGATGCAGCTGAATAGATATAGAAAATTTCAACCAACTTGGATATAATTTAAGCTTTCTGATTATTCTGGTGCTCATCGTATCTTCAACGAGGTGAGAATATGTAACAGATTATAGAAAAAATACCGTGATTATATTATTATATCAAATTAGTGTGCACATTTCATTAAATATGTGTGAAACAAAAAAAATCTTCTCTGGACACTGTGTGCATGTGATATTTCTTTATCCAGTGAACAGAACATTAGTGATACAGAAAACTTTCATCGGTTGGGGATAATCATATAATGTAATTTGTTAAGCTTCTACCAACCTTGAAATCACATTATAGAACATTAGTGCTTCCGATTTCAAGCCTGGCAATTGGAAGAAGGAAAAAAAATGTATACTGAATAAAAAGAAATATTCTGCTATGGAATAAAATTAAAAATTCAATGCTCACGATATCACAGCCGACGATTGCTGCTACTCCTTCTACTACTACTACTACTACTACTACTACTACTACTGCTACTACTACAACTACTACTTCTACAATTTAATGACTTTACTATCGTCTTAAGCTACATACAAGAAACAGTTCATCATACCGTCTGTAATAACACGAAGTATACTGCAGCCAACGTCAATAATTATCTTGATTAGAGCAGAAGAAATTAATGGTGATCTTTTTCATTTACATTTACGGGTAGAGAGAAAAGAGAAAAGAGGAAGAAAGAGAAAGAGAGAGAGTGAGGGAGAAAGGGGGAAGTGGCGTAGGAGTAGGCCTCGAGGAGTAAGGGATTTTTTTTTTAAGAGGCAAAGAGACAGTCGTTTTCTTTTCTTTCATCTCTTAAAGGGTTCCATGCATATTTCTTTCGTTAAAAAAACTAATCAATCTCAAGCTAAAAGGTTTTGCGGTGCGTGGACTAGGTTGTCAAAATAATTGAAATGCCACGTCCACTTATTTGCTCGAAATATTTTACTTAACTTTAATCCGATATAGTCTCTGCGTGTATGATTTAACCTGATTATGTTTCGTATTTACTCTTCACAAACAATAATCCGTTTGGCAAACGTTTCCCCTATTTTTCATAACTGCTCTCAAAGGAGCCCTGAATTTTGTGTTTTCTTTTATAAACCTAAAATGCTCGAGAGATATATTTCAAATTTGTTTAAACTTAGAAATGTATCGGGGCAGTGGAGCTTAATCAATAGTATAATAGGGGACTGCACCCAGAAAAAACATTGGGCAATTATCTTTTAATACCAAAAATATGTGATTTGGAACTTGGAACAAAACGGGAGATTTGTGAAAAAATAAACGCCTATAGGGAAACAATGGATTCTACGGTACGACCACTTAAATGCACCCTATCGATCAACAAGTATGGTCGCTTTATTAGAGACTACTAATTTAATTGCCACACAATAAAGAAATATAACATTCATAAAGGCCTAACCATCAGAAAGTATAACCATAGATGACAACCGGGATTATTTTCATCTCTAATTTTTGTCTCTTGTTCCACTTTGTGATAAAGCATTTGCAGAAGCTCAGAATCGTATGAACTAAAATTAGGGGAAAGAAAAATATGAGGAAATACATTCGGGAGCAGTAATGGAGGTTACAACTGAATTTGTTTTCCAACATAATTTCCTCATTATTTTTACTAGGGGAGAAAACAGTTGCAAAAGCTTTCTTTTTATGAACGAAATGAAATGAAATTACATTAACTTTTAGGCGCTCAAAAAGAAGGTTTGTAATTAGGAGGAAACGCAAACATTGCTCAGGATATAATGGAAGGCAATAACCAAAGTAACGCCTGACGTAGGTCGGTCTAATTAACGTAGAGAGGTGATGAAGACAAAGAAGGATTCGACACGAAATAGAGAGAGAAAGTGAAAAGATATTAGAAATTTCAAGTGTTGAGCTAATTACTCTTCTCTGAACAGGATTCTAATAAACGGATGATTTAGACGATATAAAAAGAAATTGAATGAGTTGTTGTTTGTCGATAAGTTGTTTTACTTTTATGTATAATCCAATATAGCTGAAATATTATGACAATTTCAATTCAGTATTTATTCAATTCCATAATAAAAAACAGCAATATCAAAATAATACTTATACATAATTATTATTAACATAATACAATATTGACAGTAAAAAAAAAAGGAATTCGGTTGCTGTATAAAAACCCTAGATGGTTTGTCTGGACAGTCACCAGAAATAGTAAAACTAAAAAGAATCATACAAAATGAAATATGATATTTGAATAAACAATAACAAAAACAACAACAAAACAAAAGAACCAAAACAAAACAAAGTAGAACATAAGCGAAAACAAAAATATACATGTAGACCGCACAACCGTAAACAAATTTGCACTGTGGAGTAAATGAGTCCTTCTTGTGTTTTTCAAATTAAATTCAATCCGAGTTAACAGGTTTTCGTTTTATTCCCCTTTGTTTCGTTTTTAATAATAATAAAAGTGGGTTCTTGTTATAGCGCTCATGTCTGTCAGACATGACACTCCTGGCGCTCCCGATTATTACCCTGGCTTTAGCACGGCTATACTGCGCTCTAGCATTTCAAGGAATTAATTACTGCCATGCAGGTACCCATTTACATCACCTTGGTTGAGTGTGGCAAATGTAGATTAATGTCTTTATGTTTTATCTTCTTTTTACTTGACGATAAATCAACGAAATTACCCTGTTTTACCTTTGGTATGAGATATTTCTTTTCTTCCAATGAACCTTATTTTATGTAACTGTAAAGTCTGTAAATTTGACCTAGATGTTCTTGTCGAGTTACAGGGGAGGGAGATGATGGAGGTGACGATGAAGAATTATGATGATAATAATTGTAATGGTGATAATGGAGATGACGATAGTGATGATGATGATGATGTTGATGAAGTTGATGCTACTGCTGCTTCTGATGCTAGTGGTGGTGCTGATGCCGCCTGGGATGATCATGTTTATTTAGGCGGTGGTGGTGGTGTGATGATGGCGATGATGGTTTGATGATGATGATGGTGGTGGTGATGGTGGTGGTGATGGTGATTGTGATGGTGATTGTGATGGTGGTGGTGGTGGTGGTGGTGGTGGTGCTGATGGTGATTGCGATGGTGATGATTGTGATGATGATGATGGTGAATGTGGTGGTGGTGGTGGTGGTGGTGGTGGTGGTGATGATGGCGATGATGGTTTGATGATGATGATGATGGTGGTGATGGTGGTGTTGGTGTTGATGGTGATGGTAGTTATGATGTGATGGCTAACAAAGGTCTAATGATGATGACGAGAATGTGATTTGATGATTGTGATACCAATGATGATGCGAATCAATATGGTGATAATAATATCCGTCACTTTGTATTGGACACTCATCACACTCCCCTTTAAAAGTGGTGACATTTCGTAAAAGCTCGGTACCAATAATCAAGCACTCCACTATCCCTTGTACAAACATTGGGTCATATTTTCCACTCCAGTCCATTTTTCACGACGATTATGATGAATTACAATATTCATTGAATAAACACACGACCTGGGAGGACGATAGCTTAGTGCAATTACTAAGTATTGACAGAATCGCTATTGGACCACCAACAGCTGGTAAATTTTTAACCTTACTTAAAAGAGTGTGGTGGTTTTAGATCGAAGATATTGTACGACATAATATATGCCACGTTCACCTTTTTGTGTTAAGTGGTCTACAGTCAGCCTTAAAGAGAAGACGGAGTTCTGATGAAGAAGAACATATATAATTAAAACGATTTCCCTTTCTTTGTGTCTCATTTCGAAAAAATGTCATAATAATGTTCCCTGCAAAAAGATTACTCTTCAAACGTCCTTATAATCGAATTATGACGAGAAAAAGCTGTAAAGTTTGAAGGAAACTTTCACTCGACATCTATGCGTAGTCCTACATACCCATTCTGTGTGCAGTGCATGTGGTTATCAGCAAGACTGAGTCGAATATTTTTTGATATTTCTAAAACCCTCACAGTATACAAGTCATAATCAAGCTTTACCCGTTTACTTTACCCGTTCAGTTTCCACAGTTAACTGGTTTAGTCATGTGATCAGGACCCAACTTGCTGGTCATGTGATTGTATTGCAGTGAACACAAACTGTCTGCAAGCGATTGGAAAAGGTTTATCATGCATGTAGCTCATAAGTATTGATGTATACTGTGAAGATTTAGAATCATCACAAATTATTTTTCACCTGTCCCAGAACTTAACCTTCTCTTTATTCAAGCTGACTACTGGTCGTTCAATTACGTTGTATTATTAACTGTCTAGTAATTAACTGGAAAGTGTGGGTTATGTAGTTCAAAAGAATAATTGTGTATTGTGCAGTTTCGAGAAGATTCGATGTCGCTGAATTTTGCATACATTGAAAAACACTGCCCAAAGATGTGGAACTACATACTTGCATGATGGTCTACAAACTAAACTTTAAAACGTGAATTTGGAACGTGAACGTATACGAAGCACAAAAACCCTCGTGGCTTGGCTCCACGGCTTGCTGAACATGCTTAAGGGTTCTAAGATTCTTAGATTCACTCTAGTGCAACCTGAGCCTATTTTTAAGCATTTCAAGTTTTTGGTCGAGATTGAATATTAACCTGTTGCTGATTATGGAACCTGTGCAATAAAAAAAAGTAAACTTTTTGCTGTTACATGTTTAAACCCCTTGTGGACCACGCTGTACATGGTATTAACATTTCCAATGAATTCACTATTTGAAACGACTTCTAGTTATATTTAGAAAGTAATATTTTGAGAATTATCCTTCTTATGCGACACTCTCTTGTACCATGGCGTGTCTGATACTATTTCATTCATATAGGAATATAAAAGAGAATGGGAAACATCACAAATCATTGTTACCGATACTAGAACCTAGCTTCCCTTTAAAAAGGAAACTGCGTAGGAGAAACTACAGAAACTACTAAGTATATTATCATTATTATTTGCACGCAGATAAACGTGGTTTTATCCACGGCGCAAGTATCACGTCAAGTTAGAATAAAATACATTATACAGACGACATGTGAATTATTCACCATGGGAAATCTTCTGCGAATCCTTACAAATCCTTTAATACTCTAATTATTCTAATACTTGCGAAATTTCCCGGCAGGCACATGTGTATGTGCGTGTATACACGCACACACACACATTATGTTAGTTTCCTTGTTCTCATGGAAAGTGGTAATTTTCTATTTTTGTAGCACGGCAATTTTGACAAATTCATGCCTACACTAAAATAATACCATTAGTTTCTCTTTATAATTGTTCACACAATGGATTTGTTTTATATATAAGAAAGAGGTACACGTGCTATATCATCCACTATATGTCCACACTCTGTATTACATTATTTAAGTATAATGTGTATATATATAATATATATACAATTCACTGCTCGGAGTTCGAGAAAATACACGAAAACACAATGGATAATGAACCTCCGTACAAGAAAAAAAAAGTTCAGTAATTTGTTATATTATATATAAAACTACTTTATAAAGACGTAATGTACGTCGAAAATGTATGACCTAATTAAAAACTGTGGAATTTTAAGCATGAAACTTCTCTTCTTTATCATTCTCTTGCGTCATTATTCATGCACGTGGACTTAATATGGGATATATATATATTTATATATAGATGTTTATTTATTATAATAAATAAATATGTCAAGTAAATACTTGCTTTATAACACCTGTTTGCTTTATTTTATATACACGAACATATTTACCAATTTCATTCAACTTCTATAATTATATTATGAACAAAACAAAAAAAATCTTCATAAAACCTGATATCCAGAAGAGATTACAGTAATCGATATAAGCTACTGAACACATTGCATCTAAATTGGATATTAACAAAATCTGCCACTGAATTGTGGCAGTTGTTATCTTATATTACATGTTTTATAAAAAAACATGTAATAATTTTTTTTTATTCCAACCTGTGTGTGAAAGAAAACAAATGCCATTTTGCTCTATCAGTTAAAATTACATAGGCTTTAGTATAAGTAAAGAAGATGTTATGAAATTACGATACTTTCCGACCTTCTCTAAATAGAAACCTTTGAAATGAAAATCATTTTTTCGATTGAAGGGATGATTCCGAAGAAGAAACAGGATGTCTCTTAATTTCGATTTCAAAGCATTATTAGGAAACAACGGCGTTTTAAGAATAACATACC
The DNA here is from genome assembly GCA_035222895.1 of Strongylocentrotus droebachiensis. NCBI lineage: Eukaryota > Metazoa > Echinodermata > Echinoidea > Camarodonta > Strongylocentrotidae > Strongylocentrotus > Strongylocentrotus droebachiensis. The sequence continues at coordinate 331,308 of JAVYIG010000787.1, forward strand.
TATGTATGGGCCTTGAAGCATGTACCTATGTTGGCTGAAAGAAAAACAATCACTGAGATGGGTGAAGAATGTGATAAATACTACACCGAACAAAATGTAGTGGATTGAAATAAACTTAAATATCATTTTCAACCAATTTGTGAAGTCACGTTCTTCAAATGTATAGATTATGGTTGTGTATAGAAATATTGATATTTTGTGTACAATAAATTGTTAACATCTATCAAAATTTAGATGCAAAATTTGGGGATATTCTTGGATGTCCTTGAAAGTTAGAGGAAAAGGAGAGCAGTGCAAATTGATGACACTTCCGTTAAGCTTTCACTAATCTAATTGCACGTTCGGTCGACGATAGACTTTCTAGTCCATTCACCCGATGATCGAGTCTCATGAAGCTTCCGACTGGCGCCATTATGTGGAGAGCCAACATGGGCGAACCGCCGACCTTTACACATTGTTTAATGTTCCATAGATATTAAACAAATCTGTCCATTAAAATGCTCACTTAGGGCTTTTGATGAAAAGAACTAGGCTTTTCTGTTTTTCATTTTTACATTCATGTGTATTTGTTTCACGTAATTTTGTTAAATGGTAGCACGACACAATACGTATATATATTACATGTATATAGGTGTATGTATATACATATTATTTTGAAATAGTGTATAGCTCACACACACGCTTTACTTTAACTTACATAGGCATTTACGCACATATACAGACACGAACACCAACAATCTCAGGTAATTCATCGGTTAATTAGTTAACTAAGTACCTCCACCTGGTTGAAATAGGTACCTCGCAATCATTGGGGGTAATAACTATTGCAGGACCTTCGGGAAGAACAGCATTGGAGCTGATGAGGCTTCCCTGGGTAAACGAAATTTGTGTTAATTATAATAATAATAATTATTATCAGGTACAGTGTTATGACTTATCTGTATCAACTTTTCTTTTCTTTTTTAGCAGATATTTCTGTAGTTATTGAAAAATAATTATCAAATAACAAATATTTAAACAATAATACAAGTACATATTATAATAAATTTACATAAAATGTGACAACTGAATCACACACAAAAAAATACATAGATATAATTGAAAACTTGAAAGTTTGGAGGTAAATCAAAGAATCCAGTTAAATGCAGGGTCCAACTACCATAAGCAAGAATGCACAAGTCGATAGAAGCCGGGAAAGGGGAAGGGGGTACATGCCGTTATTATAGGAGTATGTATGAGAAAGGAGTGTCACGTATAAAGATTTTTTTTCTCAGAAAGTATCTAAATACAGAGTTGGAAAAAAGAAAAGAAAAGAAAATTGCAAGTGTGTGAATGTGTGCAGGTGAAGTACTTGTTCTATTCGTTTTGTTCATGAACTGGTCATCTTACTTTATAAAAACGAACGACTGAATAAAATTGTTAAACTTAAGGACGATGTGATGTTTATGAATATTTGGATATCATTTTTTTTAATCGAGGCTTGGAATAAATTAAGAGATGCAGAGAGTTTAATACTGCTAGGTAAAGCATTCCAAAATATATCCGGTATATCCGGACCATGGAGTCTTATCGATTTATAGGCACTAAAAATGTTGGGGTGATTTATTAATGAAGGTCGGATGAGTGTCGTGTAGGATAAGAATGTATATTGTACAGCCTAAAGATAAATCTTTGTAACAAAAAGTTTGCAATCAATCTTTTTTAATTGAGTTTGTTGATAAAGTTACTGTATGAGATATTGCAAGACGTGATTTTATTAATTATCTGATACATTTTCCATAAAATTCTGCGAATTTATCTGTGTGCGTGCTTCACACAGAACAGTGCACTCTGAATACCAAGTTTACAGGTCACAAGTGGGGTAGCCTTCATTCGATTTAAGGGGAAACCGCTTAACAAGTCGGTGTGTAAATTGCACATAGGGCCATATCCATTGTTATATCCAATAATACAAATTGAATAAATTTATCGCGAAGGGATTTAATTACGATCGTGCGAACACTTAATAAACGTTTGCAGGGCAATACCAAATTAACGCCGGGAGATCAGTACTCATCAAAATGTAATTAGTCTCGTCAAAAGATTGATTAAGATTGACCCCATCTGCCGGAGTTTCGTCCAAATTTTGTTGTTTTATAATACGCATCTAGTCCACCGTCTGCGAAGTGAGAATTAGGTTTATTACGCACTGTTGGCAATTTGACCATGAGATTGCGCTGTGCAATAAACGGTTAAAGTGTGGGTTGATGGTTGAAGGTTGATTATTAAAAATGTCCGTCATTTTTTTATGAAATGTTACATATTATATTCTTTCTACTGTACTCACCCTCTAATATGCAACAAATCCTTTAAAAATTCTCAAACCACAAAGATATTTATGGTTTTCTTTGTAGGCATCACTGTGCAGTAAATCTCCCAACCATTTTTGAATTTTCACAACCGTTTTCCCATGAAAATAAGACATAAGAGTAGACAGGCTTTTAAAAATCTGTCGACACTTAAATGTCTGGAATAGTATACAGTATAAAGCCAATTCATTGCTTTGTGACGTTTTATATTCACCTAAAATATAATTAAATTGTAATAATATAGTTGGGAGAGTTATGGAATCGATCAGATCAATTTTCCGCAATTTTTATCATTAATAATGGTCTGTTTTTACTCAAACTTTCAGATTATCTTTAATTGTACATCTAGCATTGAAGCCACTGCCTTAGCACCATTTTCTCCCGTCTGTATACAATGATACCAAGTCCCTTTAAGGCAGAAAGCTCATCAGTTCAGTATCGCTTTAGGCAGCGAGTGCGTAGTATACATGCGTGAATAACCCATTGTATAGTGTTTATGAAGTTTCATACTATGTGGACGTGTTCCTTCCCAAAACTAATCTTATCTGTTTCAGTCTGCCGTATATTTAATTACAATCAACTATCAAAGTGTTTCAGAAATATACGATTATACGAAACACTCCCATCGGAGGAAGAATAGGCCTTAATTAGAATAGATTTGATATTCATAATTGATTAAAAGTAGATTCATTTGAAACCTGGTTATACGAATATTTCTTTAAATGATAATTCAATCATTTCAGTACATTATGTATTAATCTTGCAGAAAAAACACATCGAAAAGCAAAAGCATGCGAGAAATTTAGGAAAAATGCTCTCAATAATATATTGCTAATATAATGTTTTCGCACATAGTGTCAAAACATTGATAGCGCTTTTAAAAAGGGATTAACTTTGTCTCAGATTCTGAAACACGGATTTAGTTCATGCTGCAATGATAATTATAAACCTTTAGGTTAGTCAGGAATCCGTGACTTTTACAAGCCGATCGCCTGTCTGATTATTAAGATATCTAGGCCCTATGATTAGAAATTGAAATCAAATTTTTCGTTTTCCTAACGGTTTTTATAACACTTCAGTCTATTGGGGAAGACGAGTATGGTAAACCGGTCACTCAAAGATTTATACTTTTTTGAGGCACTCCTTGATCATTTTGAAGCGCAATTTGTTTAGGGCTTCAATGTTACGCCATATTTATTACAGACATTGATAACACGTAGGGCCGTGCATCTCAGATTAACATTGTTAAACGATGCCTATAAGTTAGTTCTTTTACCGTGCGTCCTATCGTTTCTTTCCCATCCACGACCTTGTTCCCTTGTCATAGCAACAGGGCAATGCGTTTATATATGGTAATATCAAGAGTTTCAGCTATAATCCATGAAAATAAAATTGTCCCTGACCTTGGTAGAGACTAGCGTCGTAATTGATTGCTTTTATTCCCGATCACACATTCGTTTAGAGCCCAATGAGTTCATCAATATTAGGAGGCTAAAATAATCTGCGGCTGCCCGATTTCGACACCAGTGTTACGAGTGGCGTGTCTGGCTATATGCCACTGCCTCTCTCTCTCTCTTCATCTCTCTCTCTCTCTCATTCTCTCTCTCTCTCTTTCTCTCTCTCTCTGTCTGCCCGTCTGCAACCGACTGTATCTCTCCTCCCCTCTGTGTGTGTGTGTGGGTTTGTAAGACGTGTGAAACGGGGATAATCATTATGTATACGCAACTTCCTAGTGAAGATACACTGGCAACTGTGGATATCCCCAGTTGATAGCTTTCTAATTTTTTGCTAATTTTGCTAAAAGTAACCCGAGAGGAGACTACCACCCATTTCCTGGAAGAGTTCCGAGATATCTACATTTTCATAGTAAGACGCCACATTGTCATTGTGTATTATCTGAATTTTTAAAATTCTGGAAAAACGAACAGCGCCTAGTGAACTCTCACATAAAAACAGGCAGCTAAATTCTGGTTATTCTTTGACAAAATGTAACAAAATGTAATGTTTTAAAAACACCTCAAATCCCAATTGCATAGTTAATTATAGTTAAAGATAAATATCCCCATTTGGCACGATTTACCTGTATGTGTGTGTGCGTGTGTGTGTATGTGTCTCTATCTCTCTCTCTCTCCCTTTATGTCTGACTGTCTGTCTCTGCCTGCCTGTATCTCTTCTTTGTTCTCTGTCTCTGTCTCCTTTTCTCTGTCTCTGTCTGTCTGTGTCTGTCTCTCTCTCTCTCTCACACACACACACACACACACGCATAGTCACACAAACGAACACCCCCTCTCTCTCTCTTTGATCTATCATTCTTACCCTTTCGTTTACTAGTTTTCCCTACTTTATAAATGTATATAGGCCTATGTATACGTGTGTGTATGTATGTCAGAGTGTGACACTGACCTGTTTTTTGTCTTTCTTTTTTGACAACTCATCGCCCTCCGCCTGCCATTTTTGGTTTTTCACATTCGTATATTTGTATGTATGTATTATGTATGCATGTATATTTGTATGTATATGTATATATCTTTTGCAGCCTTATCGCCCCGGGGTAATTCTTCACGTTTAATACTCGTGTCTCCCCTTTGGTTTATTCTTTTCGGTTTTCCTTTACTTGAATACTAGTGATTGCTTTAAGAAATGAAATAAAAACCTGTCGGTAGAAAGAAAGTGTGAATGTACCAGGCCTTCAATAGTTTTGGGAGATAAGAAGTGGGGAACACATAGTACTTAGCGAGAGAGAGAGAGAGAGAGAGAGAGAAAGAGAATAGTTGTTACAAAAAAGAGAGAAACCAAAATAAAGTGGTGAGAGAGAGAGTGTGTATGTGTGTTTGTGTGACAGCAAGGGAGATGATCATCTGAGAATAATAAAGATGATTTAAAATGTCAATTTTCTTGTTTTTCCGCAGTGATACCTGCCACCAGCATGCGTCTCAACGGGTTAAAAGGCTCATCGAGTCGAGTCTTCCTTGCTATTCTCTACACCTCTATCCTCTGGTTCACTCTCGATGTGCTGATCCTCGCAATGTACTCCTCTTTGTCAGAGGACAGCAATGGTTCTACACACAAACTCCCCACAAATGCCGAACCTCAGCGAAATGCGCGCAATGAGGAACCAGCGTACGCGCTGTCGGGGGAAGCCGCACTGGACACTCATCTACGGCACGACATCGTGCGCGATGATTTGAATAAGCCCGTGGAGGCGAACAGAAAATTGGCTGCGCGCGGGGGACGAGGGCGACGGAAACCAAGCAGATTTTCTTGGGGGAACAACCTCGATAATAAACTCTTACATTCCAATAAATCAAAAGAACATCTGCAACTGAGTAATGAAAAAATGGTTGACGACCTCGTTGACGACAAGAGGCTCTCAGAAGTCAGAGGCGAGATGAAAAAGGAGATTGAAATGCTGAAGAAAGAGCTGGATAAAGTTCGAGGGAACAACGAGAAACTTGTTTTGCAAGGTCAGGATGATAAATTATCCCGAAATGACATAAAATCCAGTGATACTCGTCGAAGATTAGACCAAGGCAGTATCGATGACGTTCCAAAGTTCCAGAAGGAAAAGAAAGAAGCAGAAAAAGGAGACAATAATGTTGTAAAGGTAAATAATTTAGTGAGCAAAATCATGTTTCGTCTATAATTACGGCTAATTTAGTTGGCATGTGTGAGTTATTTAATGTTTTACATGATTATTTCAGTCATACACAATATCTCAATGAATCCACTGTGCCAAAGTATGTAATATTTAAAAACGAGGAAAGGTGAAATTTAAATCTCGAACGAAATCAAAACAAAATGTTAAACATGTTTATTTTTAAAATAGCAGTCTAATAATTTTAATCGTGCTGGTGAAAGGCAAAATCAATCAATAGAATGATGACTTACAGTTTCATAACATGATTGAAAACAAACAATATTCCATGATACTTCCTTAATAACTACTGAACAGTAGAACAACATTAATGATTGAACGAGGCCGTGATCTATAGATCTATATTGAACTAGAGACATGTTCTGACTGAACAGTAACTTTAAGAAAACCCGTGCATCTTTTATTTTGCTGCAAAACTAAAATAATGATGAGAACTGAGCAAAGAATAGGTCATAAGGGAATACACAAAAGTGTGGCACCAAAATGTTACTACATGACTTTATCTAATTCATATTTGATAAAAGATATCATATCGGGATCAATTCAGGTAGTGACTATGCTACAATCATGGGAATGAAAAGAGCACACATGAGTTTGTAAATATTTGTAAATAAACTGTATTATAATGTAAATAGCACTCGAATGGACGTAAATTGCGATTAACACACGCACATAGTTTCCAAGAATCATCAGTCAATAATTATTGAAGGAGGCAGACTTAATCAGAAGAAGGAGAAGAAGAAGAAAAAAAGAGGTTGTTTACCATGACGAGATTGTGCCAATCATCAGGAGAAAAACAAATCTGTATATAGCTAAAATGTATCAATTCAACCTCAAATGAACTTAACCCGGCATGTTATGGACTAAATGATTTGATTGAGGATGGATTTAAATTTGCAATATCTCTTTAAAGAAGTGATATTTGAAGCTCACACTCCACTAACCTGCAGAGCAAAATATCCATTGGTGTTTGCACTGTTTGGTAAACTTCACATATTTTTGACGATACATATTACATTTGGTTACGATAACGTTCTTTCTCGGCAGGATCCCTCAGCTAAGCACCTGATCCGTGATGTTGATGTCACCTCTCAACCACATAACCCCAATGGCCCGGGAGAACATGGCGCCGGGGTTCGGACCAAACTAGAGGAGCAGGCCAAGGTCAAGATCGGCTGGGACCATGCCTACTTCAACGAGTATGTCAGCGACATGATCTCGGTGGAGCGGTCGGTACCCGATGTCAGGCACAACTTGTAAGTCCAAAGTTTAAACTACCAGGATCTTGAAGACGATTGAGAAACCATCCTTGGGCAATTTCAATAGCCTTGTCCATCGCTGGCTTATGGAAATGCGCGAACATTACGATGACGTATCCGTATAAGACTGAATGTGGGTATTATAGTGGGAGTATTGAAATTGCACAGGTTGAGTTCGAAATTTCTCAAAAGTCTTTTTCTATCATTCTACTCCTAAATTAACCACAGATGGCAGTACATCACTCAGTACTCGACACAAAACAGACTAAACAATTGACCAATATGTATATTATTGGAATTAAATAATAAAACCTAACGTCATGCATACAAAATGTTAGGCTATCTGTGAGGCGCAAATATCAATAAATTTAATGACCGGCTTTTGTTGGGCGCCGAGACTATGAATATATGTTGCTCGACTCGGAGACAATGACAATATAGTTATTTCTATGGCAATATATTTTCAAGTCGTGTCGTTTATCTATTGTCTACCAATACTGGTATTGCTATATAATAAAGATGTTACACGGCGAGGAATATGACAATTGCGAATGACTTTGTAAAGTACGAGTGTTTATGCGTCATGGATGTGCGATTATAATCGCTTATATCTCACCATATAAAAGGCATTGACTTTTAGACAGAGCTGAGCCAATATGACTATAATGTTGTGGATGTAAATAGGTATCTCAGCCATGGAATTCCGGCATTGGTTTCGTCGACGATCTCTAAACACTCAGATGTGTGGAGTTTGAAGCCGAGATTGAATATGTGGTAAAACAGGGTGGTCTTTGGGAATCTCCTGTGGATGTTCGAAGGGAACATCGGATGCTGCGTGGTGAACTGGAGGCACTGGCTGCCCTTCCTGTATTGATCAATGTAGTCATTCAGGGTGGGGATATTTTCAAGGAAGTTGAGACCACCATAGATGCGCCACGATTGCGGTGCGTTGTCTTCTTCGCTGACGAAGATCTCGATGACATACTTACAAGTCTCTTTAATAGTAGGCTCTACTTTGATCGGAGTCTCGACCAAGACCTCGCTTGGTGTGCTTGCAGTCTTGCTACGGAGTTCCTGAGAGATGAGAACCTGGAGTTCCGGAAGCTGGTAGAAGGCTGCTTCCTGCAGGAGAAGCCGGTGCTCCTGGAAATCATTGGGGAGGCAGAGGGCGCCCCGGCGTAGATAGTTCAGAACGTGTCGGAACATCTGACCATCGCCGTCTATCATGTAATTTCCTGTGGTAGAAGTGCGAGATGTGAAGAAAAATGAAATTCTGAGAGAATGTGTAGGAATCATTGAAATTCGTGGATATAAGTTTAGGCAGCACGATCGTATAGATTTTCGAAATATCAAGTTAGGGCAATTCAATAGCCTTGACCATCACCTATTGCTAAGCGTGGACATTATAATGAGGTATTACGTATTCGAAACATGTTTGATATACAATATGTTATTGAAATTACCCTTTAGTTGAAATTTCAAAAGCCTCAACAATAACTGTTTCAAGGAAAACTATCCCTGTGCTTCTAACAACAGAAATTCTACCCCGGACAATTATGCCGGACAACTATCCGCAGGATAAATACCCACAAGGAAACAACCAATGATGACAATAGATCACCTGCCCTATGACAAAGATCCCATGAGACAGTTCCTCGTGGTATTTCTTTAGAGTTTTAATTGGGGGTATTCGTATCATTATTGTGATGTCATTTAACTCTTCTTGAGGAAACTTATTTTAAAAATCATGAAGATTTTGGTGAGCTCCTTTTTAACATATCTCGAGATTCTTTTGATATTCAGTATAAGTATGATCTTACCTTGACCATCCTTTGGGGTCGGGACCGATGCTGTAAAGAGTATTCCCAGTAAAGAGTCGGGGTGTCGGAACAGTGTGCTGCGACTAGTCATATACACCACACCACCTACGTTTAAACCCACGAACTCCTCCACGGATCTAGGTACCACCTGGACGACGGGAGCCACGGAGACCTTCGGCTGGAGGGGTTCACTTCCTACACCCTTCTTTTTCTTCTTCTTCTTCTGATTAGGTCTGATTAAGTCACCTTCTCCCTTATCTGCTGCTCCCCCATCTTCGCTTGTCCGATCTTGATGTTGTCCCCCAGTATCATCCGACTGTTCCCCTCCGTCTCCTCTATCTGCTCCCTTATCTGCTACTCCCCAATCTTCGCTTGTCCGATCTTGATGTTGTTCCCCAGTGTCCTCCGACTGTTCCTCGATTTTCTCCTGTTTCTCAGGCTCAGGTTTTTTCTCCTGCGTTTCCTCCATGAGTTTAGAATTCTTTTTTGTCTTCCTCCTACTCTTCTTCTTCTTCGGAGTAATTAGTCTGATTATCTCACCTTCTCCCTTATCTGCTGCTCCCCCATCTTCGCTTGTTCTACCTTGACGTTGTTCCCCAGTATCATCCGACTGTTCCTCGATTTCCTCCGGTTCATCAGGCTCAAGCTTTTCCTCCTGCATTTCCTCCATGAGTTTAGAATTCGGTAATTTACGATGCTTTTTTGAATGCTTCCCATTAGTGCCCGCTTTGTTCTGTTCATTCCCCATACGCAATCAATGACAGTTTGTAATGATGAAGGCTGGATGAGGGTAGGCGCTACGACGATTCCAAAACGGTCTCTATCTTTCTTGTTTTCCTTCACGACGCACGATAGACCAGCTCTGGACAATAGTGCTGTTTTCTAGCGATGTCCGGATTCTATTCAAAAGATTCAGAAGATTCTGCTTTTCCTCGTGTTTTTCCTTCTGCTTTTTCTCGTACTTTTCCTCCTGCTTTTATATCTGTGCGAGCTGTGGCTGATCCAAAATATAAAGAAATAGCACCAGTAAGAAATGTGATGTTAACATAAAACACACTGTACTGAAATCACTTGTGCTGGGCCTTGTATCATGTCATAGGTTTTGACATATCAGCACTGGCGGAAATGCGAGCGTGAAAAATTGCGACACATATACAGGGTAACTCAGAACAAACAAGCTGCTATGACGCAATACCTAATCGCCAGCAATTTGCGTACCCGATGACAAAATGATAGGCCTAGCTACATGATCATTGTGCCACATGAAACACATTGGTACGCATTCACAAAGGAGGTTTAAATTTAACCCATGGTTTAAAATTAGCGCAAAATAAGCGCAACATAGTCAAGGGGTCCAATTTTAGACGCGCGCAAGGCAAGGTATAGGTTAAATGTAAACCTCCTTTGTGAATTCGGGCCAATTGATTTGGAGACATGTTGTTGTCCTATGGTCAAAGCTATAGGAAAGACTGCGAGGTATAATAAATAGTGGGTTAAATCAGTGATGTATCTATACTTAACTTTATCTATTGTATTTTCTTCCGATTTTTTTTTTTCCTCGGACTTTGGATAGACAGAATAAATAGAGAACGCTATCGAAATGATAGTAGCGCATTGTATGTGCAAACATTAAGGAGCGGTTTGACTTCTGGGATAGGTGAATAGTGATATGTGAGTTTTTTCAGTATTTAAAAAAAAAATGTTAGTTGAATGAACGGCACAGAACAAAAATGTCTCCTGAAAAAGGATTTCTCTGGCTTCAAATGCACTAATATTCGAAAGCGTGAGAAAAAAATAGGCCGACACATTTCTGTGAATAGTGCATATGAATTTTAGCAAAACTATATGCCAATTCCTTATCACTCTGATGATTTCAAAATCTTAGGGTATAGATGCTTATATTATATGCGACATGATCGACCTTTCCAAATCGCTTTCAGTCAGTTGATTTCACCGTGACCCGAACTCAAATATAATTTTTTAATACACACCCTGTAAAAAGTGGGAATTTCCCATACTGGAAATCCCCACAGCTGTCATTACAAGAGTCAACTCTGCATGACTGTCTGGTTACGAGCGGTTTTCAGTCTGGGCGGATGTACGTGTGTGTGTGTGTATGTGTGTGAATCTCTCTCTCTCTCTCTCTCTCTCCCTCTCTCTGTCTGTCTGTCTCTCTCTCTCTCGTCCTCTCTGTCATCCCCTCTCATTAAATTTCTTACTTCTGCATGCGTTAGTACCCTTCGAGTTTTTTCCATTTTATCTCCACTATCTCCACTTTACCTCTTCTTGTTCATTCCCTTCATTTCTGTCTTCTTTTATTTTTCTCCCACTATATATTTTCTCTACTTCATTTAATAAGCAATCATTAAAAAGAATATCAGCCACCTCGATCGATCCGCTAATATACACACCATTACACAGCCCCCATGATTGCCAGCAACACACGACAGTATCACTCAAAGAAGTTGCTGGCTATCCCATCCCGCACCCAGCTCTACCAGTACTCATTTTTCCCTCGGACAGTAACTGCGTGGAACGCACTTTCAAAGATCACCCTTGACGCTACTTCACTGGAGGGCTTCAAGGGAGCGCTTCCACCAAGCATCTAGACCAAGAACTAGATAGTTTATTCCTCAGCACTACATCCTGACTTATGGATCCTGCTGAGTATCGTCGTAGAAGTAGAAGTAGAAGTATAAAAGCGAGCTTCATCTCCCCGGCCCCCCCCCCCCCCCACTCAGTGTTATTTAGGGTACGCATATGCTCGTTCCCTCTTTTTGAAAGCACCCCCTATCTGAGTAGTGACAACATTTTCGAACCCCCCTTTCGCGGGCTTTTCCTGCCTTGGAGACCCCCCTAAATCAGGAAAAATGCTCAATTTACCCCCCCCCCCTAAATTCGAAATAATTTCTCAGGAGTCCAAAGAGATGAAAGAAAAAAGAAAAAACACCCCCTTTTTAAAGAAATCTCCGGGTGAAAAGTCAAATACACCCCTTTTTTTTACAATTCTCGGGCCGGACTTTGTCGCACGAAAAGTACCCCTTTACCGGACATTTTGGCAACACGCATGCGGTCATTCCGACCCCTGAGTGGGGGGGCCTTTCCACGCATATACGCCCTACATGACTACACGTGTAAATTATCATTATTGTAATCATATTTTATCTTGTTATAATCTCTTATATTAAAGATATAGACCGGTAATGGTAAAATTGCGGTTCAAGGGTTTTGGGTGCAAAATATCCATTCAATATTGTTTAAATATAACCTTCAGAAGTTTAGATGGCAATACTTCAACCTAAATTCGCAAAAAGCAAAAGCAAAAAGCATTCGCCAGGCCGGATCGATATGATAATTTACCAAATGTATCAATTAGTAGGCGGTTTCCCGGCAAAATTTGTATCATCACGTATTAGTAAAAACATATTCTTTCACATGATTGGTAATAAGAGCTTCAATTTCATTTTTGTTAAAGGGGGGCGTTTCCAAAACTGGTCTTTACCTTTAATTTGCGAGGAAGAGAAGCGAGCGTGAAAAATATAAAGATTTGTGAGGTCGAAAGGTCGTTTGTGAGTGAAAAACTTTACATCTTATAAAGAGGATTTAACAAACTAAATTCTGATGAGTTTTAAGCACAATCTAATCATGATAGACTGAAAGGCCTTTAACGAGTAGCATAATTATATCACCATCGAGTTATCATTGTCATTAATAGAAATAGTAGCAGTAGTAGGAGGAGGAGAAAAATTAATAGGAAAAGTAGTAGTAGGAATAATAGTAGTATAAGTAGTAGTAGTAGTAGTAGTAGTAGTAGTAGTAGTAGCAGCAGCAGAAGCAACATAAGCAGTAGTGGTAGTATAGCCTAGTAGAAGTAGTTGTTAATGCTATTGTTGTTGTATTTATTGTAATCATGACCATCATCATCATCATCATCATTACAGGTGTAAGACGAAGGAGTATTCCGACGACCTCCCACGGACCAGCGTCATCATCTGCTTCACAGAGGAGTCGTGGTCGACCCTCTTACGAACTGTACACAGCGTGCTCAACCGATCTCCACCCGAGCTTATCGCCGAGATCCTCCTGGTCGACGACTTCAGCCAAAGAGGTAAGTCCAATCCAATACAAGAGGTATTTTCCTTTCAGTTTCAAAGCGCTGGACACAGTGCTCCACACGTTTGGACCACTTAAACAATAACATATCACTTAAATTTTCTCCGTCGTCTAAGGCTCCAAGTTTTATTTGATCAAAAATATAGGGTAAAGATTAGGGTTGGCAATATTATTGTGCTCTATATTTAGGTTAAGTTTAGGGTTAGGTTAGGGCTAGGTACAGTGTCGCGTCCTGGGATGACGTTAGGAGTTTGGTTCGTGTAGGAATACTGACGCGAATTTTGGAGGAATGTTTCCCTTTTTCTCTGAATTCAAACTCATGTACCGGATCTAATATTCATTTTCCCCTCTTTTTGTTCTTTTATAAAGCATCTGTGTAGAAAAGATGCCAACTACACTACACTACACTACACTACATTCTTAATTGGTTTTAAACATTTCCTGCTTTGATATCATCCCTAAAGTATTGACATAACTTACAACACAACAATAATGTCCCTTTAATTTCTCTTTATTTATCTATTATTAATTTCATGGGGGGGGGGGGGGGGCTTTGCAGAGAGGTAATTTAACGTCTTTATTTTTTCGTTTACCAGAAATGTTGTAACAATTGTGACCCTACCCCCTTTGCACAATCCTGCCTGGACCCCTCAACCACCCCTACCCCCAAACCCCATGTTTCTTTTTTTGTTGTTGTATGTTTTCCATCACCAGTGTCTTAAATCCTTGATTTCGTGCATGCTTGCGATCTCACTCCATTTTTTGTTTAATGTTGAACGGCTAGACTACCTTAAGGAACCACTTGATGAGTACATGAAGAAGCTACCCAAGGTTAAGGTGGTCCGCCTACCCAAGCGAGAAGGGCTCATCCGGGCACGACTGATCGGGGCCGAGATGGCTCAGGGGCCCGTACTCACCTTCCTCGATTCACACGTTGAGTGCAATGTCGGATGGCTCGAGCCCCTGCTGCAGCGGATCCACGACGACCCGACCAACGTCGTCTGCCCGGCCATCGATGCCATCGACGCGACATCATTCGAGTAAGCGCACTAGACTCAAAACACGCATGATTTAAAGGCCCATTCAGATTTGACGCGGTAACTTCCGCAAAACTATGGGGCGCCAAGTGTTACCCTAGTTTTTCGGTATAAAATCACCTCATTTTGTTACAAAATTTGTACCGAATTAATTTTGTTACAAAATGATTTGTACCGAATTTATTTTGTAACAAAATTTTATTTTGTTAAAAACTTTTGTAACAAAATAAATTTTGTTACAAAATGATTTGTACCGAATTCATTTTGTTACAACATTTTTACCGAATTCATTTTGTTACAAAATGATTTGTACCGAATTCATTTTGTTACAAAATCATTTTTACGGAATTCATTTTGTTACAAAATTATTTTTACCGAATCTATTTTGTTAAAAAAAATTGTACTGAATTGATTTTGTTGCAAAATGACTTTTACCGAATTTATTTTGTTACAAAATGACTTTGTACCGAATACATTTTGTACCGAAAAACCAGGGTAACACTTGGCGCCTTTGGACGCCAAGTGTTACCCTGGTTTTTTCGGTAACACTTTGCGCCTTGGGTAGCCAAGTGTAACCCTGGTTTTTCGGTATAAAATCACCTCAATTTGTCACAGAATATACTCAAAACTGTATTTTGTATTTTGTTAAACAATTTATTTTGTTACAAAATTACTTTGTACCGAATTCATTCTGTATTACAAAATGGTTTTTTTTGTGGACGGAATACATTTCGTACCGAACTCATTTTCATTCTGTGTACGGAATTATAGTCCGTGCATATAGTTTTGTGTCCGCGGAATGCAAGGTCAGTGAACAGTTGATGCTTGGGGGAGAGGGAATTAATTATTAACCTTGGTAAGAAGTTGTGTTCATACTGCACGCACTGCCTCATCCTGATAGCACACTAGTAGCGTACACATGGTGTGTCTACACTCAATAATAACAAGATACTGTTTAAATGGGCAAGAAATAAAGAAGGTGCCTACGTACCGTAGTTACTGAGTAAGCCTAACATTTAATAACTTCATACAAGGAAGTTTAAAACACAAAGCTGCAAAGCAAGGCAAAGACTACCGTAGCGTTCACGTACGTATGTGCTTCCATGGGGTCCAAAAATTCATATTAATCTACATTTAATATATCAATTTTTTATCATAGTAATTTACCAATGCATTATCCACCTTATTCGGACCCCCCTCGCCTCATCACCCCTCTCGATACCGCCAGCCCCTCCCGCTACCCCATCCAAGTCCTCCAGGGTATAAAGAGCAATAAAGATTTACAACTTGCAAATATTGATAGTTATGTATATCTTTTTTCTCTTCGTAACTTTACCCCACAATTTGCGCCTTGAGTAAGTTATTAACTAAGTGCGGCGCTTTATAAGTATTTATTATTTTTGTTATTGAGATAATATAGTTTAATTAAACTATATTCTCTCAATAACAGTAATAATCAATGCTGTCAGTATATTTGTCTTTTGCTTACTTATACAAAATTCTTAGCCAAGGACATGTGACAGTTACTATGTATTATGCCATAGCACATTGTTATATTCTAGTTTAAGTCACTAGTTACAGTTTTAATAGCGAAACGCTTTGTTCATGTCCAGATTAACTTTAACTTCCAGTATCTTGGTATTGTTGAGTGTAGACACACCATGACTGTACGCTACTAGTGTGCTATCAGGATGAGGCAGTGCGTGCAGTATGAACACAACTTCATACCAAGGTTAATAATTAATTCCCTCTCCCCCAAGCATCAACTGTTCACTGACCTTGCATTCCGCGGACACAAAACTATATGCACGGACTATAATTCCGTACACAGAATGAAAATGAGTTCGGTACGAAATGTATTCCGTCCACAAAAAAAACCATTTTGTAATACAGAATGAATTCGGTACAAAGTAATTTTGTAACAAAATAAATTGTATAACATAATGTTGTTACAAAATACAGTTTTGAGTGTACTCTGCGACAAAATGAGGTGATTTTATACCGAAAAACCAGGGTTACACTTGGCGACCCAAGGCGCAAAGTGTTACCGAAAAAACCAGGGTAACACTTGGCGTCCAAAGGCGCCAAGTGTTACCCTGGTTTTTCGGTACAAAATGTATTCGGTACAAAGTCATTTTGTAACAAAATAAATTCGGTAAAAGTCATTTTGCAACAAAATCAATTCAGTACAATTTTTTTTAACAAAATAGATTCGGTAAAAATAATTTTGTAACAAAATGAATTCCGTAAAAATGATTTTGTAACAAAATGAATTCGGTACAAATCATTTTGTAACAAAATGAATTCGGTAAAAATGTTGTAACAAAATGAATTCGGTACAAATCATTTTGTAACAAAATTTATTTTGTTACAAAAGTTTTTAACAAAATAAAATTTTGTTACAAAATAAATTCGGTACAAATCATTTTGTAACAAAATTAATTCGGTACAAATTTTGTAACAAAATGAGGTGATTTTATACCGAAAAACTAGGGTAACACTGGCAACTGCGTGCTTAAAAGGTTTTGCGCGATTTCACAAGGGAGGTCCCATTTCCCTGTTTTCACTGAGCTCTGTGTTATTTGATACAGAAATTTTAGGCATGACTTGTATAACACTTTACGTCATTAAAAATCACCGCGGTTATTTGTCCGCGTCATATCTGAACGAGGCCTTCGGCCGATCGAGAGCGGGAGGAAACTTTAGTTCTTCGAGCAAGACACCAATCTTCATATGCCACTATCAGCCCAGGGAGAGTGGGGAGGTCCCTCTTAATAACGTAACTTCTTTCAACGCCTTAAGACAGCTTGTCTTTTAAAGGTAGGCGTTACTACTGCAGCTAGAAGGGATTAGACCACACAGCGAGCCAACGAGGTCATTGTGACAGATGGCTATCTCATTAACTCAGCTCTCATTTAACATAAGAAAAAGAGGATCATGGGGGACCAACAAGCACCGATTTGGGAAGTTTTCTATATAGAGGGAGCAAGTAGCTACAAGTAGGACAGTGTGCCTTTAAAGTATTCTCTATAGGTGCCTTGGGGATTCTTCTTCTTATTATTATTATCATTATTTGTTATCATTGTGTTTATTTGTCATAATCGTTCTTATTATTAGAGTTAGTATTATTATTATTATCATTATCATTAGTATTACTTTTATTATTAGTAGTAGTAGTAGTATTAGTAGAAGTAGTACAATTATTATGAACATCATCATGATCGTCATGATCGTCCTTAGAATCATCATCATGAATTTGGAAGCTTAATATCTTTATATTTTGTTATTATTCGCTAGGTACGCCGGGTCCGGAGCTACAATCATCGGTGCCTTTAACTGGGAAATGAAGTTTACATGGAATGGCATCCCGGAGTACGAGGCGAGGCGGAGAGACGATGAGTCATGGCCAATCAGGTATAGGCATTTAACATGAAACGCATTCTCTTTACCCAGGGGTATAAGCAATACAAACATACACTTCTAACTTAAGATAATCCTCTTCCTGTCCCATCAAGTAAGGGGTTCGAATCCCCGTCGCAGCACTAATGACTTTTGGCAAGTCATTGATCTACATCTGCCACACTCCACCCAGGTGAGGTTAAAGCCGGGGTAGTAATGTGATTGCAGGGCCCTCGGGGAGAACAGTATAAATAGCGATGTGGCTAGTATATACCCTGTTAAAAAAGAAATATTAGTATTATTATTAATATTAATATCAATCAAGTATAATTGAATACTCGACAACGTAATGCTGTGACAAATTTTCGCCCATATAGGGCTTCTTCATGTTTAATATAAACTATTATCTATAAATCAAGGTATCAATGTTTCTTTTCCAGCTTTGATATTGATTCCGACATTCTTCCACACATATTATGTTCTCTCTGCCATTCTTGTACACTCTTGTAGTGTCATTCCACTCCATGTCTAGATAATCCAATCTCAGATGGTTCTTGGTCTCCCTCTTGATCGGGTACCTTATATTCATTACACTTTTCCTTCCAACAAATCTTTCAAGAGACTCGGATGTCTTTTCATGCGTATCCGGACACTGTCCTACCCCCTGTACATCCACTCCCGGATAACCACCCCCAGTCAACTACACTCTAGGATAATTACCCCCTAGGGTAGTTGTCCGGGGGGTAGTTGTCTAGGGGGGGGGGTATGTAACATTGTGCATGGTAAGTAACCATTAACTGTTACAGTAGCAAGCTCACATAATCGTCACGCCGTGACACTTCTGGCGCTCCGATTACCCCTATCATAGCTGGCGGCCAAATAAATGATATCGGGTACCCTGGGTGGAGAGAGGCAGATGTGTATTAATGCCAACCCTTTGGTTGAGCTTCAAGCGAATCAACCACTGTACCACGACGCATCCCCAATAGATTTTCACGATTGATCGTTCGACGTTTATTAATGGTACATGTCCCCGTTCAGTGTAAATTGTATTATTTGTTTTAATTTATCATATTTTACCGTAGTTTCCGTAATCGTTTCAGATCACCAGCGATGGCCGGAGGGCTGTTCTCAATGGACAAGGATTTCTTCTACCGTATCGGCACCTACGACCCCGGCTTCGATATCTGGGGTGCTGAGAACCTGGAACTATCCTTCAAGGTGTGTGACGTATGTGTTACGTAATAATAAGGAAACAGCGCTCTTGCTCGATCGAAATATACATTTCCATAATTACTGCTTTAGTGACAACCTTTATTTAAAAAAATCATTTACGTCACTAAATGTAAGGTAAATTTTCTCCACAAAAAAATTTAAATAAAATGAACAAAATGGTATGTTAAACTTCAACCGATATCTAGGATGCTGAAAACGTATAACTCTCCTCCAAAGTATGTCAAGTAATTCGTATAATTATGGAAGTTTTACTGGTATTACCGTTGCTACTGGATTAAAAAAATCACGTCGTCATATTCCCTGCTGTGATATCTGTCGCTAAAAACATTTATAAAACACAGCATTCACTTACGCACATGCAAGCCTGTGTATTCACCAAATGAAAGAATAATCAGATGAACGATAATTATCATACCAAAGATTATTTTATCTCGTATTGTCTATGTCTATTATTTTAATGTATTCTGACATATTCACCACCATATTTCGAGATATCCTGAGGATAAAACGCTGAGTTGTTTCACCCTTTAAATTGTTGTTAGACAATAGAACTCTAAAAGGAATGGGACGGATGACGGGAGGAAAATCAAGATTAAAGATAATAAATACCCAAATAAATATGTTTTTTTATTCCAGATCTGGATGTGTGGCGGCTCTCTAGAGATCATCCCATGTTCTCGAGTGGCTCATATATTTAGGAAACAACAGCCTTATAAATTCCCGGATGGAAATGTAAAGTAAGTAACCCATTCTTGATCAAAACATCTTGAAATTATCATTAATATATATTTTTTTAGTTATTTTGCATGTTAGGCCAGTTTCTCCCAAAACAATGGAAAGAATCGCTCCCATTCATTAAAAAAATGTATTGTCCTTTTCACTTTTACGCTGATATACCGTGGTAATTGCTTGGAAGTCTAGAGTAAAAAGTTACGATTCTTAAAACGCAATCTTGAAAATCACGATGCTTTTAATTGTTTGAGTCGCGTTCAATCGCAACCCGTGATGTAAAAGGGCCCTAAATGAATTGCATAAATGATTGCCTTTCGCGACCTAGGTGTAGTCCTATAGTCAGCCAACATAATCATAATCAGGGTCTCTCAATAGTACAGGTCCATGAACATTTATATAAACCTAGGTTATATAATAATAATAATAATTGATTCTGATTGAGCACTATTACAGAAAACTGATCAAAGCGCCATTACAACAGAAAAGAAACATACAAATCATAATAATCAAATAAGGAACAGTAATAAAGATATTATGAACGAAATGAAATTTTAGAAACTCAAAACATACATTATGAATTCAAGATGGAAAGAGTTGGGGTTTTAAGTTTCGTTTTGAAAGTGTCTTCTCTATAGGCGGAGGTGTTGTGGTAGAGTATATATAATTAAAGCGACTACTGAAGGATGTCAAGTGTAGGTTCCAGGTAGGGTGTGAGCTTCAGTGTAGCTGTTCAACATTATATACGTCTATAATTAACAACAAGCTGGAATGCTCCAGCGAGGGGAGAATGTACAATCGATATCATAATATTGTAGAGGTGTCATAGTCCGGTAGATACGATCCCAGACTGGTTCGCGGTTCGAGTCCCGCACCGGCACGACATTAATCTCCAGTTACCACTCTCTACCCAGGTGTAGAAATTGGATACCTAGTAGGAATTTGCTCCTTGATTGCTTGTAGCGTCTTAGGGCAGATGGGTTAAAGCCAGGGTAATGATATCACTTCGTATAAGGCGCTTTGAGCATCCCGTAGGGAGAACAGATGCGCACAGTATAAATAATTGTTATCAAGTCTACATGAATCCACAATTTTATTATTGATGCTGTCTTCCTTTTTGAATGTCAGAACCTTCATGCGGAACACGATGCGTCTGGTGGCCGTGTGGGTGGACGAGCCGTACAGGGACATCTTTTACTCCCTCAAACCCCAGCTGATGGGGCAGGAATACGGTGATGTGTCCGATAGGATCAAGCTACGCGAGGAGCTGAAGTGTCATGACTTCCAGTGGTACCTAGACAACGTCTACCCAGCCCTCAAGGTCCCCGATACAAAAGTCCGAGCAAGGGGAGATGTGAGAAACCTGATTTTTACCTTTTTTTAAATTATGTAATGAATATAACACGATTGCAAAGACTCTATCAAGTTTCTGAGTAAGGCTTACAAATATCCATTCACGTATAATATATACACGTATAACATGTTGAAATCAATTGAAATTGATTAATTATTGATGTATGATGACGATGAACATCTACATGTGTATATCAAATAAAATCAAAGTCGTTCCCCCCAAAACTGCTTTCAGGGAATTTGGGAAACTCTTTTCTCCATGTACAGTATGTTAATGTAATTTCATTATGAATTCATTTGATTATTATAGAAGACAATCTTAATCTGAATCTTCAGTGGTGGATGCACTAATGGTGAAGTATCCTATTATTTCATTTTAAACAAAAATCCTTAATTCTTTGTTCTTATTTTTTAGGTTAGGAATGCTGCCACCTCGATGTGCCTTGATTCGATGGGGAAGGGTGTTCTGGGAATGTTCCCATGCCATGGAGAGGGAAATAACCAGGTATGTTACTGAAAAATAACTATAAACATTGATTGCCGTTTGGTGATGTAAGGCATTCTGTGAATGTTCCCATGCAACGGAGAGGGAAATAACCGTGTAAGGTAACGAACAATAAAAAATAAAATAAAACTGCGATTGGTCAGGGAAACCGAACAGAAAGGGTTTTCTGGGATTGTCTCTTATTGTCATGCACACGATGGAGAGGGAAATAACCGTGTAGGATGTCACACCATTAATCCACAGGTAAATTAGTAGTGTGGTTAGGAGGGGCATTCTGGGATTGTTCGCAAGACCTGAAGACGAAGAGGAAAATAACCAGGTAAGTCGCTGAAAAATAATTCCAGATGCCGTATGTGAGGAATTTGGCTGAGAAGTCAAGTTCTTTTTTTTTTCTAGTTCGACGCATTCATAAACATTTGTTTTTCTTGGTAAACAATTTTTTGTTGTATTGCTCTGGCGGCATAGTATGTGATTACCTTACATGTCATCATAGACTTTGTCTTGATTTTTTAAATTTCATCTAATATTATATATCATATTTTGTTTGGGGGCAGAACTGGTTATAAAAGATTATGTCGTTTAATAGCGCAAATAACATTATGTTATAACATATTGTAACACTCCGAATTGTAGATATTTGGTAGCGTGGTTATGATGAGTGTTAGCTAGATATATCAATAGATGACTCGAAACAAATAATAATATATAGTTCAAGATTGTATTTTATTGAATATAATATGTGGCCGACCCCTCTGTGTACGCCTACAGTAGGCAGGGGCAATCGCTGTCCAATCCCCACCTGAAGGTGGTGAGGACGAGAAGTTGAAGAACCCACATGATTGATTTTACAAACTATTTATACTTTTGGGAGAGTCCAAGCTATGGTCTGACATGAGACATTTGAGACCATATTTGGCCATGGTCAATGTTTATGAATTAAACATTAACACTCATGAATTAAACATAAAGACCTCATGCCCATAAATGGCCATGGTCAGTGGTTATTTCTAAGTAGAAAGTGGAATGACATACTCTATTGGAATGTGCTTGTCTTGCATGTATTTACACTACTAAGAAAGTACTGTTTTAAAGGGTGTTGTGAAGGGATTGTAATATTGGGTCTTACATATAGTTACCTCCACCGAAAAGAAACGTCCTCGTTTAAAAAAAATCAGAGGCGATAGCATTGATATGTAAACACTTATATAAAAATATACAAAGTAAAATATTATTTGCAATTACAGGTACCATTATACGATAACAAGAAAAATGGAACACATAAATGAAAATACACTAAAGACTAGAATATAATATGGATTATAAATGAAAAGCAGAATCGCTAGCATAACAAAGCATACCTAAATTCTATGTCGTATCTATCAAAACATGGGAATATAATTCAGTACAGTAAAACCTAAAAATGCCGATAACAATAGCCGAAAATATGTTCAAAATGACTTTGTAGAACATGAATTATTTCCTGCTTTAAGCCAACTACCAAAATTAATGATACATTCACATATCATAATAAAAAATTACATGTAAAGCACAGGCTGATAATGCTGCATGAAATTTCTAATCAAATTTGGGGAAAAGTGCTGTTCTAACCATGTTGTAAAGAAATTATGCCAACATAACAATAACAAAATATCATTTGCCAGGTGTATACAATTAGGGCATGGCAAATACTATTAATCTACAATAATCATGGTAACAAACTCTGTAAAAATGGTAAAGGTAGAGTAAACCAAGCTAGCAAAAACACAATTTAGGAAATATTGCTCTTGCGCAAAAAGATGGATGAATTTTAAAAGGAACAACATAAAATATCAACATAAAATATCAATATTTGATAATGCAAAAATATTTTAATGTCAATGGAAAGTCATAATAATCATAGCTGTAGGTTGTAATAGAGAGGGGTGGTGGTGAATCGTAATATTGTTCACATACATTGAATGCAACAGAAACAGAAACAGAGGAAGGCAAAGATAATTTAGATGATGGCCAGTCATTCAAATTACAAATTACTTCTCAATGTGTTTCACCATTGTATTAAAAGTTATACATATCTGAAGAAAAGAGATTGTACAGCTAATTATCGTTTAAAGCCAATGTTACCAAATGAAAGTTGTAATAAACTTAAATACGATGAATGGGAGTAATGGAATTAAAGGCGAATCAAGATCAAGACAAAATCAGGGTCATTAACCAGTAGTAGCTTTTTCTTTATGGTAATATGGGATGAAAGGGGGGCCTGGACCATGAGGTAAGGAAGGGCAATGGGTATTAGAATGTAGGGTTACGGGGATGGAGGGGAGCCGTGAAGCAGGAGATGGTGGATAGAGAGTTGGTGTTCTGGCAAGCCTCGAAACATCCTGGAGAAATAGCAATGGGATTCTGATTACAGACTCAATTGCCGAACGAGGTGTCAAGAGGACAGTCCCTATAACTGGATCGAGGGACATAGGGGCATGGATATGATGCTTCGTTGAAGGGGTATCACTGGGCAGGTGGGCATCAGTTGGGAGAGATGAAGGGTTAATCTCAGTGGAAACATAATTAGTGGGAGAAAGAATGGGGGTATTACAGCAAGGCTCTGGGAAGGTTGTGATCTGTTCAGCGGGAATGTCAACAAAGGTCTTCTGACAGTTAGATGGATGACAGTCAGAGAAAGGATCTAAAAAGGATACTAAGCTGGGATGAAGAAAAGAAATATGAACAGAAGAAAAGGAGAGACCAGATACAAAGTCGTATAGGAAGGAAGAGAGGGAGATACCAGAAACGTTGTCTATGTGAAAATCGTACAATGAAGCTAATCGAGACAAATAGTCATTACCTAAAATAACAAGTGGCTCGATATCTATAGCAATGTGGAATTCACAGGACACGGGAAATGCAGGGTCTAGGAAATGAGAAGCAGTGATTATACAACCCAGTGGATAGATGGGAGAAGAATGTGCGGGAGGGTAAACGTTAAGTTCCCGTAAGCACGGCAACTTGTTCAGAAGCTTTTCATTGACTAATGAAACGGGGTATGAATGGTCAATGAGGGCAGGCACAGGTGACGTAGCACCTGGAAAATAAAGGGTAACAACCAGCGGAGGGCAAGGAGAAGGACTTGAAACACTGTGTGTGTCATCGTGCCAACCCATGGTAGGGACACATCAACATGTCAAATAAAAGCAAAAGCAATAAACATACAATCAAAATCACAAAGGCAAAATAGCAAAATACACAAAATAAGTTCACACATGTAAACAAAAGTCTGTGTATAGCATATACAGGCAAATACAATTAATATGGGCTAATAGACCATATACAAATCAAAACATTAGTATAAAATGATAGATGTTCAAATATAGCACATGAAAATACAAATTAATATCATGTACATTTGAAAAATATGATGATTGATCGAGAGCTGGCATCCCTCGAGAAAGATTCAACAGTTAGGCTCCGGACAACCTAACAAAATATCAACAAAGCGAAGAACTTAAAAACAACAACAAGTTGTTCACACAATGTCGTAGAGACATCCAGCTCGCGGACAAAGTCATAGAGTAGCAAGTAGCAGGAAAATAATGGTCTTCGATGAAGTAATCCTCTCACCAAGCAAAGTTAGCAGAAATGTTAGAACACTCAATAGATGCAGATGGAAGAGCGGAAGATAAAACTGAAGATGCGAAAAGTCATCAAAAAATAATCTGCACAGTCATGACTGAGTACAATATACAATCTTGCTTTTCCTCTGGAGTAGATGATAAGTATGACATTTCATACAAAAACGAGATTCCGAGAAGGATGGCGTATATACCGCTTCACGCTGCCACCAGTGTAACACTCCGAATTGTAGATATTTGGTAGCGTGGTTATGATGAGTGTTAGCTAGATATATCAATAGATGACTCGAAACAAATAATAATATATAGTTCAAGATTGTATTTTATTGAATATAATATGTGGCCGACCCCTCTGTGTACGCCTACAGTAGGCAGGGGCAATCGCTGTCCAATCCCCACCTGAAGGTGGTGAGGACGAGAAGTTGAAGAACCCACATGATTGATTTTACAAACTATTTATACTTTTGGGAGAGTCCAAGCTATGGTCTGACATGAGACATTTGAGACCATATTTGGCCATGGTCAATGTTTATGAATTAAACATTAACACTCATGAATTAAACATAAAGACCTCATGCCCATAAATGGCCATGGTCAGTGGTTATTTCTAAGTAGAAAGTGGAATGACATACTCTATTGGAATGTGCTTGTCTTGCATGTATTTACACTACTAAGAAAGTACTGTTTTAAAGGGTGTTGTGAAGGGATTGTAATATTGGGTCTTACAATATCCTAGCGCTTACGAAGGACCTTGGATATTATTATTACCCCGGCTACATGCAGCTCCGTCAACAGTCAAGGAATAATTCTCACCAGGTATACCCACTTGTGAATTGCTGTTTGGTCTACAACCAGTTCGTCCACCATCCACATGTTCTAACAATCATTTCGTCTACATGACTATTGAGGCTAATCAAGCACGTGACTGACCCATTGTTAACAGTACAACCCTTCTTCTGTACACTGTTAAAACAGTATTGGTAAAACAAATAGATGGTTATATAATAATAATTAATAATAATTTAAGATTTGTATAGCGCACATATCTGCCTATAATGGCACTCAAGAGGCACAAAAAAGATTCACTATTAACATTTCAAATACAAACAATAAACAAATTAAAGTTAAGAAACTAATAATAAATCAACAAATTTGGTAAATATAAGTATATTCCTCATGAATGAAGAGAGCCGTTAGCAGCGAGTGATGACATTGATTACAGTTTAAAAAAAACACAGGGGGGGGGGGGGCTCAAGGGAGGGAAAAATAATTATCGGTTATTTGACTTATTCATCTTACTTTCTCCTACAGGCATTCACTTTGACTTGGGATGATCACTTAAAGCATAAGAACACATGTTTGCCGAAGATTAGGACCCCTGGTCAGCTGAGGATGCTGGGATGCAATATGGCCAGTACTGCTCGTATTACACACATAAAGGTAGGTGCTTCCAGACTATATAACCTTAAAAGGGCAAGTCCACTAAAAATAATTCACTTTCAATAGAAGCAGAAGGATCAGACAAACCAATAAAAAAAGTCCTAGCAAAATCGGATAGCTAATAAGAAAGTTATGAAATTTTAATGACATGAAAAACTTTGAAAATCACAAGACAAATTGGCAACTCATTCATAAGTCTGTGACATCATTGCCTCACTATCCACTAATCGTTTTCTTTATATTGATAATATAAATTTCCAATTGTCCTCCTAAATATCTTATTTGCTTACACCAGCATCCAAGTTATATTGATAGTAATATTTTGTTGTGTGATTGCACTAATATAGAGTAACGTTTTTCAGTTAAATCATGAACAATATAATTTTTGATGTACTGCAGAACGCAGACATTTTTTCATTCGGTATACTGATTTCACTCTCTTTTTAAAACCGAAATTGAAAGGGATGTTGGGAATCACAAAGCGGCCTGTTGGGATTATTCCCTTATAAATACAAAACAAAATCTACTCCCAACAAAAAGACAGATGAAAGTAAGGAGAGAAAGGGGGTGCAGGTGGCTCCAGTCTGCCCCCTCCATTTTCGCAAGGCTCATGTAGAAAATGAAATCAAGAACCTTCGTGCTTCCCCTAAAACACCCAAGGCCGCCCCCTCCCCCCCTCCCCCCCCCCCCCATTTATCTTCTAGAACCGTTTCTGCTGAGGGCTTACTAAGTTTATCTCGGCCATTCTTTCTCGTTCTCTCTTTACTGTCTTTTATTTCTATTCAATAGAGCGATATCTTTAGCCCTGTAGATGCCACTGTCTCTTAATTAACCATTCTCACACGTTTCGTTTTGTCGTGTCCTTCCACTTACAGGGCGAAACGATACGTGATGCATCCTCTGGCAAGTGTCTTGATCTGAACGCGGACCGAACCATGGCTGTCTTCAATCACTGTAATGGTTCTAAGGCACAGCGGTGGAGGTTCTCACGGTACTTCGACAGGAAAGGCCGTGCCATTCCTTAAAGGGCAATCCAATATTTTATGATAAGTTCACATTATTAAAACATATATGAGAGTAACTGATTGAAAAAAGATTTATATTAATTATTGGATCATTAGCAAAAGACTTTTGAAAGTTTGAAATATAAAATCACTATATCTGTGTGAATCTCAACTCAGCAATTTGCTCAGTGTATTGTGGCATAGTCACGGGCAACTCCCAAATTTCTAAAAAATATCATTAATTTCTGTTTTCCTCCTACCTAAGTGCCTACTCCCTTGGAGAACTACATATTGTTATAGTTCCTCTAAAACGAAAAAGAACTTCTCGAGTCATCAATTTCGATATGTTACTCATTTTGTGTGTTAAACAAAATAATGGGAAAGTTGTCCAGCATCAAGTCACGGTGACACTACCGATTCAGCCTATTTGATGTTTTCATACGTTTAGTTATTATAATTGTTTTTTTTTTTTTTTTTTCGATTTCTTTCTAACTTCACCAGTCTACTTCTCTGATTTTTCTGCTTTCTCTTAAAGTAGTTTGCTGTTGAGGCTGCCTTTTCCACCCTAATACGGCTCAGTGGCGTAGCTGCGGGGGGGGGGGGGGGTGGGGGGGGGGGGGGTATTCCTCAATCACATGGCAAAATAGAAAGGAGAAATGACGGACAAAGAAAAGGAATGTGATGGCGGTTGTGAAACAATGACTCCTACGACAATTGCTCCGCTGTTTTTTCAGGTTCAAGTTCATTTCTTTACTATTTAAAAGAATTGTGCATAACACAATATAGTGTACATTTTGGAAACAATGATGTTTTACATAGATCCACATTACTATTATCATCGATGAGTGAAGCCCTGGTCACTCATGTCAGCAGGATATGCGAAAAAATACAATGACTATAAGTTTAAATTTGCATTTATATCATTAAGTACTTCTTTTACGTTCTTTCATAGATGTTCCTAACTATTTTCAATATAGATAAAGACAAAAATGCTGCAAGAAATAAAATATTAGAAATTGAGCTGATTAAATAACATTTTCATTGTACATTCCTAAAAATCCAAAATGTATCATGTTTTTTTTATTATATTTATTATATTTTTAGGTCTTGTCTTTATGTAGTCTGTCCCTCGCATTTCCATTTTTACATTACTTGCAGCATCAAATTGCAAGTTGGACATAGAAGTTTATTTCTAGATCATTTAATTTTGGATGAAGAGCAATTAGTTGCAAAATAATATTTAAATAATATTTTAATGCGCACATAATTGCGTCCTATGTACATGGATTTTTTCCTTTTATGATAGGAAAATAAATAGATGTAAAGTAACGCAGATAATGGCCAGTCTACATAGCAGTTTAAAAAAAGCATTAAAAAAACTGTTTGCTATCATCATAAACGTAACTATGTCTGCATCTCGACATCTTTGTGATGTAACTTGATTGGGCTGTCAATGATTTTTTTTAAATGTGCAATATAAGTATGTCAGCAATGAAATATGTTTATTTCTTAACGAATGTTGTTATAACTGTTATACACATTCCTTGCGAACGTGGATCTATAGCGGTTCAATCATTCCTCAAATCAGATTCAAAAGTGAAGACATGAAATTGATTTTACGACAAAAACGCTATTAAGTAAACAACACACGAGTTGATAGGACGTTTTGTTCTATTAACATGGTTCAAGGTTTTTTTTATTTTTATAGAAATGCGGCATATGCTTTCTAATTAATCTGATGAGTATTGGGTTATTTTCTTTTATTAGATTCAATATTAAATTTTTATTTTCGTTTCATGGTTGATAGCTTTTGGTTACACCATAGCATTTGTGAAAAGGCTTTTGATACATTCTTTCTTCAAAAGAACCCTTCATCGGGTTGTTAGAGGGATGTAGAAAGAGTAAAAGAAAAGAAAAGAAAATGGGAAAGAGATGACTATGGCATAGATTAAATGTGTTTCTGTCTACATACAACACTTGTTTAATGTTGTCTATTTTGGAGTTTACTGAGTATTAATTTTCATTTTAACTTGTAAACATATTTTGTTTACACAGACGATGTTTTACCGTACTTGTTTTAACTAATTTATACTGTCAATATATATATGTCTTAATTTTGTATGCCTGTTTTAAGTGCAATTATGACTGATGGACTGCTTTTTTTGAACGAAACAATCAGTACTTTGTGAAATGTATGTTGAATTATATAATACTGCTGAGACCCAGAGGGGGCGTTAATTTTTTGTTAAAGCTATACTGTCCTATAATCACTAACACGAAATTCCTTCTAGCGCCATCTTAGGCCAGCTGTAGAAGTATAGTCCCGTAAGTCACTGTTGGTTCACGTATCGAGTCCTCTGTCTGCGAAGTGGAGATTAGGTGTTGGGTTACGCAGTGTTTTCAAGTTGACCATGATATGGTGCTGTACGATAAGGAGTACCAGAGCCATCTAGGGCAGGAAGTTTAACAGTTCAGTATCGCTTTAAGAATATGACTTTACGTCCCTTTGGTTCTAAGCAGATATGTAGAATAATCTTGAAGAATTCAAGCGGATCAAGTTTTTATTTATTAAGAAAACATATTAAACTAGTGAGAACAAGGGCCTGTTGAAGAAAAGCTTGCCAGAATACGATTTCTTGATACTGTTTAGAAGTATGATTTTCCACTGTCGAAACCCAGCTAAATCCTAGGATTGGTATTATATGTTTATTGAAAGCTGATATGACTATCTTTTCCAAGTATCTAAACTTTCTTGTAAATACACTGACGGGCCCGTATTTTACCGAAGTGTAAACCCGCCGCTGGGCTCAAGCATTTGTTAAAAGTCGGTTTTAGCCAACCATAGAAGTTAGTCTGCGTTCAAAGTTTATATTTTCTTGAACGTGATCGTAGACCCAGGATTTGGTTCATGTGAATAAGTATAATACTGGGTTTAGTATTTGAAGCGCTAAATATTTTTATTAATTCATCAACAAATTCTTGTTTTCATCTCCTTATTTCCACTTGTCTTCCATGGAATGAAGCCCATCGATGTTCATGGCGATTTAAAGTTGGAATGATGGATTTTTTCAGAATATCGTAATATTGTTCAAGTGTCATAATAATGTACTGAATATTTATGTTGTGAAAGGGAAACTCTTTTCACAAATAGACGACTAATTTGAAATAAAAAATACATCCATAGATTTGGAATAGTCAATATAGTATTATTAATAGTAATAGTAATATAAGAAAGTGCATATCGTGATATATGATTTGTAATGTGTTTAATGAGAAAAATGGAGATTCATCTGATTTTTGTTTTTTTAATATAACTACTTAGCAGAACTTTAAGAATTTATCTTTTATAAAGTTGTTTCATAAATCTATGCTCGTAGATTTTATTTGAAAATAAGCGCCTCTTCTTGTTATTATTATTTCTTAAACATAAGAAGGTAGATAATATATATATATATATATATATATAAATGTAGAATTAGCTTTAATGATTACACTGATAACGCACCTTGAGCTTGTTTACGATTAATTGTATCGTGTCAAAAGTACTGTCATCAAGAAGATTAAAAGAACAAAATATTTAGAAAAAAGTGATAAACTTTGCGTCTTCGTTCTTATGCACTCTATAAATATAAAGGAATAAAAATGCACTCTTAGGGGAGTATAATTATGGATCAATCGTTTAGATTGGTAATACTCGGGGGCAATTTTGAATCCACTCTCAAAGGATTAATTTACCGATTACTTTGGAGTGTTTACTTATTATAAGTCGGAGCGGATTCGACTCCAAAGAAAGTAATCTCTTAAATCATTCCCCAAAATGGATTTCCACTCCTTGCACATAAAAGAGTGGATTATTTTTCTTCCTACTTCAATCAATTCAAATGATATAATCGTGAGGTGCATGTATGGCAATTTATTTTAGGTGTAGAATTAGTGTTGGGTGAGGTCTGATGTTAGCTCCAGAATCAAGTAATATATTTTACCTTTGTTATAATTTTACAATGAAGCAAATTTTACTTTGCCATAGCGCTTTGTGGTCCAGGTTTTTTAATGAACATTACAATCACTGGTAATAAATTAAAAAAAATAGCTTCGATCATGCACAGTACGACATCCGAAGAAATTGTTCTGGCGCCCTCTTTTGACTGTAGAACGAGAAACACGAAATGATCTTTTCCGCATCCATGTTGCTCTTGAAAACAAATGGCTGAGAAAATAATAATGAAGATATAAATGAGATGCATGTAGAAAGACGGATGGGAGTCAAATGAAAACTATGAAAACATTAACATAAGAAAATTAATGATTCCGTTGTGTATACAATCCAAAAATCAAATTGTACATAGTAAACATTAAAGGGATAGTTGAGTTTTGTTGCAGAGGGCGCTACACAAACTAATTTTGGGTGAGATAATGAAAAACTGAATGTCAAATTTGAAAGAACATACAATTTAAACGACAAAATCATTTTTGTTTGATCAAAATCGGTTCAGAGACGGCTGATATCCATACGTATAACGATTTCTAATATTTGAGCTAGCCGTTGAAAAAACAAGATTTATTCCAGCCAATGCCGATGTTGGCTTTTTGTTGGTTTTTACGTGTTGGTTGTAATGCGCAAAACCAGCAAATTAATTAACGGTCATAGTAATTTTTTTAAGTGGAGCTGAATTGGTATGATCGTATTGGCTAAATTTCACACATTTTGGGGTCTTAAATTACCTTCATACAAATTTTAGGTCCTAATAGAGCACTGGAAATGTCATAAATAAGAATAAGAGCAAAACCCATGCACTTTGAAGGCATTTGCGGTCTGAAACAAGAACTCAACTATCCCTTTAAGTTGATCAAAAGACTTATGAGGATGAATGCCATCTCAGAAAGATATGGTTATGTTTAATTTTATTAAGGCTTCACATTTCCGACTAATTCCTGAAATCCAGCGCATAACAGTGTCTTATCATGTTATTATTTTTATAATTAGAGTCCCCTATTTTCTACGTTCTCGACAATGAAGAGAGAGAAAGAGGGAGAAAGGGAGAGAGAGAGAAAGAGAGAGAGAGAGAGAGAGAGAGAGAGAGAGAGAGAGGGGTTGGGAAATGAGAGATAATATATAGGGGAAAGAGGGAAAGGCTTGAGGAGGGGTAAATAAAAAGACAGGGGGAAGAGGGGGATAGAGAGAGAGAGGTGGGATATAGGACGAGAGAGATACTAGATAGAGAGAGAGAGAGAGAGAGGGGGATATAGGATGAGAGGGATACTTAGAGAAAGAGAGAGAGAGAGAGATAGAGAGAGCTCTTTATACAGGGATATTAAAACAGAGTGCCTAGTTTTTGTTTGCTAAAGGCATCGTTTAACAGAGATGGAAATGGAGGGGAACGCACGATCTTTTTTGTACCTTTGAATTTTGTCTGTAGGATAATGGAATCATCGTAATGTGAAATTAGATTGCACGTTGTAAGCCCACAAGTCAAAACAACCTTTGTTTCGCCTGAGTGAGAATTTTGGAATATGTTAAACCGAAAATTGGTTACCTTTCGCTTTTTTTCTTTCCTCCACGGCCCCTATGTTGTCTTTCCTCACTTTTTTTGCTTTGCCTGTTGAAATGTTTTGGCTGATTTGACGGCAACTCTGGTCCCCACACCCATTCAGAATGGTCTAGGGAACTGGCACACACCACCCACGTACGTCTATAGCATATAATATATCAACTTTTGTACTTTTATGCTCAGTATTAAACATTCATTCGAAAGGTGTACTTTTTGGCCCCTGCTAATTGTTAGAGTAAGCTGAAAGGAAGTCGTACAAGGTAATACAAACCGGGCAATCAATCACGGGTGACCAAACACAGGAAGAGCAGCCACATCGTTCGATTACCGGCTCGCTATTCAGAACCCTTTTAAAAAAGGATATAATAGCTTTATCCAGAAGGAATAAACGTGGGTATGTTAATATGATAGATGCACCGACTGCAGTTATATATAGACCTATCTTTCGAGAGAATTTTGACGGGGGCAGGGGCGGATCTCGCTTTTTGCCAAGGAGGGGGTTTGACCCAGTGACGGACCCAGGATTTTCCAAAAATCGTGCCGTTTTACTGTTTTACTTTTCATTTTCTTTTTCTTTTCCCCCTTCTTTCCCCTTTTTTCTCACTTGGCCGCCCAAGGGGGGGGGGGAGGGTTAAACCGCCGACCCCCCCTAGATCCGCCCCTGGGATGGGAACGCCTCCTGCAAAGCCTCAGGTGTGGGAGCCCCTTTTTTTGGGGGGGGGGGAGCCCTCTTTTTTATCCGCTTCTACGGTTTCCCCTCCTTTCTGACTTTCTGAGGCTTTAGGTATTATGTGAGCCTGATCACTTTGTATTCAATTGTTAAAAACAAAATCCAGAGATTTACAAAGGTACAGGAGTCCTTTCCCAGACAACTCAGGCAAAGGTAATTTGTTTTCTAACCAGGTTTATAGAAAGCGAGGGATTCTAAGGTCACACATAGATCAAAAATTCACAAAGCAGGCCCTATGTGTCAAAATATTTGGGTATTTACGGAAAAGGCGTCTAACCGTTAAACCAAAAGGCTGTATTTAGGTAAAATTTCATGCAGTGGTTGGTTTTATTATTTTCGAGTAACCGCGTAGCATAATTTCAAAGGAAAAAACTCTTCGAGTTCCAGGGTGCATTACCACAAAGTTCTATTGTCATGTTCTCATTGTTAGGATTAATGTAAATTTGATTTGGATGATATTGACATATGATGACCTTTGTATCATATCCCAAACACATCTCGGTTCTATAAACACAATCTTGACAAGCTTAAAGTTTTCTCTTTACAGTGTCTGTCATTGTGAAATTTCATGGACATGCATATCAATTGCGGATTGACATGAGTGTAATATCTCCAAGAAAAACTCCAAGCCCAAAATAAATAACATAGAAACAATACATGAATATTGAACGAACCCCTTTTTTTCAGCGTCGAATGACAGTGCTTAGTCATTCTGCATCAACATTTATTTTTGGTGGAAATTTTCTCTATTCTGTCATCGTCGTATCTCACGTTGACTTTGATAAACTACCTAATTTTCCATTGTAACCCAACTAAGTAGCTAACTCACATAAAGAACGATTACACACAAAAATCCCCTTTCTGGGTAAAATAGTGAAGCATTACCATGCTTTATCAAAATGAACCGATCAATCTTCATGGCTGTTCTCTCATTATTGATACAGAAGGGCCATAGCTCTGTGTTAAAGTATATGAGTCAATGCTCTTTTGGCGACAAACAGACGATTTATGGCCTGTAATTATATTCTACCTCTTTAAAAAGCGTATTTTTACTTTCCAGTTGTCTGTCTAAGGTATAGCTCCAAATAATTACTGCAAACCGTTATTGCCTAAGTTTATATTCGAATTAGCTGAAATAAACAGAATTATTGATAAACTTATTCATACAGATATAACATGATAGTAGTGTGGTATATATACAGGAATGGCAAATACCTGTAGTGAATAGAAGTGGAAATAAAAATATTGTTATCACACAGCAAGAGACCCTTGCATGATCTCAGGCAAAATAACAAAATCTTTAGTGATCTAAAGTGCAACTCACCTTCATAAATCCAGTTCCATAATATACCCCCGCCCCCCCCCTCACCCAAATCCTTCTCTCTCTCTCCCTCTCTCTCTCTCTCTCTCTCTCTCTCGCTGTATCTCTCACTATCTGCCCCCGCTTTTCCTCTTTTTTTTTCATTCTCCTTATTTCTTTCTTTGCCCCCCCCCCCCTCTCTCTCTCTCTGTTTTCTCTCCCCTCTCTCTCTCTCTCTCTCTGTTTTCTCTCCCCCTCTCTCTCGCTGTATCTCTCACTATCTGCCCCCGCTTTTCCTCTTTTTTTTCTCTCTCCTTATTTCTTTCTTTGCCCCCCCCCCCTCTCTCTCTCCGGGCGAGAAAGTGTGGGACAAATACAAAGTGAGAAAGGATCACAGTCTTCCACCTTAATTCGCGTTAGCTCCGCCCATTTATTTTGTACACGATCGGAAGTGTGGGAATCATCAATTACGCCTTTCTTTTACGAGATATTAGGTCCAAATTTCGTTTTTACTTTTAAAATCCTTTATATTATCGTGTCAAGCTTTAATTTTGTGAATTCTTCCATGCAATCTTAATTCGCTGTTTCTCATTTCGTTGTTTTAAAGGATTTACCCTATATGTTGTAATGGGTTTAAGAAGATACTTGGCAAATAGTTTTAAAATGAAAGAATTGCAAAGGACGATGATTTAGCAGCATGCAAATTGGTCTAAATCTTAATTTGGGGTGGATTAAAAAAAATTAAAAAATGCTAAACAGCTATAACATGCAATAATCTTTAATATTAGTAGTTTCTCGACGTTTAATCCTGTAAATTTTATGAGAAAAACAAAATATGCGTTTTTTTGTTTATACTCATTTTTCATTCGTTGGGGGAAGTATGGGACAACACAACTGCCAACATTTTATTAAAAACAAGGAAATTCAGCTTGTACGATTCATAATCATGTGTGGAATGGTGATATAAATGTTTTGTAATGAAAATGTTGTGGCTTTTGGCCAGTAAGACGTTTATTCAACCCTAACCCTAACCATAACCCTAATGTACCTAACCCTAATCCTATGGCATATCACACAGCGATATATAATTATTACTAAAAAAGGAAGTGTGGGACGCCTAAAGAAGATGGTTCTTTAACAAATTCTTATGACAAATATTGCAGGAAAATGGTTTAATGTTATTATTAAAACTTCTACTTATAGTTTAATCTCTGATATCTTATTATTTAAGCCCAAAAGGGCTCATTTCAAACATAGTCTGAAGAGGTGTAAAAATGAACCTGATACGAAAATGCGGGACGCCCTCTTTCGAGGAATTGTATCCAGGGGCCCGTTCCTCGAAACAGTCATAAGTCTAACTTCTTGACTTTCCCATTGAAACGCGTGTTAATTCTATATATTTTATATCACACGTTTGAATGGGATGGTCAAGAAGTTATACTTATGACGGTTTCGAGGAACCGGCCCCAGCTTGCTGAGTTAAGCACTACGATTACAACAACAACAACAACAACACCATTTAAATGCCCTTGCTATGCATGGTCATAATATTACATCACAAACAGGCATCCCTTTAGAGGAAATCTGGTCCTCACTTTTGAATGGGTTTTTAGGTTTTTTTAATCAAACTTTCATCAATTCTTTCTCTGATTCGTTATTTCTTTATTTCTTCCTTCGATCATTTCATTTCATTTTTTTTTGCATTCATTTCACACACGGACATATATGTTTGGGCTGTACTGCCTATATGCATCATGAAATTTTCTGACCAAGGGACCTACATCACACACAAACATCCTCACAAACGCACACACCCACACACAACCAAAAGCCGTGCATCTGACACGCCAACTCTTGTGTATCACAGGTTTAAGGATTTATTAAACATGCACTTTATATACCTTTGAGTACAGACAAACAATGTCAAAGTTACATGAGATAAAACTATACACAATCTCAAATATCAACGTAGTACAGAGTCAATTTGAAAAAACTTACACAATGACAAAACCCCTTAAATTGATGTCTAATTAATCCCTAGTATACAATTATGATAAATTTCAATATTCTATGTTTCATCTATTAGCTTAGTTTCAACAATGTTATAATGCTTTTAGAATAAAATTGAACTATTAC
The DNA here is from genome assembly GCA_035222895.1 of Strongylocentrotus droebachiensis. NCBI lineage: Eukaryota > Metazoa > Echinodermata > Echinoidea > Camarodonta > Strongylocentrotidae > Strongylocentrotus > Strongylocentrotus droebachiensis. Next base: position 368,544 of record JAVYIG010000787.1, read on the forward strand.
ACTCTCAATTGCTTTCGTTATTGAGTCTACACATCATTAACCCCAAAAAACTTTGTTTTGTAATTTCTCCATGGTTTTCTCCATCATGTTTTTCTGATTTCAAATAAATATTCTGAATTTCAATTCTACTTCAAAATATAAATCTGATTTCACTCAGTCCAACTTAACTAAAAATTAAAGGTTTTGTTACCTACATCACATCATGCGTGACGGACCTGGGCGCTTTGCAAGTAGCCACCATTATTATTATTATGATCATGTATAATAATGTTATAACAAGCTGACCTAATATATAAAACTTTGGTAGACTAGTACCTCTAAATCTCGACCATTATTATAAACCTTCTTATTTCCTCTATATAACTGAGTTTCTTTCAATGTTTTACATTTTAAGAAAAAATGTACATTTTCATTGTTTACATTATGCTGTAAATCTTTTTCAATTCAGCCGCTGGCCGCGACGAAACAATAATAAAACATCCAATTAAATTGAAGAAGCTTTAACGCCACAGTATACCAGACCAGTACCCAGAAATAGCTTCATCTCAGTCCTGAACTACTCATATTGTTCTCATCAACTTTTCCAGGATGCAACATTCCGATCTCTTAATGTGTTGCAATATGCCCACTTGAATGATTACAGATATATCCGCTACTCTTTACAACGTACATACCACTAATATGTTACCATGTAACAAAATGAGTACCGTTATTTCTCATCCCAACATTCCTGTTTTCTGACAAAAAAAATCCTTAACAAATTTATTGAAATATATATTGTGGATCATTGTGTTAAAAGGCATATTTATCAAAGCTATCTCTTAACCATTGAACTATTGACCATTGGTCGCAAGCTTCCTGGTTCACTATCCCTCTAACTGTACTTATTTTTCCGTCCATGTTTACTGATATGGCATGTAATAGCAGCTTAGACTTCATTTGTCTTATTTATTACAGAAATGCAATATGCAAACTTGGTACACCTGTACTTGTGTACATCCCCGAAGCTTAAAAGTTCACTATTATGTCAAAACATATTAACTTTTATCAATGTATATTGGTTCATAAATCAACAAATTATTAACTGTTTCATGTAGATAATTGTTTTATATATTTAAAAACATTTTCCCCACAATTTGTCTGCAAATAGTTAAGATCCGCCCCTGTAAATCCTCCAGACCTTCATATTCCCTAGTAATGTCACGAGCTGAAAAAATAAACATAACAATACACAATCGGATGCAACTTACCATAGCAAGCTGCTCTTGCTCACGATAGCATGAGATGCTTTTTATACAATACCAGCTGACAACCATTCAGATTATGCTGAAACTGTGCTTGAAGGCGATTTACTCAGCTCAAATCTATCAATCTTTTATACAGGATATAAACACATATACCTTGTCTTCATTTCAAGGTACTTTAAATAGCTATTGGTCACTGGTGACTTAAATGAATGTCTTAGTTTTAGCACGATGAAGTGATTTTTTACATTATTAACATGTGCGTAACCAAATTTAGCACCATAAAAACGCTTTGTTTCCTATTTAATAGGGAGGACCTGATCCACGAGAGCATATTTCAACAGACATGTGATTTATATAAATGCAAACAAGGTCAACTCTATCAAAAGCCTTAGCCCAAAGAAAATTACATCAACTTGTGTTGGTGAAGGGTGATTTGAAATCTTTGCTAATTCATAAAAAAAAAAAATGGCTGCCTAAGTGGTACATGAACCCTTCTGTAACAAAAGAAATATAATAATGTGCTGAGAATCTGGAACTATTCTGTTTACTCTGGAGTGCTCTAGTAATCTCTGGTAGAAGACATCATGATGTGTAGGGAATGTAACATGTTGAACGATCCACCATACAGTCACCAAAGCCCTAAAGAGAGACAAAAACACACATACAAGTGACAGGTTATCCCATTAGAATGTATTCTGAAACAATTAGATTATCCCTCAACATTCGGGTTACCCAAGATTCCATTGAATCAGATTCTGGTATATATGTTATGCAAACTTAATTCAGCCTCTGATATGCAGTTGCTGTAAAAGGATCCTAAGATTTCATGAAACCATTGTAAACAGTAAGCATAATAAACTAGAAATATCAGTTAAGTTGATTTATATCCCACACCAGCGTATTGCATTATTGAGATTTATTGTTTCAACAAATATATACTATTTGATGTTTCCATGGCAACACACTTTCTTACACATTTTCACATGCATTAGGCCAACATAATGTAAATGCCAATTTCAATTTGAATTGCAAAGAGAGACCAGAGGAAGGCGTTCCCTTGCAATTGCTTTCCTCCAATTAAATGAGTTTGGCATGATTTGATTTGTATGGTTGTTTAAAAGTCCTGACAAGCATATTCCAAATCATACATCAGGTTAAAAAAAAGATCCAGTTAATCCCAGTTGAAATCCATTTGATCTCAACTAACTGATTCCAGTCAGTTAACTTTTTGTAGTTAGTTTCCTTATACAGTTAAAAATACCATTGGCTACTGATATATTCTACTGGTCTCAACTGGAAAACATTCAATGTAATTGGACTTGCTTCAAGTGGGACATTTTATTTTCACTTGAAAGCAACATAACAAACTGAAACAAGTTAGATCCAATAGGAAACCGGATGTTAATTGAATTAGTTTAGCACCATTTGGGGATAGTTGTTCCAACTGGTACTTTTACTGGTTTCCACTGGTATTTGTATACTGGTCGTTACTGGTATCATGAAATATTGTTTGACTTCTTAACTAGAATAAACTGGAATCCACTGGTGCTATAACTGGCCAGTTGAAACCATTAAAAACATGTTAACATTTTAATTGGTATCAACTGGTTTCCACTATTTTTAAGACTTGGGATATATTAAGACAATAATCTTACCATCTCTCAGGCCCATGTTGCGAGCCTTGTCATAGAACTGTTGCCTTGACATTTTCTGCCTTGTAGTTGCCATTATTAGGGGGTAAGCTTCATCAGTCTGAACAAAATAAATACATTAATTGGTTTAATCAACAGTCAAACCAAAATGTCTGAATAATATGCAATTCTTGTCACTTCCCTTAAAGGTACTATGTCCCATTTGCAGGCCAAAAAAATGAAAAAGTTAAATTCCAACTGCATTTAAAAGATATTACTAATTTAGAACTTCCCTAAAAAAGGTGGGGCTTGAAAATGTCTTCAAGTGGGAAAATAATGACTATTAGTTGTCAAATCGACTTTAGGGCTATAAAGCCCAAAAATAATAGTCTTGATTTTCAGACAATTGTACCGAATGGTCATACGCTTTATGCTGCGCAAAGATTCAATCAGTTTAATCTTGGCCATCACAAGAAGTGGGTTATTGATGTAGACAAATGCTCATGTACCCTTTACAACTCTTTTCATGTATGTTATTACCAAAGAAGAAAAAAGCCAGTCAGTCACTCAATAGTGTCTGACAGTGAAGTCTAGCAAGTAAACGGGTTTCCTTGCATAATTTGAATATGAGGACACTGCTAACGTTTACATTTCACAGATAGGACATACATGACATATTCATAATTCCTGCAAAGTTCTACAGAATTTGAGGTTGGCTGCAAAAGGGACATAGTACCTTTAAACCTCATGAAACTTTTTTAAAGGTCATTTGACAAGGACACAAAGTAAACACATCTTAATATCAAAGATAAACCATGTAGTGTAAATATTCAGATGTTATATCCTTTGAAATATCAGTTAAACAAAATTATTTTTACTATATTTACTCCCCAAAACGAGAGATAAGACAATATGCCTACATTATAACGAAATTCTCTTAATTCTTCCTAATAACACTTCCAGTTGACATGACATAATATTCCATAACATGCTAATGATACATTAGCAAACAGCTAACTGGCCAATATTTCATACATTATGAATTATTCATTTACTTGTGCTAAATACTTTTGGAAATAACTACAATACTCACTATGTCCCTGAATTTTGGATTTTTTGTTTTGAAGCATGTTCTGTTGAGCACAGCGCGGACGGTTCTTTCCATATCCTCAAGTTCAGAACTAGTCAGTCTAAAGCGAGATCTTGGCTGGTAAAAGCAATATTGAATAGTACAGTCAAGGCAAAGAAAAAATAAATAATCACAAGAATGTCTTCAAGGAAGCATAGAATATTGCATCTGTGATAAACAGTGCAGACTTACAAACCACTAGCCACCTAACCAAGTCTAATATTACATTATCACTTAATAAACTTGCAAATGGGACAAAATGAAGAGAAGAAAACTAAAAATATTGCTAATGGTGATTAATACCCCAAATATGGCAACCATGATTCTGCCATATTGCTCCAAACTTTGGAAGCAGTAAACAACTTTTTGTTCTTCAAATCAGCCATTACCATAGTCAATCATATTACCTGAAAGTCAACTTGAAGGCTCGAACAGTGTAAAAGTAGTCTGCTTCAGAAATGTTGCAGTGGACTGACAACTGCCCAAACCCTGATTATTCAAACTTTGTTGGGAAGGGTTATAAAAACTCATTCCCCCCAAAACAAAATTAAAAACCAAAAAATATTAAAAACAAAATGCTGTTTTTGAATTTAGAAAGTTTGGGGTTAGCAGTTTACAAACCTTTCTGGTTTTATTTTGTAGGTGTTGGGTCAGGGGGGCTTGTTGTGACTGCACATTCTCTGCTGCCTCTGTATTGGGTGATTCCACACTCTCCGTTGCCTCTGTATTGTGCTGGGGTGATTGCCTCAAATTGTGCTGTTGTTGCTGATCGGCATAGTGCTGGTCTTCCTGTTATGCACATACATTAAAAATTCAAAAAAAATAATAATTTAGGCCAAATCTATCACAACAAAAGTGCTTTCAGTTTGCATTCAACAGACAAGTTCCCTAATGTTTTGAATTCATGTATTTTCTTTCTCTGCAAGTAGAGTACATGGTATACTTGTAGTTCCCTGCATGGGACATTATTTACTGTCAAATTAATGTCAAATTTGGGAGATATGCAATTAGCATGAATATGTCAGCTGTTGCAATGTTTGACGATCCCCAACAAGCTTTTCAGTACATAGGGAGACATTTTTCATCAGGAGATCATGAATAAAGTATGTATACATTACTACAATTGGCCTTTGTTCATGAAAATTTGATAAGCAAATTCACATTGAACTCAATCAAACTCAAAGTTCGTCTTGGTATATAAATAATAGTGCACACAGAGCACTTTGTGGCAATCGACAAGCGAAATCACTGAGATCTTAATTAAGAAGGAATCAGCCATATTTTTAATGTAAGGAACATGGGTAATTAACAAATTATTACCTCTCCAACAAGCATGTCCCAGACTCGGTCTCTACATTCGATGTTCTGTGAGGTCTTATACCTCGCAGCATAGTAGTGATCAGCAGTTTCTATAGAATGGCACATGAAACTAGCGATTCTTTGCCGCTCCTCATTTGATAATTCATCTCGTGCCTGTAACAGAACACACAAAACATCGTAGGGAATGAATGAAATGCTGTGAGAAGAATTAGGCATCAATCCACATGCATCTAGTATCAGTATGTGTTTCGGGGGCATAAACTTGATCAGAGACTTCAGTACACATTAAAAGAGGTGAAATTAGCTCTTTTCATTAGAAAAAACTAAAATCTGCCCCAATTAGAGCCTATACATGGAGGCGAATGCTTAATATTAAAAGTCAAGATCTAACAAGTTCATAAATTTATAAGCTCTGGTCGTTTTTCATTATGGTTGCATGGAACAAGCAAGAATAACTGGGTACATAAAATGAATTATCCTAAACTCCATACAAAATTACTGATAAAAATGAGAGGGATACAAAAAGAGAAACATTCTTTTAAAAGAAGTATAACAACGTCTTTAACTTACTGCTGTCACCACTGTCTTCCTGATAGCCCTTGATGAGATTTTGCCTGGCAGGCCAAAGTCCTTCCAAGACTCATTGAGTGCTGTACTGGGCTTGTTTACTCCCTTTCCCTTAGATGACAGGAAGAATGGTGCCTGCATGTTTACCACTGACTGAGAACCACCGGGAGAGAGATGCCTCACTTCATCGTACATTGTGAAATATTTCCACTGATCCTCCCGAATGATCACTTGTGCTTTGCCATAAACACGAGCTGTCTTGTGAACACCAACCTGCAGAAAAGTAGACTCTTCATTGAAATACCACCATAAACAATTTTGAATAAAATCTGGCTTTATAAACGTGTATCCTACAGTTTAATTATCTTGGGTTTATTGCAAGTTTAGATACTTCATTGATTCTGCCATGATTTCTTTCAACTCCTAGTATCTCTATGAATTAAGTAGCTTTTTCAGATCTACAAATACACATCTAATTGAAGGTAAAAAAGTACTAAAGAAGTAACATTTTTAAGGCATACCGGTAACTTCCTTTTCTTCTTTGAAGAATTAAGTTTTTCTCTTACCTTAATGACCCTTTTACCAGAGCAATTAGTAGCATTTGCTACTTCTTCACCAGTCATATTCGTAAGCACACAGCTCCTCGGAGCACCACTCAACATTGCCATCAACAGCAAGAAGTCTCGCAACATCTTTATTTGGTCCCATCTTGGTTCTTCTCCAGCTGCAAATCTTTCTGAAAATACGAACATAGTAATAAAAGCAATCTTTAATAAATGTTAAAGAATGTTTCAGTCAGTTCCTGCAATAAAACCACTCATAGCAATAGATCAGATATTATTTCAATCTATCTGTGCATGTACATGTATAAGCCTGTTAAAGAGCATTCCACCTCAGACTCCCTCTAAACTACATGTTAATTTGATATTTACACATACTTGGTAAACTTTCTTTATTTTGGATTAGATAAAATCATTTAAGTTCCACATTAGTATCCCTATCACCACACTTGAGATATTGTGATATGCAATTCATTCTCATTGTCTGTTATTAAATTCCTTTAGTTGCATGCAATTAAAAAAAAAAGAAGATTGATCAAACCTTCAAAGCTATCCGCGTGATGCTTCAATTCCGTATAGAACTTCCTCAGATGCTCTCTAGGAATAATCAACTCTGTAAATAGAAAATATAAGACTAATTGAACATATGTCATATGCAGGTAATACAGGAGTGTCATTTATCCATCTCAATAGTTCATACATGTTTATATCATGAAGGAATGGTGATAGCAAATTGTATTTGAAGTGGAATATTACACATGTATATTGCTCGTCTCAATTTATATTTTGATTATTTGTGTCTACATATTTCCTATTTCTTTGTAAACGTTAGCGTATTTCAAGTGTGCAGGTTCATTATGGAACTTTCTTCTATAAAATATATTTCAAATGTTTCGTGTTGTCAGCATGAACATAAAATTGCTGTTACCGTGGTAATATTCAACATATCACTAGTATAGTGGATACTCAAATACAGAATAGATTATTTTTTTTTGTATATTGAATATTTGGAAAAGAGGGATATAAGTACAAGTACTTGTTTCACAAAAAAGTTATTTGTTACTATCTTTTAGCTATTCATTTTTTATCATCTTGGTATTAATTTACCAAAATAATCCTTCCTGACTTTTTCCACCATGAATATATCGAACCTAATCTCACTTATTTGATACAGAGGTTCAAGGAAGGAATGAAGGAAGGAACTAAGTTCAATGCAGTCTTTAAAATGGTGAGATGCAGTATTTTAGTACTAACACACTTTAATACCGACAGTCAAGAGAAAAACTAAAAGAATGAGGAATATTAAAGAGTCTCACATGTATGACAGCTAAGGTGATGGAAATGAGTAAATACTGCAGCTACTATTTTGTGACATGAAAAGAAGCACTCATGCAAAGAAATGAAAAATTGAAACACACACACAAACAAAATTAAACAAAATTAGTTTATATGTTAAACATAAACTGAAATCAACCATTTCCACAAAATGGGGGGAATTGGAAGAACGGAATGAAAAACAAAAACAAAATAACTTTTAACAAGAAGTCCGTGGACCATTTGTTCATTTGAGGAGATGAAATTAGGGGTCTGCCATGCCCTGACTTTTTTTTTTTTTTTTGGGGGGGGGGGAGGGGAGTTACTGTACCCCATGATAACAAGGGGGGTATTTATGGCCCCATGGACAATTTATTTCCAGATTATTATTATATATATATATATATATTTTGGTGGGGGGGGGGGGGGTCCTCCATGCCCCATTGTCAGATGGGTAACCCTTTTTAACAACTTAAGATCCCTGTCCATTTTGGCTAAAATCCAGTAAAAGCAATTATGAAAATGAATTTGGAAATGTCAAATTATGTACATTGAAACATTTCGGGGAGGGGGGGGGGGGAGGGGCTGTCAAATGGGAACCCCATTTTAACAATGTAGTACTTCCTTTCCTAATGATGGTTCTTGTCATATTTGGCTAAAATACAGCAAAATGTTTTTTAGAAGAAAATTTTGACCCTGGGACACATAGGGGGAAAGAGGCTGCCCCCAATCCCCCGGCAAATGGGTACTTCATTGTAACCAACTTAGGTCCGCCTTGCCTAAGGATGATCCCCATTAAGTTTGGTTTAAATGTGACCATACGTTTTTGAGAAGTCGAAAATGTAGAAGTTTACCGGGACGACAAAGACGGACTGACGGTGATCGAGCGATCACAATTATTTAGGTGAGCATTTTGCTCAGGTGAGAAAATTCAACAAAATGAAACAAACAATTGTCAAGACATGTTAACATTTCAAAAGAACTGGCAAGAAGCAAAAATATGACATGACCTTTTAAAAGCATTCAACAAATTCAAAAAAAAATTGCAAATAAATTTTAACCTTAAAAAAGAACTGGAAAGAAACAAACAAATGCAACGATTTAAAAACACATGAGATTAATTGGAAATCAACGAATTTCATTTAATGCCCTCAAGCAACCTTGAATAGTGTCTTTTAATTCCGCCTCTCTTTCCTTGATTCCAAGAGCAGTGTTCTTTGTAAGCTGAATCAGAAGTCCTTCCATTCGCTGGATTTCTCTTGGAGAAATTTTAAGTTGTTCTGCATCAGAATATTCTACTTTCAGCATCGCGATAAACTTGGAAAAGCTGGACAAATACTTGCTGACTGTTTTCGGTCTGAACTGTGCCTTCAGCTCTTCAAAAACCCTGGGATTATGGTAAAATTATTTGAAGGTTGGAGTTTTACTTTTGCCTGTATTCTCTTTAAAAAAAAATTACTTCTAGCAAAACAAATTCTAATACATTTAAAGAAACAATAGCAGAGGTGGATTTGATATCAAAAGCAGACAGTGAGGTGTTCATTGATTGATCAAGGTGATAGGAAAACAGCAAGCTCCTCGATCTACCACTTTAATACCACATGTAGTCATTGAAAAGTCTGCACTATTTCAAGTGCAAGTATCCAAAGAGAGAAATGGGGTAAGTTAAACTTAGAGTCATTAAAATTTATATTTTGGGTTCATTTGATTTTGAATAACGATTTTCAGAGTAAGTTTAAACCACACAATAATCTTTTAAGTAATGTACTCACATATTCTATTAACTCTGTGTCAAGTGCCAGGCAAGTTATTTTTAATAGCAACATTAGCTGGCAGTATTATTTTCTCTCAATGTTGGTGCAATGTTCAGCTGATGTACACATATTTAAACAATTCATTTACGGGGAAAGTTACCTGTATATTGAGTCCTTATCGTTGAACAAGACATTGAGGCCACCTGCCATTTCAGACATCTTCCTCAGCTGTGTTACATGTTGTTCACTTGTTTTGTCCTTACAGCAAAACTTTGCAAACTTATGGAATCTGTCGAAAATGTCTGTCTGTGTGGCTTTAAAATGGAAGGTAAAATGTAAACATAATACTCATTAATTGTTGACTCCAAGCATCAAGATGGAAAATAATATTAAATCAATAAGCAAATTACCAAAGACATCCTTGTTGATGTGAGGGAAGGTAACACAACATAAGACCAATGGACTTAACAGAATAGACACAATTATTTTGCGACAACTCAACTTGATTTATTGACTTAAAACTATACATGTAGTACATGACTTTTATATGAAATCAGTGGTGACATTACAAACACTAGTAGACTTCAAAAGATTGTAAATAGAGTATTATACCTTTCTTTCCTCCAGCATCTAGCCGAGTACCCTTGTGCTTTCGTTTAAGATGATCTGTGAGCTTTGTGAGGCCCTTTGCCTGACACAGTGGGCAGTCCTTGCCATATCTCTTCTTTCCCCTTGAAGACTGTCTTTGAATAGGGACTCTAAATAAAGAAAATATCAAACATATAAATATAAATAACATCTCCCACTTCAATACAGAAAGTTAAAAACAATAAATGATCTCAAAGTTTGCAAACTCTTTTCTGTTCGATGTTTAATCATTTTATAATATAGGATGAACAACGAAAATACTACAAAGAAGTGTTATAATGAACTCAATGTTTATAATCAATAACAAATCTTATTCTTATTCTTCTTCAACAAAATATTTTTCCAATGTTGCAGAGATATCTTGTAATGTACAAACCATATGTTAATCATGATATACTTAATGATACATGCTTACTTTTTCCTGGCTTGGTATATGAAGCCCCATATTTCCTCTTCATTTAGGTTTTTGTGTTTTCTTCGGAGATGCTTTGCAAGCATTGCTGTTGGTGAGTTACATATTGGACACTGTCGTTCAATTCGACCTAGTGTGAATAACATGAAATATAACAACAAATGTTTCATACCTACACACATACGTACGTATATATTCAAATTTTAGAGGTCAACCTCTTGGATATATACTGTAAAAGTTTTTTTTACAATGAGTTGCATCACATTCTTGCTTGAAATTCCAACGTTTATTATTTTAGAGACAAATCTTTGGCTCGATCTCCAAGCCTTTATCAAGCCGAATGACAACAATAAATCATCATTATTGTCTTCATTCGCCTTGAAAAAGGCTTGGAGAGTGAGCTCAAAAATGTCTTTAAGATGATAAACATTGGAAATTGAAGCATGAATGTGATATAGTTTGTTTCTTTACAAATCATATTATATTATTTGAGATTAAAAAGTATGTGGCATCCTTCCTAGGAGGAAACAAAATAATGTTACACTGCCATAAATGTTAAATCATTTTTTTTATCCCTATAAGTGTTTCCTTCTTAAAGAATCTTTGATAATACATGTGAATAAAGAGCATTTCTTGAAATAATTATTTGCACAGGGCCTAAAACACACCAATATTTATAATGCAACTTTATTTGAAGTGTTCCAAAGGAACTTCTCAAAATCATAGCCGTTTTGATTTTTGATTTTTGTAACTGTTTGGAATATAAAAACCTTTTGCATGAAAATAATGATTGGTTATATTTACCAGATTTTTTTTTATGTTCTTTGATTTCTTCATCTTCATCTTCATCTTCAGTTTCATCTTCATCTTCATCTTCAGTATCATCTTTGCTCAAGCTTGGCTCTCCACGTTTAGAAGATTCTAGAATGGAATGATAACAAGTAATCTCACTTTCATCAACCTACTGCTCTTCAGACAGAAAAAACATTTATTTCATCTTGAACTGTTTAATACAATGATATAGCATAGCATATCATATAACAAGGATATAGAATTTGTATTGAACAGTTCAAAACTATAAATTGAGATCTTCAGTTATCTGTTTCACAGTCATTATAGTTTACAGCTCTGTTGTTTCTGAACTGCCATATGATAGCTCATGATAACCTCATTAAATTTCCTCATGTCCCCTTCTCATTTTCCTTCAGACATATAACTACAGTCCATCACACAAGTGTGTGTGCCTGCCATGTCCTGGTTTAGGAACATAATATCCTATTATTTTAAGTATTTGAAGTGTTCCAAAGGAACTTCTCAAAATCATGGCCGTGTCGATATTTTATTTCTGTAACTGTTTGGAATACAAAAACCTTTTGAATAACAATGATTGGTTATATTTACCAGATTTCTGTTGATGTTCTTTGATTTCTTCATCTTCATCTTCATCTTCAGTATCATCTTTGCTCAAGCTTGGCTCTCCACGTTTAGAAGATTCTAGAATGAAATGATAACAAGTAATCTTACTTTCATCAACCACTTGCTCTTTATACAGAATAACAAATTTGTTCATCTTAAAGTGTTCAATACAATGATAAAAAGGATATACAATTTGTAATGAACAGTTTAAAACTATAAATTGAGATCTTCAGTTATCTGTTTCACAGTCATTGTAGTTTACAGCTCTGTTGTTTCTGAATTGCTTTCATCATCTGATAGCTCATGATAACCTCCTTGAATTTCCTTATGTCCCCTTCCCATTTTCCTTCAGATATATTTAACTGCAGTATATCACACACATTTGTAGGCCACAATGCATGCTTTGTATCATGTTCTGTTTAAAGCCCTGGTTTGTTGGTTTTTCCTGTCAAAATGAAGTTAAAATAAAGAGGTCCATGGAATTTACGCTCTCCTGAGGGGATAAATTTAGGGCCTGCCATGTCCTGATTCAGGGACATTAATCCTTGGAGAGGGGGAGAAGTTGGTGCATGGTGATAACAAGGGGGGGGGGGTACTTGCACCTTAAATATGTCAAACATGTATAATTACTACTACATGTTGGGATGGGGTCATCCATTTGTCAGTAGAGTATCCATTAATAAAATTTGAGATTATCCATTATTCCCCCTTTTCACACGGATAATATCATTTTATCTTTCAGATTACATTTGCCAAAGGATGATTCTGTTAAGTTGGGATGAAATATAGTAATGTATTTTTGAGAAGAACAAAGTAAACAAATTATTTGAAGTGTTCCAAAGGAACTTCTCAAAATCATGGCTGTTTTTATATTTTATTTCTGTAACTGTTTGGAATACAAAAACCTTTTGAATAACAATGATTGGTTATATTTACCAGATTTCTGTTGATGTTCTTTGATTTGTTCATCTTTATCTTCAACTTCGTCTTCATCTTCAGTTTCATCTTTGCTCAAGCCTGGCTCTCCACGTTTAGAAGATTCTAGAATGAAATGATAACAAGTAATCTTACTTTCATGAACCTACTGCTCTTCAGACAAAATAACATTTTTGTTTCATCTTAAAGTGTTCAATACAATGATAACAAGGATATACAATTTGTAATGAACAGTTCAATACTATAAATTGAGATCTTCAGATATATGTTTCTCAGTCATTATAGTTTACAGCTCTGTTGTTTCTGAATTGCTTTCATCATCTGATAGCTCATGATAACCTCCTTAAATGTCCTCATGTCCCCGTCTCATTTTCCTCTCCAAGCCTTTATCAAGCCGAATGACGACAATAAATCATTATAATTAAAGCTATCATTATTGTCTTCATTCGACTTGATAAAGGCTTGAAGAGTGAGCCAAAAAATTGTCTTTAAAATGATAAACATTGGAAATTGAAGCATGAATGTGATATAGTTTGTTTCTTTACAAATCATATTATATTATTTGAGATTAAAAAGTATGTGGCATCCTTCCTAGGAGGAAACAAAATAATGTTACACTGCCATAAATGTTAAATCATTTTTGTTATCCCTATAAGTGTTTCCTTCTTAAAGAATCTTTGATAATACATGTGAATAAAGAGCATTTCTTGAAATAATTATTTGCACAGGGCCTAAAACACACCAATATTTATAATACAACTTTATTTGAAGTGTTCCAAAGGAACTTCTCAAAATCATAGCCGTTTTGATTTTTGATTTTTGTAACTGTTTGGAATATAAAAACCTTTTGCATGAAAATAATGATTGGTTATATTTACCAGATTTCTTTTGATGTTCTTTGATTTCTTCATCTTCATCTTCATCTTCAGTTTCATCTTCATCTTCATCTTCAGTATCATCTTTGCTCAAGCTTGGCTCTCCACGTTTAGAAGATTCTAGAATGGAATGATAACAAGTAATCTCACTTTCATCAACCTACTGCTCTTCAGACAGAAAAAAAACATTTCTTTTCATCTTAAACTGTTCAATACAATGATATATAGCATAGCATATCATATAACAAGGATAGAGAATTTGTATTGAACAGTTCAAAACTATAAATTGAGATCTTCAGTTATCTGTTTCACAGTCATTAAAGTTTACAGCTTTGTTGTTTCTGAACTGCCATCTGATAGCTCATGATAACCTCCTTAAATTTCCTCATGTCCCCTTTTCATTTTCCTTCAGACATATAACTACAGTCCATCACACAAGTGTGTGTGCTTGCCATGTCCTGATTCAGGGACATTAATCCTTGGGGAGGGGGAGAAGTTGGTCCATGATGATAACAAGGAGGGGGAGGGGGAGGTACACTGTACTTGTCCCTTAAATATGTCAAAAATGTATAAATACTACTACATATTGGGATGGGGTCCTCCATGCCCACTTGTCAACAGAGTATCAACTTATAACAATTTGAGAGTATCTATTATGCCCTCTTTTTACATGGATACTATCGTTTTAACTGTTTAGATTACACTTGCCCAAGGATGATCCCTGTTAAGTTGGGATGAAATATAGTAATGAATTTTTGAGAAGAACAAAGTAAACAAAATATGAAAATGATTATTCATGCAAGTGTTCTTGGACAGGAAAACTATATTTGTACACAATCATCACTGTGTTACCATTGGCTCTCCTGACAAAATAAAACAGAAACAAATAAAGAAAAATCACTACTCAACGATCAATACTTTATATAATTATTTATATTAAAGACAGTGAAATAACAATGAATAAAATAATTCTAATATACCATTATGCTACCAGTACAACTGACCTTTAGTTTTATGGTTTCTTCATTCTTTTCTCCTTCCTCAGTCTCTGATCCCCCTTCCTTGTCACCACCCTCTGTTCCTCCTTCCTCTTCATTCTCATCTGTTCCTTCCATTTCATCATCCTCTGTTCCTTCCTCTTCTTCATCATCGTCTAGTTCCATTTCATCATCCTCTTCTTGCTCATCATTCTCATCTCTTTTTCGAAATTTTCTTGCCAGTTCTTTAAGAGAGCCTCCTTTTTTCAAATGAGGGTAGTATACATGGGGAGGGATGTTGAAGGCTAGCATTCTGGTAATATGGTGTGCATTGGCTTGCATCTGTGAAAAGGACAAAATCATCAATTACTTTTCTTGCCTGTGTTTACTGCTTGTTGTTAATGTATTTGTGCTACTCCATTCTAAATGCCTCTTTACTGTTCAAGTTGGAATTTTAGTGTGAAAATGTTAATGTGACTTATTTCACCAATAATGATATCTAATTTCACCAATAATTTCAATGACTTTAATCTACATGTTTACAGGAATTAGTTAATGGCAAATCCAGCAAAAAAAAAAAGGAGATGGAGAGATGAGCTGTTGAATTCACTTCTCCAAACATCTAAAGCACTCTCTGTGGAACTTTGTAATTTCATCAATCATATTTTTCATCCAATCTTTACTTATAAATATTTTCACAGAGTGTCTTATCTACTGTACCTAGCTAGAGCCTAGACTCTGTCTAACCCGAAGCCGTCTACTGATACTTGATTAATACTTAAAAATTAAGCACATATTTCAATCATACTGTATCATCAAAAAGGTCATAGATGTAGACTAGATCTAGGCTAAATTATTCTTAGTAGATACGGTTTTCTGACTTTACGTGAAAGAGTTGTTGATTTACTCTGAAGTTAATTGAAAACAAAACAAAACAAAACCTGGGAACACTTAGAAAAATATTACATTTTTATCATGAATCATGGTGTCATTTTAAGTAGATCAAGGTCTAGACCTTTCAGTCTAACTAAGAACTCTATACCTCTAGATCTACAGTAGATTTCTACTTCCAAAGTACTAGATGTTTAGTCTATAATCTAGACCAGATTAGTTATTTCTTAAACCTAAAAAGGACGATCAATAATTCTAGATTTGGACTAGACAAAAATGTCCGTCTGGTATGGGATGTTTTAAAAGAATAAAATTGACATTTTTCCACAGTCATTAAAGCCAGACGTAGGTCGAGATGTAATTTCAGCGGAAGTTTTGGGGGTACCGTAACTCCATGAAGCTCCAACACCGCCGCCGCGGCGCCGGTGTTGGAGCTTCCTGGAGTTAGGGGTACGGCGCGGTACCGCTGATCTGTAACTAGACGACTAGCCGCTATACCGGTGGTAACGCGTGCTAATTACGAGTAGTCTACGTAGAGTCCCTGTTAACTAGTTTTTAGAAATTATTTTTCACGGTTAGAGTTCACTATTAGTTTAACGTGAGATATGCGGTGTACTTACCGTAGAATCTATAGAAAAGTCCATGTCATCGCTCGATTCTTCCATCTTATTGCTTTGTTTTTGTGTCGCTAAACTCCTAGTATTAATTAGCTAATTAATGTAGAGTGTATGGGGCGCCGGTGTCCACATGCGTGCCTGTATATTAAACTTTATAAAGGCCCTTTTGAGGTAGTCTCCCGGCAAAATTATGGTTTTTAGTTGATTTTAGCACTTAGTTGTTGTTTTTGTCTTGATCGTCATTCCCTGTGACGACAACCAAGAAACCACAAATGTATTAATACAATTTTAAATGATAAATTGTGTTTTTTGTGCAATTACAATACATTCCAGCTTTCCATAATCAAAAGACTGGTGACTATCATTTCTATGGAAGTTGCCCCAAACTTCTAGGAAGTGTGGGCCTTTTGGTCCACACTTCCGTAATTTTGAGAGGAAGTATGGACCAGTACATAAACGAATGGCGATGTCCCACACTTCGCTGAATGGGACCACACTTCTGTCCCATACTTCACTCACTCTGTCCCATACTACCAAATCCCTCTCTCTCTCTCTCTCTGTTTTCTCTCCCCTCTCTCTCTCTTTCTCTTACCACCCCCCCCTACAATCTCTGTTCTCTCTCTCTCTCTCTCTCTCTCATTCTCTCTCTCTCTCTTCCTTACCTCTCCATCTCTACCAATCAAAAATCACAATGATGTCTGCTCGCGAAGTATGAATGGAATATTAATTTCTCTACCTCGGGGCACGTTGGCGGTAAAAGGCAGCGATAATCGGTGCTCGTAAACTCGATCAAGCTACCACTAAATCGGGACGAGGCACAAAATCTACAAAGGATTTCTTTATTATCTTCAGCAGTCATCATAAATCGAACACGAGTCAATTATCCTCAAGCAGACAATCAAAATCACTTCCAAAAGTCATTACACTTTTGCCCTTCACAATAATGTGGTGATTTGGGAGTTCAAACTTCATTTTGACTTTGCACTGTGCGTTCATACTAATGGAGGGTTGTTTACAGGCAGGTAGACAGGTATGTATTAGAAGGTGTAGTAGTTACGCATAAAATCTGTTTCGGAAACGAAGAGCGGCCCACGTATAAATTTGGAATCGTCAACAGATGTATTTTGTGCTCCTTCAGAAAATACCTCTTTTTTACGCGCCTAAATTTGGAAGACAATATTGTGACATATAAGAAAGAAATCATGCAACTTTCGTGAAAACGGTAAGTTTATCTGTGATCAATTTCTGTTTTTTTAAAATGTGAGAAACTAATCAATAATTCAAAAAGTTTGTCAAATTTGAAGAATGTTCAACATAGAGACGGTCACCCATTGATTTGTTCCATGCAAACAGATTTTCTGATAAGGTATGTGCTTATAATAGATTCATGATTAGATGTGTATTGTCAGATGATTGTTGTTGTTGTTGTTGTTGTTAAGTACCGATTCGATGAAATGCAACTGTTGTATCCTTTTGGAAGGAGAGTGCATGACAACAAAATCAACCCTTCCCTTTCTCTCCCTATATAGGCATAGGCGTTATGTAGACAGAAGCTTAGAAACAAACCTTATAGACCTACTTGAAATTACAATTACATTACAGATTTAGTGCATGAAATGATACAAGCATAATACCCTTGAATTCAACATTTTTTGAAAGATTATAATCGAAATTGAAATTGACCTTTATTTCCCTCTCGGCAGTGGCATAGCGTGAGTTCATCTACAGAGATTGAGATTGAGAGGGGGGGGGGGGTACTGGAACGTTTAGGGAGCACAGGTTTTCTTTGGGAAATGAAATGCAAATTTAGAATGCTACTGATTAGGGGAGGATGGAGGAGGTGCTCCAGTCATCTTCTTCTCCCTTCTCCATTTCCCTTCTCTCTTTTATAATTTTTCTTTCTTTTTAATTCCCTTTTTCAACACTCGATGGGAGGGGATATAATGTGCCCCTGTGTCATCCAATAGCTACACCAATGCTTATCATAAACCTTTATAAATCGAACAAATATGTCTTATTGTTGCTTAAATAACATAGCCTCAGGCTAAAATAAAGAAAATTGAGAGATAGAGAGATTCCCGACAGTAAACAGATCTGTGTTGCTTGTAAAGGGCTGTCAATGACATTGTCAAGACCAAATGTCTAGACAAATCTCTTTCATCAGTATTATGATAGAATGTTTATAATCCATTTCATGTCAGCCGTATGATCTGTAAAGCCGGTGGCGTAGCCATAAGAGGCAGAGGGGTGCACAAGGCGCGATACAAGTTTTGTTGAATACTTTAGAATCATTATTTGGGGGGATGGCGGCCTGGAGAGTTCTTATATTCATTTTCTATACATACAATTGCCTACATGTGACTCCCTTACATTTTGATTAGGCCTATGATCATTAAGGGGGGGGGGAGACCCTTGTAGAATTTGAGGAGGGCGTCAGCTCCTCTGTAGAATCACTACTTTCAATCCAATCGGATGACGAATGTAAGATAAAAGAGAAAAAGGAAGGGGAAATTATTGCACCTCTCCTAAAGCCTCATTCCAGTTCGTTCTAATTTCATTCGCATATGGAAAGAACGGTGCACCCCCCCCCCCCCTCACCGGGCCCATAACAGTGCCCCCGGATGACAGGACCTGCGCTGCCTCCCAAACACCGAGTCTGTGATCATTTGAAAGCTTGAATAAATATTGTCTTTCTTGTGAAGAACATTTCAAGGTCACCATTTTTGTCCAGGTTTAATGAAGTAATCATACAAGTGCATGAAGGTTTTATCAGACACAATGAGATTCGATTAGGCCCAGATCAGGAATTTAGCTTCTTTCTTCTAATGGCTTTAAATTAATTGAAATTTAATGCAAGTTGGATGTGGATATATTGAAATCTGCGGTCGAAATCTCAAAATGTGGATGACAAATCGATATTGCATTGTATTACTGAACGTCGAGTTGAAGTTAAATGGATCTACAGTATACTACATCAATCTGACCGTGGACCTACTAAGAAGTAGGGCATGATCTGACCATATTTTGAATTGTTCAGACAGGTAAATTCTACCCTTTAGAGTTTCTTGGTGTATTGTAAAAAAAACATTTAGTTGTATGCAACTGGCATATGGATATTGAAAACCAAATGAATATAGAAAACAGAGAAATTATGGACTATTGGATAGTGGTAAATGAACAAACTTGAATTTGAAATCTTAATCTTTAGCAGACATGTGCTAGGATTTATAGGCGTCAGCCCTAAAGTAGCACGCGAAGAGAGAGGGGAGGAGGTAGAGTTATCCCCATTATGAATGAAAGAATAACTCTGTATCTTACGGAACCAAAGCCTCCAATTCCTCCAACTGATTGAGGAATTCATCAACTAAAAAAGAAGATGTAGAAGAAGCTACACTCTAAGAAAAAAGGGTGCAAAAAAGGGTGAAAAATAAGAGTTTGCACCCTTTACATAAAAATGAACCCTATTGAAGGAAAAGGGGTTCAAAAAAGGGTGCAATAAAAGATTTTGCACCCTTCCCACAAAAATGAACCCTAACAACCCAAAAAGGTGCAAAATAAAAGTTTGCATATTGCATGCATATTCATGATTACTTTCCACGTGTTCACATAAAAATACATTTATCATATGATTTGTTAGGCAAATTATGACAATGCACATCAATTTTTTGTTTTGTATTTTCCTTCGGCAATCATTAACCAATAGATTATTTTGTCTGATCATGTTACAATTACATTCACGCTTTAGCAATATAAATATTGATTATATGATTACTAACCAAGAAACATCATGCATGTTTAATATGTATATGTGTACGAGCAAAATGTCACGAGTATTCTTCGATGATGGGTGCAGGATTGCACCTTTTAAAGGGTGCAGGATTGAACCCCTTAAGGTGCTGCTATTGCATCGGTTTGCACCCCTAAAGGAGCAGAATTGAACCATTAAGGGTACTAACATGTCTCCTAAAAGGTGCATTCTGGCACCCTCCTAAAGGGTGCAGGATTTAACCCCTTAAGTTACTGCTATTGTTGCATCGGTTTGCACCCCTAAAGGTGCAGGATTGAACCATAAAGGGTACTAACATTTCCCCCAAAAGGTTCAATCTGGCACCCTTTTGAAGGGTGCAGGATTGCACCTTTAAAAAGGGTGCAGGATTTAACCCCTAAAGGCATGCTGCTATTGTTGCATCGGTTTGAACCCCTAAAGGTGCATAGTTGCAATGACGAACCTTCGTCATTGCCTTGTTTTCGTTCACATTCTGCCCCATTAATTGCAATGACGAACCTTCGTCATTGCCTTGTTTTCGTTCACATTCTGCCCCATTAATATTTTCCTTTTCCTTTTCCTTTTCCTTTTCGTCCTGAAATCCCATTCGTTTTGCACGTAGTGCTTGTTATTCCTAGTTAGGTGCTTTCCTCATGTCCTTTTCCTTTCAAATTTCATAGGCATAGTCTCTAACATCTCATCAAGGTCACTACATTCTTCGATTCTCGAAATCACTCATGCATAACCGTCCAGGCGCCATTTTGTCCGTTTCTGGTCCATTTTAAGGCCTTTCTTTCTTTCTTCCTGTCTCCACTATCCTTCATCCTACAAACTTCTAACAAATTCCTCTAGATAGTCTGAGAGATGTTCTTTCATCTGCGACACATGACTTGACCTTCAAAATGCCATCTTCATACTCGAAATTCAAATCTAAAACCGACTCCGTCAAAAATCTCTCAAGTTCTTGAAAAATGGACCCCTAAATAATCTAAAACTGCCATAACTTTCTCATATAAATTCCGTTTTGTATTTAAATCTCACAGTATCTTTATCTCATAATTGCACATAGCCATGCTAAATTTCACGCTCCAATGGGCTTGCACAACATAAATAGCGCCCTCTAAAGTTCTGGGAATTGGCTTTCTCTCTGTGGCCGTATCTCCACAATGGCTTAGCAAACCCGTACCCTTTTTTGGATTTAGATACTTGAAGATATGCCCTTTCCAGCCATATACAAAATTATATACCCTATCACTGACCAACTTTGCGAAAATTGCCCTCCAAATTCGCCATTTTCAAGAAAATTTCGAAATAACTTCAACTTGCTCTAAAATGGCGATCTTTATACCTACGTCGTTGAAACTTGGCAGACACATGTATCCATATACGTGACAACTGTCTGCCAAGTTTGGTAAATTTTAATAACGTCAGCGCAAAGTTATCGCCAAAAATGATGAATTTGCTATGCATTACGTAATAGCGCCTTTAATGCGTGCAGTACATTGCGTGCAGATGACAATGGTGTCAAACTGACCGCAATGAAGTGCCCTTTCGAATGATACCAAGTATGGTATATGTTTACACAGAAAATTGTGAGTAAATCGCATTTGAACAAGGGTCACTATACGAATTCCGCCCGATTATAACACTTATCGGCGATGACGTCATTTTTTCAGACTACTTTTCGCCCCCTAAACATCCTTTTTTTTCGTTGAAAATTTGCAATGACATTCCGAGATGCAATACGCAGGGCACCTCGTGGCCGGATTTTTGAAAGTAGTCAAGGGGGCCATTTAAGACGCCATTTTGTCCTCTAAATCTATTTTACATCACATGTTTCGATAGGATTATCATAGAAAAAAAGAGAGTAGTTTACAATAACAACCATGAAATTCTCTTTCCAATGATACCATATACGGCCCATAAAGAGACATAAAGAGAGAGAGAAAAAACAATTTAACTCCGGTCATAATACAGATCCTGTACGTTTTCCGCCCATGCATTACACGCATTGTCTATGGGGCAAATCGGGTTCACGCTTTTGACCCCTAGAACGAGCTTGATTGATTTGACGAACATGCAACTAATTGCAATGACGACCCTTCGTCATTGCCTTGTTTTCGTTCACATTCTGCCCCATTAATTGCAATGACGAACCTTCGTCATTGCCTTGTTTTCGTTCACATTCTTCTTATTAATTGCAATGACGACCTTCGTCATTGCCTTGTTTTCGTTCACATTCTGCCCCATTAATATTCTCCTTTTCCTCCTTTTCCTTATCCTTATCGTCCAAAAATCCCATTCGTTTTGCACGTAGTGCTTGTTATTCCTAGTTAGGTGCTTTCCTCATGTCCTTTTCCTTTCAAATTTCATAGGCATAGTCTCTAACATCTCATCAAGGTCACTACATTCTTCGATTTTCGAAATGACTCATGCATGACCGTCCAGGCGCCATTTTGTCCGTTTCTGGTCCATTTTAAGGCCTTTCTTTCTTCCTTCCTATCTCCACTATCACAGATCCTACAAACTTCTAACACATTCCTCTAGATAGTCTAAGAGATGTTCTTTCATCTGCGACACATGACTTGACCTTCAAAATGCCATCTTCATACTCGAAATTCAAATCTAAAACCGAATCCGTCAAAAATCTCTCAAGTTCTTGAAAAATGGACCCCTAAATAATCTAAAACTGCCATAACTTTCTCATATAAATTCCGTTTTGTATTTAAATCTCACACTATCTTTATCTCATAATTGCACATAGCCATGCCAAATTTCACGCTCCAATGGCTTTGCACAACATAAATAGCGCCCTCTAAAGTTCTGGGAATTGGCTTTCTCTCTGTGGCCGTATCTCCATAATGGCTTGGCAAACCCGTACCCTTTTTTGGATGTAGATACTTGAAGATATGCCCTTTCCAGCCATATACAAAATTATATACCCTATCACTGACCAAATTTGAGAAAATTGCCCTCCAAATTCGCCATTTTCAAGAAAATTGAGAAATAACTTCAACTTGCTCTAAAATGGCGATCGTTATACCTACATCAATGAAACTTTGCAGACATATGTATCCATATAGGTGACAACTGTTTACCAAGTTTGGTAAAATTCGAATATGTCAGCGCAAAGTTATCGCCAAAAATGATGAATTTACTATGGATTACGTAATAGCGCGTTCAATGCGCGCAATACATTGCGCGCAGTTAACAATGGTGTCAAACTGACCGCAATGAAGTGCCCTTTCGGATGATACCAAGTATTATATATGTTCACACAGAAAATTGTGAGTAAATCGCATTTGAACAAAGATCACTACACGAATTCCGCCGAGTTTCCGCCCGAACCTAACACGTTTCGGCTAAGACGTCATTTTTTCAGACTGCTTTTCGCCCCTTAAACGTCCTTTTTTTTCCTTGAAAATTTGCAGTGACATGCCGAGTTCCAATACGCAGGGCACCTCCTGGCCGGATTTTTGAAATTGGTCAAGGGGGCCATTTAAGACGCCATTTTGTCCTATACATCTATTTTACATCACGTGTTTCGATAGGATTATCATAGAAAAAAAGAGAGTAGTTTACAATAACAACCATGAAATTTTCTTTCTAATGATACCAAATACGGCCCATAAAGAGACGTAAAGAGAGAGAGAAAAAACAATTTAACTCCGGCCATAATACAGATCCTGCACGTTTTCCGCCCATTCATTACACGCATTGTCTATGGGGCATATCGGGTTCACGCTTTTGGCCCCCACAACGAACTTGATTGCAATGTCAAACATGCACCAAATCCCATTGGTTTGTGCACGCAGTGCTTGCGAGCCCTTTCTAGGTTCTTTCCCCTATCCCAATTTCTTTCAAACTTCGTAGGCATAATCACTACCATCCCATCAAGGTCACTGTTGAGGCCTTTCTTTCGCCCTATCTATCTCCAATATCACAGAAGCTACAGACTTCGTGCAAATTGCTCTGGATAGTCCGAGAGAAGCTCTTTCGTTTGACACGTAGAAACACGGCGTCATTGCACGCACATCGTTCTGAAACGATTGCATTTCTAGTATTCTTACTTCTTCTTCCTCTTCTTCTTGTCGTCCGGAATCCCATTCGTTTTGCACGTAGTGCTTGTTATTCCTAGTTAGGTGCTTTCCTCATGTCCTTTTCCTTTCAAATTTCATAGGCATAGTCTCTAACATCTCATCAAGGTCACTACATTCTTCGATTCTCGAAATCACTCATGCATAACCGTCCAGGCGCCATTTTGTCCGTTTCTGGTCCATTTTAAGGCCTTTCTTTCTTTCTTCCTGTCTCCACTATCCTAGATCCTACATCCTTCTAACAAATTCCTCTAGATAGTCTAAGAAATGTTCTTTAATCTGCGACATATAACCTGCCCTTCAAAATGCCACTTTCGTACTCAAAATTTAAATCTGAAACCGACTCCGTCAAAAATCTCTCAAATTCTTGAAAAATTGACCCCTAAATAATCTAAAACTGCCATAACTTTCACATATAAATTCCGTTTTGTATTTAAATCTTACAGTATCTTCATCTCACAATTGCACATAGCCATGCCAAATTTCACGCTCCAATGACTTTGCAAAACATAAATAGCGCCCTCTAAAGTTCTGGGAATTGGCTTTCTTTCTGTGGCCGTATCTCCATTATGGCTTGGCAGACCCGTACCCTTTTTTGGATTTAGATACTTGAAGATATGCCCTTTCCAGCCATATGCAAAATTATATACCCTATCACTGACCAAATTTGAGAAAATTGCCCTCCAAATTCGCCATTGTCAAGAAAATTCCGAAACAACTTCAACTTGCTCTACAATTGCGATCATTATACCTACAACAATGAAACTTAGCATACACATGTATCAATATACGTGACAAGTGTCCGCCAAGTTTGGTAAATTTCAATGACGTCAGCGCAGATTTATCGCCCAAAATGATGAATTTACTATGCATTACGTAATAGCGCGTTTAATGCGTGCAGTACATTGCGCACAGATGACAATGGTGTCAAACTGACCGCAATGAAGTGCCCTTTCGATCGATACCAAGTATGGTATATGTTCACATAGAAAATTGTGTGTAAATTGCATTTGAACAAGGGTCACTATACGAATTCCGCCGAGTTTCCGCCCTATTATAACACGTTTCGGCCATGACGTCATTTTTTAAGACTTTCATTCGGTTGTGTTAGTATGGGCGGCCGTTCGTGCCAAAGTACGCGTCGCAACATGTTCATCATGCACCAAGTCCTATTGGTTTTGCACGCAGTGCTTGCGAGCCCTTTCTAGATTCCTTTCCTCTACTCCAATTCCCTTCAAAATGCGTAGGCGTAGTCTCTAGCATTCCTTCAAGGTCACTAAATTCTTCGTTCTCCGGAAACCCTCATGCGTGACCGTCCAGGCACCATTTTTTCCGTTTCGGGCCGTTTTGGTGACCTTTCTTTCGCCCTAACTATCTCCACTATCACAGAAGCTACGGACTTCTTACATATTGCTCTGGATAGTCCGAGAGTAGCTCCTTCGTTTGACACGTAGAAACATGGCGTCATTGCACGCACATCGTTGTGACACGATTGCATTTCTAGTATTTTCCTTTTCCTTTTCCTTTTCCTTTTCGTCCTGAAATCCCATTCGTTTTGCACGTAGTGCTTGTTATTCCTAGTTAGGTGCTTTCCTCATGTCCTTTTCCTTTCAAATTTCATAGGCATAGTCTCTAACATCTCATCAAGGTCACTACATTCTTCGATTTTGGAAATCACTCATGCATGACCGTCCAGGCGCCATTTTGTCCGTTTCTGGTCCATTTTAAGGCCTTTATATCTTCCTTCCTATCTCCACTATCCTTCATCCTACAAACTTCTAACAAATTCCTCTAGATAGTCTGAGAGATGTTCTTTCATCTGCGACACATGACTTGACCTTCAAAATGCCATCTTCATACTCGAAATTCAAATCTAAAACCGACTCCGTCAAAAATCTCTCAAGTTCTTGAAAAATGGACCCCTAAATAATCTAAAACTGCCATAACTTTCTCATATAAATTCCGTTTTGTATTTAAATCTCACAGTATCTTCATCTCATAATTGCACATAGCCATGCCAAATTTCACGCTCCAATGGCTTTGCACAACATAAATAGCGCCCTCTAAAGTTCTGGGAATTGGCTTTCTCTCTGTGGCCGTATCTCCATAATGGCTTGGCAAACCCGTACCCTTTTTTGGATTTAGATACTTGAGGATATGCCCTTTCCAGCCATATACAAAATTATATACCCTATCACTGACCAAATTTGAGAAAATTGCCCTCCAAATTCGCCATTTTCACGAAAATTCCGAAATAACTTCAACTTGCTCTAAAATGGCGATCTTTAAACCTAACTCGATGAAACTTAGCAGACACATGTATCCATATACGTGTCAACTGTCTGCCAAGTTTGGTAAATTTTAATAACGTCAGCGCAAAGTTATCGCCAAAAATGATGAATTTGCTATGCATTACGTAATAGCGCCTTTAATGCGTGCAGTACATTGCGTGCAGATGACAATAGTGTCAAACTGACCGCAATGAAGTGCCCTTTCGAATGATACCAAGTATGGTATATGTTTACACAGAAAATTGTGAGTAAATCGCATTTGAACAAGGGTCACTATACGAATTCCGCCCGATTATAACACTTATCGGCCATGACGTCATTTTTTTCAGACTACTTTTCGCCCCCTAAACATCCTTTTTTTTCCTTGAAAATTTGCAATGACATTCCGAGATGCAATACGCAGGGCACCTCGTGACCGGATTTTTGGAATTAGTCAAGGGGGCCATTTAAGACGCCATTTTGTCCTTTAAATCTATTTTACATCACATGTTTCGATTGGATTATCATAGAAATAAAGAGAGTAGTTTACAATAACAACCATGAAATTTTCTTTCCAATGATACCATATACGGCCCATAAAGAGACATAAATAGAGAGAGAAAAAACAATTTAACTCCGGTCATAATACAGATCCTGTACGTTTTCCGCCCATGCATTACACGCATTGTCTATGGGGCAAATCGGGTTCACGCTTTTGACCCCTAGAACGATCTTGATTGCAATGACGAACATGCAACTAATCCCATTTGTTTTTTGCACGCAGTGCTTGCGAGCCCTTTCTAGGTTCTTTCCCCTATCCCAATTTCTTTCAAACATCGTAGGCATAGTCACTACCATCCCATCAAGGTCACTATTGAGGCCTTTCTTTCGCCCTACTTGTCTCCAATATTACAGAAGCTAAAGACTTAGTACAAATTGCTCTGGATAGTCCGAGAGAAGCTCTTTCGTTCGACACGTAGAAACACGGCGTCATTGCACGCACATCGTTGTGACACGATTGCATTTCTAGTCCCATTTGTTTTTGCACGCAGTGCTTGCGAGCCCTTTCTAGGTTCTTTCCCCTATCCCAATTTCTTTCAAACATCGTAGGCATAGTCACTACCATCCAATCAAGGTCACTATTGAGGCCTTTCTTTCGCCCTACCTGTCTCCAATATTACAGAAGCTAAAGACTTCGTACAAATTGCTCTGGATAGTCCGAGAGAAGCTCTTTCGTTCGACACGTAGAAACACGGCGTCATTGCACGCACATCGTTGTGACACGATTGCATTTCTAGTATACTTATTGCAATGACGAACCTTCGTCATTGCCTTGTTTTCGTTCACATTCTGCCCCATTAATATACTTATCCTTTTCCTTATCCTTATCCTTATCGTCCGGAAATCCCATTCGTTTTGCACGTAGTGTTTGTTATTCCTAGTAAGGTGCTTTCCTCATGTCCTTTTCATTTCAAATTTCATAGGCATAGTCTCTAGCATCCCATCAAGGTCACCTACTTTTTCGATTTTCGAAATCACTCATGCATAACCTTCCAGGCGCCATTTTGTCCGTTTCTGGTCCATTTTAAGGCCTTTCTTTCTTCTTTCCTATCTCCACTATCCTAGATCCTACAAATTTCTAACAAATTCCTCTAGATAGTCTGAGAGATGTTCTTTCATCTGCGACGCATCACTTGACCTTCAAAATGCCATCTTCGTACTCAAAATTCAAATCTGAAACCGACTCCGTCAAAAATCTCTCAAATTCTTGAAAAATGGACCCCTAAAAATCTAAAACTGCCATAACTTTCTCATATAAATTCCGTTTTGTGTTTAAATCTCACATTATCATTATCTCATGATTGCACATAGCCATGCCAAATTTCATGCTCCAATGGCTGTGCAAAACATAAATAGCGCCCTCTAAAGTTCTGGGAATTGGCTTTCTCTCTGTGGCCATATCTCCATTATGGCTTGGCAAACCCGTACCCTTTTTTGGATTTAGATACTTGAAGATATGCCCTTTCCAGCCATATACAAAATTATATACCCTAACACTGACCGACTTTGCGAAAAATGCCCTCCAAATTCGCCATTTTCAAGAAAATTGAGAAATAACTTCAACTTGCTCTAAATTAGCGATCGTTATACCTACATCAATGAAACTTGGCATACATTTGTATCCATATACCTGACAACTGTCCGCCAAGTTTGGTGAAATTCTAATACGTCAGCGCAAAGTTATCGCCAAAAATGATGAATTTGCTATGCATTACGTAATAGCGCCTTTAATGCGTGCAGTACATTGCGTGCAGATGACAATAGTGTCAAACTGACCGCAATGAAGTGCCCTTTCGAATGATACCAAGTATGGTATATGTTTACACAGAAAATTGTGAGTAAATCGCATTTGAACAAGGGTCACTATACGAATTCCGCCCGATTATAACACTTATCGGCCATGACGTCATTTTTTTCAGACTACTTTTCGCCCCCTAAACATCCTTTTTTTTCCTTGAAAATTTGCAATGACATTCCGAGATGCAATACGCAGGGCACCTCGTGACCGGATTTTTGGAATTAGTCAAGGGGGCCATTTAAGACGCCATTTTGTCCTTTAAATCTATTTTACATCACATGTTTCGATTGGATTATCATAGAAATAAAGAGAGTAGTTTACAATAACAACCATGAAATTTTCTTTCCAATGATACCATATACGGCCCATAAAGAGACATAAATAGAGAGAGAAAAAACAATTTAACTCCGGTCATAATACAGATCCTGTACGTTTTCCGCCCATGCATTACACGCATTGTCTATGGGGCAAATCGGGTTCACGCTTTTGACCCCTAGAACGATCTTGATTGCAATGACGAACATGCAACTAATCCCATTTGTTTTTTGCACGCAGTGCTTGCGAGCCCTTTCTAGGTTCTTTCCCCTATCCCAATTTCTTTCAAACATCGTAGGCATAGTCACTACCATCCCATCAAGGTCACTATTGAGGCCTTTCTTTCGCCCTACTTGTCTCCAATATTACAGAAGCTAAAGACTTAGTACAAATTGCTCTGGATAGTCCGAGAGAAGCTCTTTCGTTCGACACGTAGAAACACGGCGTCATTGCACGCACATCGTTGTGACACGATTGCATTTCTAGTCCCATTTGTTTTTGCACGCAGTGCTTGCGAGCCCTTTCTAGGTTCTTTCCCCTATCCCAATTTCTTTCAAACATCGTAGGCATAGTCACTACCATCCAATCAAGGTCACTATTGAGGCCTTTCTTTCGCCCTACCTGTCTCCAATATTACAGAAGCTAAAGACTTCGTACAAATTGCTCTGGATAGTCCGAGAGAAGCTCTTTCGTTCGACACGTAGAAACACGGCGTCATTGCACGCACATCGTTGTGACACGATTGCATTTCTAGTATACTTATTGCAATGACGAACCTTCGTCATTGCCTTGTTTTCGTTCACATTCTGCCCCATTAATATACTTATCCTTTTCCTTATCCTTATCCTTATCGTCCGGAAATCCCATTCGTTTTGCACGTAGTGTTTGTTATTCCTAGTAAGGTGCTTTCCTCATGTCCTTTTCATTTCAAATTTCATAGGCATAGTCTCTAGCATCCCATCAAGGTCACCTACTTTTTCGATTTTCGAAATCACTCATGCATAACCTTCCAGGCGCCATTTTGTCCGTTTCTGGTCCATTTTAAGGCCTTTCTTTCTTCTTTCCTATCTCCACTATCCTAGATCCTACAAATTTCTAACAAATTCCTCTAGATAGTCTGAGAGATGTTCTTTCATCTGCGACGCATCACTTGACCTTCAAAATGCCATCTTCGTACTCAAAATTCAAATCTGAAACCGACTCCGTCAAAAATCTCTCAAATTCTTGAAAAATGGACCCCTAAAAATCTAAAACTGCCATAACTTTCTCATATAAATTCCGTTTTGTGTTTAAATCTCACATTATCATTATCTCATGATTGCACATAGCCATGCCAAATTTCATGCTCCAATGGCTGTGCAAAACATAAATAGCGCCCTCTAAAGTTCTGGGAATTGGCTTTCTCTCTGTGGCCATATCTCCATTATGGCTTGGCAAACCCGTACCCTTTTTTGGATTTAGATACTTGAAGATATGCCCTTTCCAGCCATATACAAAATTATATACCCTAACACTGACCGACTTTGCGAAAAATGCCCTCCAAATTCGCCATTTTCAAGAAAATTGAGAAATAACTTCAACTTGCTCTAAATTAGCGATCGTTATACCTACATCAATGAAACTTGGCATACATTTGTATCCATATACCTGACAACTGTCCGCCAAGTTTGGTGAAATTCTAATACGTCAGCGCAAAGTTATCGCCAAAAATGATGAATTTACTATGCATTACGTAATAGCGCCTATAATGCGTGCAGTACATTGCGCGCAGATGCCAATGGTGTGAAATTGACCGCAATGAAGTGCCCTTTCGAATGATACCAAGTATGGTATATGTTCACACAGAAAATGTTGAGTAAATCACATTTGAATAAGGGTCACTATACGATTTCCGCCGAGTTTCCGCCCAATATTATAACACGTATCGGCTAAGACGTCATTTCTCAGACTTTTTTTCGCCCCCTAAACATCCTTTTTTTTCCTTGAAATTTTGCAGTGACATTTAGAGTTGCAGTATGCAGGGCACCTCGTGGCCGAATTTTTGAAATTGGTCAAGGGGGCCATTAAAGACGCCATTTTGTACTATAAATCTGTTTTACATCACGTGTTTCGATGGGATTATCATAGAAAAAAAGAGAGTGGTTTACAATAACAACCAAGAAATTTTCTTTCTAATGATACCAAATACGGCCTATAAAGAGACATAAAGAGAGAGAGAAAAAACAATTTAACTCCGGTCGTAATACAGATCCTGTACGTTTTCCGCCCATGCATTACACGGATTGTCTATGGGGCATATCGGGTTCACGCTGTTGGCCCCCAGAACGATCTATATTGCAATGAGGAACATGCACCAAATCCCAATGGTTTTTGCACGCAGTGCTTGCGAGCCCTTTCTACGTTCTTTTCCCTATCCCAATTTCTTTCAAACTTCGTAGGCATAGTCATTACCATCCCACCAAGGTCACTGTTGAGGCCTTTCTTTCGCCCTACCTATCTCCAATAGCACAGAAGCTATAGACTTCGTACAAATTGCTCTGGATAGTCCGAGAGAAGCTCATTCGTTTGACACGTAGAAACATGGCGTCATTGCACGCACATCGTTGTGACACGATTGCATTTCTAGTCCTTTTCCTTATCCTTATCCTTATCGTCCGGAAATCCCATTCGTTTTGCACGTAGTGTTTGTTATTCCTAGTAAGGTGCTTTCCTTATGTCCTTTTCATTTCAAATTTCATAGGCATAGTCTCTAGCATCCCATCAAGGTCACCTACTTTTTCGATTTTCGAAATCACTCATGCATAACCGTCCAGGCGCCATTTTGTCCGTTTCTGGTCCTTTTTAAGGCCTTTCTTTCTTCCTTCCTATCTCCACTATCCTAGATCCTACAAACTTCTAACAAATTCCTCTAGATAGTCTAAGAGATGTTCTTTAATCTGCGATGTATAACTTGCCTTTCAAAATGCCATCTTCATACTCAAAATTCAAATCTGAAACCGTCTCCGTCAACAATCTCTCAAATTCTTGAAAAATTGACCCCTAAATAATCTAAAACTGCCATAACTTTCTCATATAAATTCTGTTTTGTATTTAAATCACACGGTATCTTTATCTCATAATTGCACATAGCCATGCCAATTTTCACGCTCCAATGGCTTTGCGCAACATAAATAGCGCCCTCTAAAGTTCTGGGAATTGGCTTTCTTTCTGTGGCCGTATCTCCATTATGGCAAGGCAAACCCGTACCCTTTTTTGGATTTAGATACTTGAGGATATGCCCTTTCCAGCCATATACAAAATTATATACCCTATCACTGACCAACTTTGCGAAAATTGCCCTCCAAATTCGCCATTTTCGAGAAAATTCCGAAATAACTTCAACTTGCTCTAAAATGGCGATCTTTATACGTACGTCGTTGAAACTTAGCAGACACATGTATCCATATACGTGACAATTGTCTGCCAAGTTTGGTAAATTTTAATAACGTCAGCGCAAAGTTATCGCCAAAAATGATGAATTTGCTATGCATTACGTAATAGCGCCTTTAATGCGTGCAGTACATTGCGTGCAGATGACAATGGTGTCAAACTGACCGCAATGAAGTGCCCTTTCGAATGATACCAAGTATGGTATATTTTTACACAGAAAATTGTGAGTAAATCGCATTTGAACAAGGGTCACTATACGAATTCCGCCCGATTATAACACTTATCGGCCATGACGTCATTTTTTTCAGAATACTTTTCGCCCCCTAAACATCCTTTTTTTTCCTTGAAAATTTGCAATGACATTCCGAGATGCAATACGCAGGGCACCTCGTGGCCGGATTTTTGAAATTAGTCAAGGGGGCCATTTAAGACGCCATTTTGTCCTTTAAATCTATTTTACATCACATGTTTCGATAGGATTATCATAGAAAAAAAGAGAGTAGTTTACAATAACAACCATGAAATTCTCTTTCTAATGATACCATATACGGCTCATAAAGAGACATAAAGAGAGAGAAAAAAAACAATTTAACTCCGGTCATAATACAGATCCTGTACGTTTTCCGCCCATGCATTACACGCATTGTCTATGGGGCAAATCGGGTTCACGCTTTTGACCCCTAGAACGATCTTGATTGCAATGACGAACGTGCAACTAATCCCATTTGTTTTTGCACGCAGTGCTTGCGAGCCCTTTCTAGGTTTTTTCCCCTATCCCAATTTCTTTCAAACATCGTAGGCATAGTCACTACCATCCCATCAAGGTCACTATTGAGGCCTTTCTATCGCCCTACCTGTCTCCAATATTACAGAAGCTAGAGACTTCGTACAAATTGCTCTGGATAGTCCGAGAGAAGCTCTTTCGTTCGACACGTAGAAACTCGGCGTCATTGCACGCACATCGTTGTGACACGATTGCATTTCTAGTTGCACCATTTTTTCTTAGTGTGTAGAAGAACAATGAATTAGGACAAATTTAAATATTGGGGAGGGGGCGGTGGGAGATACAAAAGCAAAGTGGCGTCGATCAGGGGAAGGGGGCAAAGAACAGTATCCTCCAATAGCACTAAATTTGATATTAAGTGTGTAACTTGGCTATAGCAATTAAATATGATTATCCTTGCTCCCCTAAGATAACTTTATAGATAAAGTCAAGTTCTGTTCATGCGATTGCGTTGTGAAAGAAACGTTGTGGAATCGATCAGAAAAGGTTGAGCATCTATTATATAAGTATTGATGTGTACCGCAAGGTTCTGGTATCATCTAAATGATAAGAAATTTGGCCCAGTCTTAGTAAAGTTACAATCACTGTACACAAAAAGACGTCTATGGGACTACACGAACATGTTGCATAAAAATCCGTCCCGAGTTTTATGATGCCATATTTAGAATATTAAGGCATTTGGAGAGCCTGCTTTTCAGGGAACATTTTTTATCTGATGTTCTTCCACATTTGCATAATTCAATGATAACGCTAATAAATTGTTTATCCCCTCTTCCCAGTACTCAACATTCTCTTTAAGAAGAAAAGTTTTATACTTTTACACTTATATCGCTGTATATAGCAAGTAGGAGCATCCCGTGAACATGTTTTGAAAGCACAACATTACATTGTATATTCAGTGTATATGACGAGTGCGGTTGCCAACTCAGTTGGGGGCTCGCAATTATTGAATTATACAGTTGTTACAAGGATCAAGTCAACATGACTAATGTTATGTTGATAAAAGGATTGTGAATTGAAAGATCTTCTAAAATAGGAAATGCCAGGGGAAAATACATACACCTGTTTTGATATGAATGTTTTTAGAGTATATAGGTATACAATATTCTGATGGGGGTCTGAGGGTGAAAACTAAAATGATCTTACAATATTGCAACAAGTTTACCCTTTCGTGAATTATCTTTGAATAATGACTTGACTTTAAGAAGATTTGGGCATTAATATGATATTGACTTCTATATATTTGAGTTCATGTATCGGCCTGCATGTATCTGTGATGATTTGAAATGATATTGAACTCTTCTGTAAATGAAGTCATCAACAAATGTTTTCCTTAAACAATTTTTTTTGAAAACTATTTCTTTTTCCAGTCTCATAATGATTTAGAGGACAGAATATAATAAGGAATAGGCATGTTTCAAATTGGGCAAAATGGTGAGCAAAATGAGGAAAAGAGAAACATGAAATGCAAAAAAAAATGCTTTGTTATGGTCCTCTATCTAAATCGGCAACTTGACATTGTGAGAAACTTGATTTTTTTCTTTCTTCAAAGTTAAAAATAATAAAGAGGGTTGTATTTTGAGAAGCCCCAGGTACTTGTTTGGAAAAAAGACCAGCTTCACAGTTGGGCTTCCCAATTATAGATGGCATGAATTCATCCAAACATAATTCAATAAATCAAATCATTTTGTGAAAACATGCCCGGGTGAAAGGAAGGCCATGAATAGAGCATGTTTTTATAATGGGCATACCCACCGCGTATCGTGCTTCTTTGGAAGCTTGAGCCAGGAGCGGTGCTAGCAGAATATAAATGTGGGGGCTTCGGGTTCTTGAATTCATTTTGTTCATGCCTCTTGCAATTCCTTTTATGCAAGGCTGGAAGAAATAGGGGTCGGGGAGTTAACCCCCAACCCCCCTAAAATCACCACTGATTTGGGTTAGATTTAGAGGAGAATTGACAGGAGGGCCGGAGGATTACGTGAAAATGACAAACCATGTCTCTGTATATTGAGGTACAGGGGATACAGATGACTGGGGTACAAATATATAACATGGGGAGGGGTGAGGCGTGGAATTACCATAATTTTTCTGAGGGTTGGGGGCAAATGAGGGCAAGGAAAGAGCTGTTCGGTGGGAGGATTGTGATATCAATCACTCAGGGGGTACAGATCATTGGGGTAACATGTCCCCTTTGCCCCCCCCCCCCCACCACCACCCCCAAGTACCCGCAGCGAGGTGTAAGGAGTATGCAAGGAAAGATAAATAATCACTCGTTGGCAATCAAACGTCATTTATCATTTTGGAAATGCTTTTAGCCCTTCCAATCATAGTTGCAATAAATAACATTCACCCAAACATGACTTGAAAAAAATATGTACAAAAACATGTCTGTGACTCTGTGGAATGTAAATCTAAACAATGGCCCGTATTTTTGGCCTGGTTTTAGTAAAGAAAGTTAGTCTGGAGTCTATTTTTAAAATAGACTCCAAATTAATAATATAAATTATTCCTTTTGTTAACGTAATCCAGGGTCGGGTTTAATACAGACCAATATTGCTAAGGTTCGATATTTTTTTCAGATGAGTTGTGTAGGTTTGCATGGTGGAACAGCTAGAAATTCACAGAGGTTTACGGAAACACATAGTCCTTTGAAGGAAATGTCCCATTTGCAGAATAAGCAAATGAAAAGGTTAAATTCCAACGACATTTAAAAGATAATACTAATTTAGAACCTCCCTCAAAACGAAAGGGCTTGAAGTTGAAAATGGCTTTTGTGGGAAAATAATGACCGTTAGTTCTGTGGTCGAATCCAGGGGCGTCGCTAGACCTTTTTCAGTGGGGGGGGGGGGGTGTAGAGGCCAACGATTACCGACAAAACCAGCCACCAATTACCGACAAAATTAAATGTCCAATATCTACAAATTCAACCCTATAAACCTGGGGCCTATGGACTATCTATAGTACTTGCATATGCGCAAAATGGTCATTTCCTCGACGACATACGAATTATTTCTCCAATTTAGTCAGCATCATAGCTATATATTTTAATGCAGGCGCGGAGCTAGGATCTTATTTTAGGGAGGGGCGGTAGTGAGCAAGAGAATCACTTAAAAGCGCACTCATTAGGGGGGTGTGAGTGATGGGCCTCCAGCGCGAAGCGCGGAAGCTTAGACGTTTCCTTAAATTATTAGGAAATGAAGACGATTAATTGTACCGTTTTCGACTGGTAATCCTTGGCTGAATGAAGTTCCCCCACCCCCCTCTCGCGCGAAGCGCGAAAGCTTTGAAGTTTCATTAAATTATTATAAAAAAGAAGACGATTTGCTGTACCATTTTCGACTGTTTATCCTTTTTTGAATTCACTTTGCCCCCCCCCCCTCCCGCGCAAAGCGCTGAAGCTTTGACGTTTCATTAAATTATGAGAATAAGCAGACGATTCGGTGTACTGCTTTCGACTCTTAATCCTTGTCTGAATTCAGTTTCTCCCCCCCCCCCCGCGCGAAGCGCGGAAGCTTTGACGTTTCATTAAATTATGAGAAAAAGCAGACGATTCGGTGTACTGCTTTCGACTCTTAATCCTTGTCTGAATTCAGTTTCTCCCCCCCCCCCACCCG
The DNA here is from genome assembly GCA_035222895.1 of Strongylocentrotus droebachiensis. NCBI lineage: Eukaryota > Metazoa > Echinodermata > Echinoidea > Camarodonta > Strongylocentrotidae > Strongylocentrotus > Strongylocentrotus droebachiensis. The sequence goes on from JAVYIG010000787.1 coordinate 405,472, forward strand.
CGCGAAGCGCGGAAGCTTTGACGTTTCATTAAATTATGAGAAAATGCAGACGATTCGGTGTACTGTTCTCGACTCTTAATCCTTGTCTGAATTCAGTTTCTCTCCCACCCGCGCGAAGCGCGGAAGCTTTGACGTTTCATTAAATTATGAGAAAAAGCAGACAATTAGGTGTACTGCTCTCGACTCTTATTTTTTTAGCGTTTCATCACAATATAGAGAGAGGAAGACGATTCATCGTATCGTTTTCGACTCTTATTAAGCCCTATTCATCTGAATTCAGTTTCCCCATCTCGCGCGAAGCGCGAAAGCTTTGACGTTTCCTCAAATTATTAGAGAAAGAACACGATTCTTTGTACCGTTTTCGACTCGTCTAAATGAAGTTTTCCCCTTCCGCGCGAAGCGCGGAATTTTTGGAGTTTCATCACAATATAGAGAAAGGAAGACGATTCATCGTACCGTTTTCGACTCTTATTAAGCCCTATTCATCTGAATTCAGTTTCCCCAGCTCGCGCGAAGCGCGAAAGCTTTGACGTTTCCTCAAATGATTAGAGAAAGAACACAATTCGTTGTACCGTTTTCGACTCTAAATAAGCCCTATTAATTTTGTCTGAATTCAGTTTCCCTCTCTCGCGCGAAGCGCGGAAGCTTTGACGTTTCCTCAAATTATTAGAGAAAGAAGACGATTCGTCGTACCGTTCTCGACTCGTGTAATTAAATGAAGTTGTCCACCTTCCGCGCGTAGCGCGGAATTTTTTAGCGTTTCATCACAATATAGAGAAAGGAAGACGATTCCTCGTACCGTTTCGAATCTTATTAAGCCCTATTCATCTGAATTCAGTTTCCCCCGTTCGCGCGAAGCGCAAAAGCTTTGACGTTTCCTCAAATTATTAGAGAAAGATCACGATTCGTTGTACCGTTTTCGACTTTTAATAAGCCCTATTTGTCTGAATTCAGTTTCCCACTCTCGCGCGAAACCTTTGACGTTTCCTTAAATAATTAGAGAAAGAAGACGATTCGTTGTACCGTTCTCGACTCGTCTAAATGAAGTTTCCCCTTCCGCGCGAAGCGCGGAATTTTTGGCGTTTCATCACAATATAAAGAAAGGAAGACGATTCGTCGTACCGTTGTTGACTCTTAAACCTTGTTTGAATTTAGTTTCCCCGAAAATTTTAAGCCTCCGATTTCTTTAGCTGATATTATAGGAAAGTGAAACTTCGAGAAAATACAAGTATTGTAGTTGTAGTCACTCTCGAAGTCGTCACAGCGGATAAGAAGTCACAGTTCGTAGGGAAAAAAACTTGTCGGCCGACCGACAATATACATCTCACCGACTTCAAACTTCTGCATTGATATATAGTACACGAGGATCGAGCAAGAATACCGACACAGCTGACCCGACACAGCAACATATTTACCTGTGTCTTTCTTGCTCCCTCGACGAATCGACTCCATCCAACAACCCCCTTCTCACTTTTACTCCCACTCCTCCTCTCTCAGACTCTTACCTCCCCTCTCTCTCCTCTCTTTCATCCCCCGTTTCTTTTGTTTCTCTTTCACTCTTTTTTCTTCTTTTTTCCTTTTCTTCCTTTTCTTTCTTTTCCTTTCTTTCCTCTCCTCCCCCTTTTTCTTTTTCTCTTTCTTTCTTCTCTTTTCTTTCCTTTCTTTCTTTTCTTTTCCTTTTCTTTTTTTCTTTTCTTTCCCTTTCCCTCTCTTTTTTCCCTCTTTTTTTTTCCCTCCCCCTTTTCTCTTTTTCCCGACGGCAGCGCAATTTTACCGACAATATCCTGACAGGTGGGGGGGGGGGTGTCGCACCCCCCACACCCCCTTTGGCGACGCCCCTGGTCGAATCGAATTTAGGGATTGCAGTCCTTTTATTAAATGGTCTGATTTTCAGTCCCTTGTACCAAATGGTCGTACGTTTTGTGCTTTACAAGAAGTGGGTTATTGTTATAGACAAATGCTCATGTACCCTTTCATTTGTATCTTTGTTATTACCAAATAAAAAGTGAAGCCAGTCAGTCACTCAATAGTGTCTGACAGTAAAGTCTAGCAAGTAAACGGGTTTCCTTGCATAATTTGAATATTAGGACACTGCTAACGTTTAAATTTCACAGATAGGACATACATGACATATTCATAATTCCTGCAAAGTTCTGCAGAATTCGTTGTTGGCTGCACATAAGTCTGCAAAGTCGAAGTTACATGTATAAGCTGATCGAATGACTACCATAACAAAAAACCTAACTTGAATCTAACAACATTGATGTTCGAAGCATTTAGATTTTCCACTAAAAGTTATTTTTAGAACACTTGCCGAAAGAATCACAGCAGTCCTTTTGAGGACTACAAACTAATGATGCTACTATAAACTTCTATACATTTCTAGATCCTGTCTATTTTGAAGTTAAAAGAAAACTGACAAATATCTACCGCATTACATTCTTATACAGAGGCGACGGGGGGGGGGGGGGGGGTGTTATGGGCGGTATAACGGGGGGGGGGGGGCGCGTTGGCATAGGGGAATTACGATTTCAAAATATGAAGATCAGTAACCTGCGAGGAAAACCAAGCAAATTTTGTGTGTGTTTATTCTCAAGAGTCTGATAATCGTAAATTCCCAAACTCGTAAACGTGCCATAAAACATCTAAAAATCCTCTAAAATGAGATACCTCGAGGTACATGTAACGTAAGGGCATAAATAGGCCATGGCCAAAACTACAACGATCCCAAGATAATTTGAAGGTATGAGGGGTTAAAACAGGGAGATGGGAGTTAAATGAAGGAGGGAGGGGAACCAATGGGTTGTGGAGAGGGAGGGAGGCGGGGGGGGGGGGGGTAGCATTCGATATGTGAACCCAAAGGCAAGCTGTGCAACTGGGTTGGAACTTGTTAAACATTATTTTAATGATCATGATGATTTATTTCGAGAAAAAAATAACTTACAATTTCCAAGACTGTATTTTCCGTGGTTTTTTTCTTCTGTAAAATCAAAATACTGTAGTATGCTTGTTCTGAGATTAAAAATCGAGTCCAAGTGATGATGATATTTCATCCTGGAGAATTTTAAGTGACCTCTTTAAAAACTTGAAGTTGGATGTGTGTAGGCAAGACGTCAATAGACAAAATATATTCCACCAACCCATCCCTGTTTCTCACTCCCTTTTTCCTCCCCTTCTCTCTCTCTCTCTCTCTCTCTCTCTCTCTCCCTCTTTCTCACTATGTGTTTCTCTCTCCTTCAACTATATTAATATGGAGGAGCCAACATGGTCTCAATACGGGATGAAAAAAACAATTTATTTCCTTTAAAGTCTTCTGAGAATACATTTAATTGGACAGGAAAAACAAGCGCAATAGCATTTATAATATATTGGTGGATCTTGGACTCTCTGACCGTGTAATTAGGGGGGGGGGGGGCAGCCCGAAGAATATGTCAGAGATAGATGGATAGAAAGAAAGAACAGAAAGGAAGAAAGAAAGAACAGAAAGGAAGAAAGAAAGGAAATAAAAAGGAAGAAAGGTGAGAAAGAAAATAGAAAGAAATGAAGAAGAAAAAAGTTATATAGAAAGAAAGAAGGAAAAAGAAAAAGGGATTAAGCAAACACAGAGGAATTTATTACTTGTTTCAGGTTTAATTTTCATTCCATTTTTTAGGCGTTAAAGGTACTATGTCCCATTTGCAGGCCAAAAAAATGAAAAAGTTAAATTCCAACTGCATTTGAAAGATAATACTAATTTAGAACTTCCCTAAAAAAGGTGGGGCTTGAAAATGTCTTCAAGTGGGAAAATAACGACTATTAGTTGTCAAATCGACTTTAGGGCTATAGAGCCAAAAAGTAATAGTCTTGATTTTCAGACAATAATAGTACCCAATTGTCATACGTTTTATGCTGCGCAAAGATTCAGTCAGTTTAATCTTGGCCATCACAAGAAGTGGGTTATTGATGTAGACAAATGCTCATGTACCCTTTACAACTCTTTTCATGTATGTTATTACCAAAGAAGAAAAAAAGCCAGTCAGTCACTCAATAGTGTTTGATAGTGAAGTCTAGCAAGTAAACGGGTTTCCTTGCATAATTTGAATATGAGGACACTGCTAACGTTTAAATTTCACAGATAGGACATAAATGACATATTCATAATTCCTGCAAAGTTCTACAGCATTTGAGGTTGGCTGCAAAAGGGACATAGTACCTTTAACAAACAAAAAAACAAAAACATGTTTAAGGTGCTGGGGGAACAAATTATTATTACTAGGCCTATTAGGAGGCACATTATTTATAATTAGTGTGAACTTAGCTGAGCCAAATTTTAGTTTTGCCGAAGGGGGGAGGGGCAAGTGTCACATCCGTTCTCCCGTGCACCCCACCCCCTTTCCCATGGATCTACCAATTAGTGTTTACTAAGTCTGCTACCATGGCAACATATCTTTGACCACTTCTGTAAACCCCTTGTGCACGTAGCTCTACCCAGGGACGTCGTTTTGAAGGGGGCTAGGGGCTCTCTTTTAAAATCATTTGTCATCAAAATTAATGTGGGATATTTTTGTTTTTGAAGAATTCACAAACCTTTTTAATCAGTCAGAACTCATTTTCTTATAGTTTGCTAAGAAATTTCCGGCTACCTTGTCGGCAAGTCAGGTCTCCTCCCCATTCAATTAGAATGGTCTAGCGATGCCCTTTCATCGACCATTCAATCTTATCATCATTATGAAGGGAAACACTCGTAAACTTGAGGATCCTCATGGTAGTGGCATTTCAGTGGGCGTCTTCAAATTGAATTAAGATGCTCATGGAAGCTAATAGAATGAGAAAAAAAAATCGAAACATCAACAACTCACACTCTCTGAGTGCTCTGGTCCATGATTACACCTCCTCGTATGTTCGTTAGACTATGGTTTACCTAGCCATTTTAGATCTCGAAGCGCTTTTCTTTTAGAAGTTGCAGCGCACGGTCATTATCATTGGATAAAGATCATTGTAGGTGCAACTCTCGCGGGCTGGTGAGTGGTATACGTGATTTCTGATTTTTTACTGACTGTGGTGAACAGGAAAGTTACTCTTGGACCGTCATATTTTGTTTTAATATTAGAGGTAGGCCTAGCTATCATGACTTTTAGGTGAGTGTTTCAGAATACTAACGCAGAAAGTTTCGCAGGCATGAACTTTCACGAATTTCGCGACTGATAGACATTGGTATAGAGGTTTGCAAAAGTTTCAAGCATTGAATTAATGTTTATATTTAAAAACTGAATTTCGCAACTTTACGAAGTTTCCTGAATAAAGTTTCCCTTTTCCTAAAATGGTGTCTTACAATTTCGCTTTATTTGCCATATTAATCCATCATACTTGTAAACATAGGAAATAGGTATCGAAAATCAAGGTCGAAGTATACTGTATTTGACATTCGCAAACAAGACATACAGGAAGGCCTATACATTTATGTTTAAAGTGTATACACATTCTAAATTATTATAACGTCGCGCCTTTTTCCATCGTATTATACCATAACCATGATGACAGCATTTAAAAAACAATGTCGCTTGAAACCGTTCAACCTTTAGACGTGCAAAGTGCCTCCGTAGACTAAAATAAACATTGTAACTACTTGTAATGTAAATGCATTTTTCTATTAGCAACGGTTTGATGGTTCTATTTCTCATGTGGTATACTCTTCAAACAAACTATGAATGAAGCTCATGACTTTGGGCTTTGTGGATCAGGTTTGTGGCTCCGGGCTCCCGAGGTACTAGGCAGGGTCGATGAAATCATAATTGAATCAAGAATTCAATTTCACTTGGCTTTCCCGATCCGTCATAATCGTAAAAGTTACGCAGATGACGAGAAGCTTTTCATTCGCATGCTTTTTCGATCTAGCTGACTTTTCGAACTTTACTGCCAAGGATCTGTCCCTTTTGTTTTAGCCTCTTGAGTTATACGAGTCCTGTTTATTATTTATTTATCTATTTATTTACAAATATACATGTATTTATCTATTCATTCTTTTACCCCTCTCTCTCCAAAACAAGTGATTTTAAAAAGAATGTTTATTTATTTTGTATACATTTTTATACTGAAGAATTTGTATAGGCTACATTACATGTATATCAAGTACATGTAATTCTCTTTTTCTCCTGCATGTATTTTGTGCTGTTACCGTTATATGGGTTTTTTATATTGGTGAGGTTAATGTATTTTGTTGTTACCAAACAGGGCCGAATGGAAGATATTGAGGGAAATGGGCTACCCTGGATAAATAATTTTTTTTTCTCAAATTTGTTGGACCCTCCGAAAGGCCATTTTATTGAAAATCAATTTCTGAATAACATATTTGAATACATGTACAAATGAATATCATATACTATTTCAGAATAAGATATACATAATGAATATCAACCATAAATAACAGAAATAACTAAATACAATAAATGAAGCAATCTTGCTGTTTAATGTACCTGATTTCTCAAACTTATTTACATATACATACTTGACATGTAGGCCTACTTCGTTTCTTGGGTTTCGCTCCCATGCAGGGACCTTGTTTATAGTTACAGTCGAGTAAGTTCAGAAGTGCATGCCTCTCCCAATTTTACTCTAAGCAGGGAGGTTCGAAAGTTTTGAAGTGCTTTACAAACTAAAATGTACTCTAATCTAGATTAGCGTACCTAATTATTAAGCAATAAGTGAATAGGGTTTAAAGATAAGGTTGTGATCTGGAAAAGGTTACAAATAATTTGTGAGCGTTTTCTTAGAAACAATGTCTCCACCTGATGACGATGGTGCTCCACACGTTCATGCCACATGTTTGTGTAGTCCCAGATACACATTTCTTTGTACAGTGCAATGATGCATGTGACTTTAGCAAAACTTGGCCAATTTCTTATCATTTTGATGATTTCAAAACATCACAGTATTCACCAATACTTCTTATGCCCTACATTATCAACGATTTTCAATCGCTTCACATTTCACAATGCAATCGCATGACCAGAAAAAAAAAAAATCAACTTTACCTTTAAAGGTACAGACCAGTTCTGCTCATGCGATTGCACTGTGAAAGAAACGTTGTGGAATCGATCAGAAAAGGTTAATCATCTAGCATATGAGTATTGGTGTGTACTGCAAGGTTCTGGAATCATCAAAATGATTTTAAAAAAACTGGCCCAGTCTTGGTAAAGTTACAAGCACTGTACACAGAGAGATATATATGGGACTACCCTATATCTATCCAGTCCGGATAGATATAATAATTTACCAAATATATCAATTAGTAGGCGGTTTCCTAGCAAAATTTGTATCATCACATATTTAGTCAAAACATATTCTTTCACATAATTGGTAATAAGAGCTTCCATTTCATTTTTTGAGAGGGGAGCGTTTCCAAAATTGGTCTTTACCTTTAAAGTGCTATGCAATAAATAAATAATGATAATAATAATAGGCCTAAAAGATCCTACAAACCTCTTACATACTGCATTACCTTCTTCTTGGGTCTATGTTTTGAACTGATAGTCTCAAACCTTTCCTAACTAAAAGCCACATAGTAGTCAGTGTCCATGTGTATATTGCATCATAATTCGCGGACACTATATTCGTTGAATTACCAATATTAATGTGTATCAGAAAATTCTCCAACTTGTCTATACCTCGAGGGTGAGGGAAATTCGGTATATATTCTGATGAGAATTCCATAAGGTGGTAGGCTAGGGCACAATGCATTACACAAGACATGTCTGTCACAAAAGTTAATTCCACTTTTGGTAACTGACGACATAAATCGTCCCTATTTTCACGAAGTGACGGTAGTGAATGAAAATCGCATACAATGTGAATGCGGATTTTCCTCACTACCGTCACTTCGTGAAAACAGGAACGAAATGTTTTGGGGTAAACACCCGAATGGTTCCAAATCCTCCATGAAAACCCGCTATGCGTCTTTTAGGGTGCGTTTACGCTTAAATTTTGAAGGCAGAATGAGCGATTTGTAACGCTCATCGAAAACGCTCATCGTAATCGCAGTTCCACGGTGTACTGTTTATGCTCACTTCTCTGGCTCCTCCAGGCAATTCTCCCTGGGTGGCCTTAATTGGCCTTGCAGCTGGATTCGCAAACCTTGAAATGCGCATGCTACATGTATGTAGACCATGGTCCATGCGTAGACCCACTAGAGGTCAGTGCGTTGACCCCATTTAAACGCGTTTACAAATTGTAAACGCATCTTTTTTTAGAGTTTACGATCGGCGATCTTGATCGCCGTTTTTCGGTGATTCTACAAAAGTGAGAAAGGACGCAACCGTGTTTTAAACTTAACGCGTAACAGATGCCTGATTCTGGCCAGAAAAAATTAAGCATAAACACGCCCTAAGTCCACAACTTTAACTGTGCAAACCTGCCTCTTTAGAAACAGCTGATTATGTTTTGAAGCACTTGAAGGGAAGCCCAAATCCTGTATTGAAGGAGGCAGATTATCTTGAAGAAGAAGAGGAAAAGTCCTCTCCATTCTTCCCTCTCACCGAGGGATCTATCTCATTAGTATTGTTCTTTAGAAAGAGTCTCTTCAGGTTAAATCTCAGGTATATGGACATTCCTCTTTACCAATGGTCGTTTAAATTTAGAAGTGCCTTAAGAAAGCCCCAGGCCTCTTCAGACTTTTTTTTTTTAGCGAAATATAATTTGTTGAAGTGTTTGAGAATTCCTCACTTTTTAAAGTTCACTCGCTACGTACCTACAGCTCAGCTGGGCAACTGTCTCCATTAGTATAATGTATGTTTTGAAGTGCTTTAGCAAAAGGCTTCTTCATTTTAACTCTCAGCTGGGGACCTACATGATACATATTTAGCATCGACACTTGCAATACTCGATCAGGTTTTTGAGGTGCTCTCTTTAAACTTAACTCCAAGCAAGTGACTTTATTGAATACCTGTTTAAATCATTCGTTATGAAATAATTAAGTCATTTCAGAAAATACTTTCGAATTCAAATACATTTTATTCACATCTCTTAAAAAATACACGAATATAAGAAACGAAAAGTAACGACAACAAAGCAGGGAGAAGAAACACAAACACAAACATTTGTTAAGGCCATTAAAAAAAATATACATGTTTAGCGTCCCCGCCCGCTTCCTTTTTGGGGGCCGCCTCCTATTTCTTTTTATTTGTTATTTTTGATTTTTTTTTTTTTTTCGATTTTTTTTTTTTGAATTTTTCTTTTTTTGAAAGAAAAAAAACATGAAAAACACTGCTAAAATGGCTCTATTTCTGATTTAAAAAAAAAAAAAAATTGTCGGCGGCCATCTTGAAAAAAAATAGCCCCGACTGTCAGGGAAAATGTACCGAGCGGCCATTTTGAGCGGCCATTTTGAAATAAAAAATAAAAAATAAAAAGGGCCCCCTCCTTCCTATTTTTCGAAAAAACAGGACGCTAAACATGTTTTTTTTTATATTTGGCCTAATCTTTTACTTCTATAGAGATGGGAGAAGTAGAAGGGAGATGAGAGGAAGAGGGGGGGGGGGGGGGGTCACAAATAAAACCCGGTACCCACAGGTCTGAACGTAATCCTCTATTGACGACAAGTCCTAAATCCATTCGCAGACGAAGAAAAGCACCGTTTACCCCCATCAATTTACAGCGATTTAACAGAGCAAATAGGCTTGAATAGGCCTACTTTACTAATCGACAACAGACATCTAGTTTTTTTCAATTTAATAGGAGACCAAACATTGACCCTTTGTGTACTCATCCCAGCTTTAAATATTATGTAATACTTAGTATAGGCCTACTGCACAGGTGTAGTGTATGGGCGATTTCGAATTTTAGTGATAGGATAGCTATTATATTTTGGATGGTTTTTTCTTCTCCAGGTACACGTAACTCAAACATTTGTGAGTTAATTTTTCTGATTATTATTCAAGAAGTAGGAGCTCTTACTCTCTATCATGAAAGAACCGAACGTTCAAAATTCACTTGTACAAAAAACAAACACATCATTCTGTTTGATAGTATTAAATAAGATGATGGTTAGAGAAAATAATGAGGAAGACGGAGAAAGGAGAAGTTAACAGAAATACAAGAGAAACCGAAAAATAACGAAATGTTCCCAGAAAAGTATCGGCTAAATCGAGCTCAAGCACAGAAAATTCAAAGCAAAATACCAGAAACGTGATCAAATATAAATCTGAAAATCCGTGTCAAAATGTAAAGTGGAGCAACAAAGACCCGATAGACCTTTGACAAATATAAAGGCGTCTTCGAGTGTTTACTCTTATGACTTATGAGAACTTGAGCTTGAAGTAGGCTGTGGAAGAACTATGCCAAGTCAATATGGCTCACAGCCCCCTTATAGCATAGACATGCAGGCATGCGGACCTATCAGAATTTCTAGGACAACGTTTGTATTCACTCGATTGATGTTATACTGGCATGATTTGCAAGAACTATATATCCGAGGCATTCGGACTGTCGGAGTAGATGCTTTTGAAACGTAAACCCAGGAACTGTTTGTGAAACCACTACTGGCATTAGCCAGAAGCCTGAGGGAGGTGCTAGGTGGGAGAGGTAGGTATGAGAGGCCATGTGGTGTAAACTCATCGTTCGTTGTTATTCTTTGACGGGTTCAAGTCATTTCTACATCACAAGCGTGACAAGGCTGAATAGACATCCATTGATAGAAGAGCAATTTTGTATGGTTTTGACCATCAAAGAGATGTGCATATATTTCCACCTGAAACGAATAAAGTGACAAATTGATTGATTCGTTGAAATGTATTACAATCAACCGTTCTTTTATAACGCACATCGCATTATGATATAACGTCCCTATGCGCTTAATTCTAAAGAAGTTTGGATTATTATTACCCTGACTTCAGCTCTGCCAAGCAGCGCACACCTTATTTAAAGGAATACATCCAGCCAGTTACCGATTTAACACATGGGTGGAGAGTGGCAAATGTATTCCTTCTTCGTTAGCAGTCTTATACCCAATCGCTTTCGTAACGATTTACCATAATACCATTCGGGGACAGTAGTGCGCCCTACAATATTTTTGTTGTTGTTGTTGTTGTTGTTCGATGTGACTGACATGAGATAACGTAAGAGGGGGGAAGTAGTTATATTCAAGGGAAATGCTGAAAGGGACAGAATGAGGCTAAATTAACATCGTTTTAATTATGGTATTGAAAAGGTTACAGAGTATGCCTTGGAGCTGAAATCTGTCTATTTTAATGATCAGGTAATTCTCCTCGGTTGCTAGATCCTTACGCGGCATCCTTGTCATGTGACAAGGGCATCCATATCCTGTACTCCCTACTGGCTAAGCCCGCCTTGCTGAACAGGGGGGGGGGGGCACAGCCAGGAAGAGGTGACATACAAAATCAAGAAATGCCCCTCTTGCTCCCCCGGCTCTGCCTAACAATTTATTATCACCAGTGAAACTCATTTGGATGCTTTTCTGCCATTAGTTGGTTTCATATTTGATGCCCCGAGTAATATCGATATCTATTCACGACCCTATTGACTCTTCAATTATCATGAAATGCATAGACTTTAACGTTTACGAAGCATACCACAAGATCGTGTTGGGCCACAATAGGGCCTATATTTTGTATTAAAACATGCTTTTCTTTATTTTTCATATTGTACATAATATATATATCAAATCGAAGTCACAAGTAGCCGAAGTTTGGTCTGCGTGACACCTCACTTCTAACGAAACTTTCTTTGTTAACACTGACTTATTCCCTAGCTTAATCGAAGCTTCGGGATTACATTTAAGTAGGGCTATTATATACGAATCTAGAAGTGACTGTTTAGTTGAGACCTACAATGACCCGTCACACCCAAATTGAAACGTTTCCACACATGAATGACAAAGGAACTATTTTAAGTATTTCGTCCTTCAAAATCTTTTCATGAAGATTTCTAAATACCTCCACTTATCCTTCGTTTAAAAGTACATTAAATTGTGTTTCACAAAATGCAACCACCAGATCAGTTTGTCACCTTAATGGCTTGATCTCTGCAAGCCAATTTATTTCCATTCTATTTTTCAAAATGTAACCCCCCAGATAATTATGTTGCCATTATGGAATGATCTCCCCGACAAAGTTAAATGTTATCATGTTTTCTCAATTCAAACCCAGCAATTTTGAGATGAGTCGTTGAAGATCAGGGATGTAGATCAGTGTACTCATGTAAATGGAATTGAAGCGAACATACACATCTCAACTTACTGAAGCGCAAAGAGACATACACGACCCTACGTGTTATCAGTGTCTGTGATATGGTGTAATATGGAAGCCCTACAAAAATTGCGCTTCAAAATGATCAAAAAGTGCCTCAAAAAAGTAAAAATCTTTGAGTGACCGGTTTTACCATACTCGTTTTCCCCAATAGACTTTATGTGTAATTCCAATCATAAATATCTTGATAATCAGACAGGCGATCGGCTTGTAAACGTCATGGGGTTCCTGACTGACCTAAAGGTTTATAATTATCATTGCAGCATGAGCTAAATCCAGAATTTTGTTTCAGAATCTGAGACAAAGTTACCGGATCCCTTTAAGACATCATTACAAAGAGATGGATTTTGCTGAGCGACTGAATGAGTTGTCTGCATGTATTATCTTCATTGCAAAATGAGACAATTTGGAATGATTAAATAGTGATGAGATATGCTAAACGACTGGAGACATTCGTTAATACGATAATAGCACGGAGATGCATACATGCATGTTTTTATCAGCAGTGCAAATGAAGACAATTTGAAACGTTTTTTCGACTGCCTTTTTCATAAGAAAGACATGCATGTAGGGGTAATGAAAAGCGGTACATTTTTGTAGAGGTACCGGATAAATTAAAATTAAAGGGAGCCGGTACAGTTCTAAAAATCTCTGACACGCAGAAAACGGTTTTTTTCTCCCCCTTTTTTTCTCTTCTCTTTGAGGGGGAGGGGGGCGTGTTTGGCAAATTAGAGGATAATGTGGATGAAAAGGAACATTAGAAGGGGGAGAGAGAAGGAAGGTGAGAATAGGGAGGGGAGTGTGGTGCACGCGTCACGATTATTCGTTGTTAAAAGACTAAGGAGGTAGGACTGGAAGGAGATCCCAATGAACCTCTGTCTGTAGGAACGCAATCGGACCCTCTAAAATCCGAGCCTCCCCTCTCCGCTGTATTCTTGAATTTTTCGGTAGCATTCTGGTCCACCCCTCGAGGGTTTTGTTAACGACCTTGTAATATGAATCTACGACCTCTAAAGCGATATATGATACGTTACAGAGTTCATAACGAGCAGTCAAATTATGGGTGAGTGAAAGGTTTATGGACTGTCGATGTCATGGCTATTCGACAGTATGGGATTTATCGGAGGGGTGGGGGCGCACAATCGGCACATCGCCCTTTTAAACCAAATCTGGCATCCCTTATGAACACAAGATTTTTTTTCCTTCTTCTTCTTCTTCTGTGTAGGTCCTCTGTTCCACCCCTCTCTCTCTCTTGCCTGTCACTTGTCCGTTATTTGACATAATTGTGACACCTCCCCTTTACGAAATGGGGATACGCCCCTGCTACTCTTGATCTGACGGGGAATAGGGGAGGACGAGAAGGGTGGTAGGTTTGGATAAAAGCCTTTACATGATACATGTACGTTCAGGTCATGGTCGCGGTATGGAAAACAAGAGAATGAAGAGGGTGGGGGGGGGGGTGGGGATTTTGGTCTCGATGCACGCATAAAGCATGGACCTATATATACTAAAGGTTGGGCTGATATTTACTGGGGGTGGAGAGAGAGAGAGAGAGAGAGAGAACACAAAGAAAGAGTATTTATAGGTATTTGTTGAGTCATAATTTAAGGGGTATGATAAATTTATCTTGAACTCCTAATGGTTTGAAAAGAATTAAAAACTATCCTAATTCCAATACATGTATCTTTATCCATTCTATAGTATTATTCCGACCATTTCTCTTTCTTCAGAAGAGCCTACATATTGTCCTGAACTATTTTTCACATTTCAGAATTTCAGGAGCTGCCCTAAGCTTTCGACCCGTGACCCTCTGTAATCCTCTTTGATATTCCATAGCGATTATTGAGATATAACATGCACCGAGTGTGCTGTCACCATGGTAATTGAGCCCAAAGTCAAAGATGGAGCCGGGAGAATAGGAGGACCCAACATGCTGGTTCTAACGCTACCCCCCCCCCGCCCCCCATAATAGAACACGAACAGAAATAAAGTTCGTTGAGTATACACACACATTCAACACAGAAGACATATCGTTTAGAGGAGGTATGATATATCATCGGCTCAATGGTAGAGTAATGGATGTTCTATTTTTTTCATCACTATTTCATGAAATTATTTCATGTGATCTATTTGTTAATTTGTTGGCGAAAATTGCCTCAAATTGCTATGTTTCTGCGATAGGAGATAAACTTATCACTTTGTGATTTCATGAATCATTTAACTCGCCTCCAGGTCTCAGTAATAATTATCTGTTTCAAGACTCTGCAACCTTGCTCACATTACATAAATTGGTAATACAAATAGTTTTGTTTTGACCAATCATCAACGGAAGACAAGAGAACCTTGTACTTATTACGTAATAAAGACGAGCTACTATGAACGTGACAGATACGACACGTTTGGTCTAGTATTTCCTCAAAAGTGTCAGAACAAAATACAACCCCCTAGCTGATAACTAATAAAATATGATTCACCATCCTATCAGAAGTACCTTATGATAATCAATTTTTATTGTAAATTTAGTAAGAATCGGGTTGAGAGCCAGAAGGGCATTCAGCTATTAGGCCAACGTCCTTCTTGCTCTCCCTTAACTTTACAGTCTCAGCAAGACCATGAAGATGTTATGCATAACATATACAGAAACAGCAAGAATTGGCAGGCCCCTCAAACTTCGATAACACCCCCTCCCCCCTTCTCCCGAAAGAAATTTATGTCAGATGATATGTTGCGTCAAGTAACGTCTGGCTGGAATGCTCCCCAAGGAGTGGAGAATGTGCACACAATGTGTACGGGCAAGTATTGAATCCAATGACCGGGGTAATAATATATCTGTAAAGCGCTTAGAGACATTGTAGATATATTAAGTGCTATATTAAAGCGGAATATTTTTATTATATAGGCCTATAACAAGAAACTTTTACTTTTCAACCGGTGAAAGTTTAAAAGTGTAAACAGTTTACTTCTTGAGTTGGTTTGTTAGTGGGAACATTATGTTGGTCGCTCCCACTCATTTTGCTTTTCTGTCTGATAGTTCCACCGCGGACCCTACCACGGTTCCACAAGGTGTTATACCAGAGAACTGTATCTTTTGTTATGCTTGGCTCCGGTGTGGACTTTAGTGTTAACTGAATGAACACCAACCTTGATCTGTCTAGAGACATGCCACTTTATTATGTTAATAGCACCTTACACTGCACCGGTAGGGGAGAAATTAGTTATGTTCCTTTACTTAAAGTTATACCAACGGCCTGCATCCGACGTCGCACAGACAGGTAATGAACATTTCCCTCCCATTTAGTGGCACTTTCTTGTGAATCCATTAGCGCTGGGGACATTGTCAGGCAGGTCATGTGACCATTATTTTCCTATGTTTTGTCTACATTGCAGGTAAACAGAGCCACGGATCGAGAGCAATACAGGTGAGAGGGAGAGGAAGGTCGACTGAGAGGAAAATGGAAATACAAATATCAGCTCTGCGAACAGTTTACTATTCCAGTGTTTGCATTAGAGGTTGAAGGAGGAAGAGGATAGGCAATCGCGATTGTTTATTGTTAGAGAAGGTAATGTTTGGTTTGGCACTGGGAAATCCACGAGCGTGGTCGAAGAAAGACGCGCTGCGTTGACAGACAACGGCCTTATAGGGCAGGCGGCAAAACCAACAAGCACACCGCTGCAGCCGCTGAAAGCCGATCAATTATTAGTGGTGTGGTATAGAGCCAGGCAAAGTCACGGAAGTTCGAGAAGCTAACTGTTGTCTACTGTAGTGAAGTTTCAACGAATGGGGACATTCATTTTGATTGAGCGACTATAATAAGACCGAACCATATAATAACAACAAGAACAAATTTCCCCTAGCGGTTGTCAAGGACTTCGGTCTTGGAGAGCATCCCCACGCGTGCACTTTCACATTGGACTGCAATCGAATCGCACACCAGTACAGAGGAAAACATCTTGGTTCTAGTAACATCAACATCTACACATTATTTCTCGCAGTTTAGTTTAGGAGCCCAGATCAGAGCCAGAGGCCTATATTATTTTGTGACTGTGAAAAATACTTTTTGAGTACGGAGAATGGAAATGGATAACGAGTGTTAGCTGAGATGTGCTGCATAGTTCTATGAGGGACCCGTGACTTTTCATAGCTCTCTAGATCTATGCTCTAGTTCTACCACTAGATACCAAATCGCACACACGCTCCTATTGGTGAAGTCGGAGCAGCAAGTTGAGTGAGATCAAAAAGTGAGCTATTCGAATCATCAATTGGAACGCGATAACAAGAATTTTATGATTTCTCGTGTCTTCGTTCATCTAACTTCAGTCTTCCGTTGACTATCATTAGTACGTGACTTCCTCTGAAACTAAGTTAACTGTCCGATTTAAGTCGGTCCTTCGGATTTAATAAGCTCATTAATTTCGTCTGAGCACCGAAGCCAAAAAAGTACAACTGTTCAGATGTTCGTCTCTCATTGTCTTCTTTTAAAACTTTAAAGAGGAGATGATTTGCCCTATTAGCTAAATGCAACACTACATGATACAAACGGTTCGTCTGGGGCAGACGTTTTGATTCAATTTATGTGAGTCAGTAGAAATATACATGTGGCTCTGGCTCTAAAGCAAAACATTAAACAAAATCTTCAACTTTAGTGTTCTAAAGTTCTGAAGAAATTGCTCTGATTCTGAGCAAAATATTTAATTACGATGACTTGGAGCGTTGGACATTGGCGTATGCACAAGGTGCGTTTTGCATTCAAGACCGGGTTCATCGTAACGCTTTGTTTCTGCCTCGTCCAGCTCGTTTGGTTACCACGACCACCGTACCAACGTCGAGATGATGTCGCCATCCAGGGGGCATTGAAAAGGAAAGCCGACGTCATCGACTACTCGTCTATTCAGGCTCTGGATTCGAGCCCCGTCGCGAAGTCGACAGGACAAAATGGCGCCCAAAGAAAACTGTCGTCGGAAAGTGAGGCCGATCAGTTCCCGCCAAATTTTGGACAGCAGAGGCCTGGGAGATTTAATAATGGAATAAATCAGGATGTTGGATCTGCTCGATTTGATAGGAAGTTAGAGAACTCGCGTGTTAGTTTTGATATTCCAGCTGTACTCACCAATGGTCAAGAAACAGAAATGGAAAGGAATTATCATAGGCGATCGCCAGGAGATAAACTGAAAGTAGAATTCGAAAGGTTTCAAAATCATAAAAGAAAGACAAGACTGCAGCAACAAAAAGGTACGTGATATTTCACTTGCTTTCTTCTTTTGTTTGCTCAATATTCTACCTCGTTTGCAGCGAAAGTCACATAACTTTGAAATCCCAGTCTTTTGTGTTTATCTATTTGATTTGTTTATCTTTTGATGTTTATTGGGGGGAAACCCTCAATGACCTAAGCTTCATGAGAGGAAAGGGGGGGGGGGGGGGGCAACATAAAAGAAATAGGAGAAGTTTCATTTAAAATGATGTAGTTACAAACACAGTTACAAATGAACCTAAAGGGCAATCACACCCTGATATTAAAGGGCAAGTCCACCCCCAAAATAAGTTATTTTAAATTGAAGCAGAAAAATCAGACAAACTAATCAAAATAAGTTTCTGCAAAATCGGATAACTAATAAGAAAGTTATGAATTCTTAATGACATAAAAAACTTTGAAATCACAAGAAAAATTGGCAACTCACTCATGAGTCTGTGAAGTTATTGCTTCACTATCCACTAATTGTTTTCTTTATATTGATAATACAAATTTTCCATTTCCCCCCCCCCCCCTAAGAATCTAATTTCTTCACACCAGCATCCAAGTTATATTGATAGCAATATGTTTTTATGTGGGTGCACAAATATAGAGTTTTTTTCAGTTAAATCATGAAAAATGTGAAATTTGATAACTATTAATAAAAATCAATAATTATGAATATATAATATCCAGGAAATAGTATCAATTCTTCAAAGTTCATAAAAGATTTTGTGAAATGTCATGCACGCGATATCATACAAATCATTTAACCTGGGCAGATGCATGGGGAAATCAGTTTTGGGGGATAAACGGGGAAATTAATGGGATTAAAATATATAAAGCAATTGCTGAATAGTGAGGACATGACGTCACAAAGTGATAACCAAATTGGCAATTTGTGTAGGGATTTCCATTGTTACATACTTTTTCATACTTTTTCAAAAATTCATACCTTCCATATTCCGATTTCACTCAAATTTGTTTTGCTCTGCTTCTCTTGTTTTTCTGCATCTATTAAATGCAAATTATTTTGGAGTGGTCTTTAAGTTGGTTTTGATTGAAGTTTTGTAAGCTATTTAATACCGAAGAATGTAGGTCGTATTCCTGTGTTATCATTTCACTGTGGAGGCGTACTGCACACTGCACTGTATGTTTCTTTTGTGAAGGACTTGTTGTAATGCCACCATTCACAACATTTCGTACTTCAGACAGCAGTAAATCATCGTATGGTTATACGCTCGCGAACAAAAACCCTTGAAACGAAAATATAAAAATTTGTAGTGAGATTCTTTAGAGAGATTTATTGCTGGAGCCTTGATAAAATTATGTGACTTTGTTATATATTCATATATATCAATTCACAACATTTCGTATTTCAGATAGCAGTAAATCGTCGTATGGTTATACTCTCGCGAACCAAAACCCTTGAACGAAAAAAGAATATTTTGTAGTGAGATTCCTTAGAGAAATTTATTGCAGGAGCCTTGATACAATTATGTGAATTTGTTATATAAATTCATTGCATGAATAGATGTGTAGATTTTACCCAGCGCTATCAACAAAGCGTTTTATAATTTTCCATGGGGATTTCTTCAAATTCAGGAGAAAAAAATACTTGACAAGTATCAAAATGCAACGATTTTATTTTACAATTTAGGTGAAGTGGAAAATATCCATGTATTCTCCTTGTGTAGGCGTATAACTGGCTGCACATTTTTAGACAAGGATTTTCCTCACGGTTTTGTTCACCCAGGTCAAGAAGTTGAAAAGAAGTTGAAAAAGATTTTTGTGGTATTTCTTAATTAACAATCAATTGTAGGATAAACTTGAAGGAACAACTGAAGGTATTGTATGTACTATGTAGGTCTATGGAAATTTGTTTTTAATTCTTGAACGAGTTATAGAGAAGGGGAAAACATCTTGAAACACAATACGCCCTGTATTGTTCCTTTCATTTTAAACTTTTTAGCGACGAGAAGGCTTTAATGTTTAATTTAAAGAGTGCGAAGTTTCTTATCTAAGGCTGGAACGTCCAGCAAAATCGAATTAGGAGTGGAAAGGTTAATCTGATAAGCTATAATGGAGCGTAACGAGATGAAAATTGGAACCATACTGACTCTCTTGATTCAATCAATGGTGCAAGTATTCGTGTGGGTGTAGCCGAATTCACACCTTCACTCGCCTATAAACACTATATGGGGAAACACTTCACACCCGCAAATGTAGCCTGGGTTGTTCGGATGTGTGGGGTGGAATGGATTTGGACATTCGGGGGGGGGGGGGGTATCCCCCCAGTGGCGTATCCATCAAAGGATGAAGCTGGCCGATGACCACCCCTCAAACCTTCATGAAAATGACGATGATAATAACCCTTCGTTTCAGAGTAATCACACTGCACTAAGAATCGAGCTAGAGCTAGAATGCCCTCTGCACACGAGGCGTCATTTTGCTGACGTAGGACTGCGTCAAGAACTGGCGCAGCCTTTGACGCATCATGTGAGGGTGATAACTGATATCGTACAGGAACTAGATGCAAAAGGTTAAGTGAAGCGTGTTCCTTGGTGAAACTCAATTGACTTTGAATTACTGACGTTCCATAAGTTACTATTTCCCTTAATAGGTTTGATTAGCGCAAACAAAAACGCAATCGAAACGATGGCTTATGCGCGACGGGCATACCAAAGCGTTAATCAAACCAGAGAGGTGAGACATTATGTCTCACCTCCCTGATCAAATCAATCTAGCTATGCAATGTATGCAGACTCATCATTCCAAATATTCAAAGCAGTCGTGTTTTTCATAGATTGACCCTGCTCCCTTTACGTCTTCCAATTTATCACCCTCCTAATCCTTATTTAATTTGTCTGGCAACAAGAGTGGACAGGGATGAGTTGCTCATTGAATTTTTTTTTCTTCAAATCACGACACATATTTTATTCTAGTAAAAGATAAATTAGCCCCTTTTGTATTCCAATGTTTTGAAGTGCGCTGTATATATATTTTTAATTTGATTTCAACAGACGCTTGAAAAGATTCCCAATTGTTTTTATTAAGTAGTTTGCTCGTGGTAGAATCGTTACCTTGCTGCCCAGATACTCAAAAAATTATCTGGCTGTTGTGGCGTTTTAAGCACTTAACCGTTTCAATTTCATCTCATCTGTATTTGAACACGGTAACTGGCTTTTACAGCAAAAATCTTTCTCTTTAGGAAAAAAGGCCACTATAAATTCATTTTAAGCACTCCGTCTGGGTAAAGACTAAAGAGAGAATCTCCAAAATGTTTCAAAATCATGATTTTTATTCGGTCGGGCATTTATAGTTCATGTGCCAACGCTCTAAAGGGCAATCCCCGCCCCCATGGAGACACACATCACATGCAAACATACAAATATTTTGCACCCCGACCTGAGTGTCGGATACAATTGATTCTGGCAGGTATTTTTCATGACCTAGATCGAGATAACGAAATGAAATAAATCATTTGATCAGGGGGATTCACTTCATAAACATTATTTTGGCAGGCAGTTTTGGAAGAAAAGGGTACAGCCGTACAGGCTCGTTAAAAAAACTTTTTATTCTACTGGAATTGAAGTCACCTCTTACAATGGAGGGTCTTTTACTGGAGGGTAGGTGTTGTCGCTTGCCCGAATATCAACTTCCAAAGTTTTTGATTTTGAGAGCGAGCGAGTATTTTGACAATAATCTTTTTGTATAAGAGTTAACATGAAATGTTTATGATAAACAATAAAGTTACGTATACAATCTAAAAAAAGAGGAGACACCTCTCCCCCGCCCCGCCACCCTCGGATCAATGATATTGCTTACACATCGCCACTCCAGACAATAATCCTGATAGATGAGAATAATTATGGCAGTATGGAGACACTAATCATTGTCACTATTTGCAAACTCGAGCTGATGAGGATACGTTGTCTCGGTCTATCTCATGTCTATTTACATTTCGGGAACATAATCTTCTTAAAGTGTTTTGATGATGCAAGAGTTTACTCAGTCTTCTTGATCAAATTATTTTTAACTGATCTGACTCGGCCGTCTCAAAGATTTATTCCAGGAATACGTACAGATTATTAGATATTATGCAATACAGTTAATCACTGCCGAATCTGGAAGGGGGCGGGGGCTCGGGCTGCAGCGACTCACAAAAAACTGTATTTGCCTTTGCTACACAATTCAAAGTTCCAAACTACAAACGTAAAATATTATCAAACACACCCATTATTAAACCATGTTCAATCACGGAGCCCAAAACGTATGTTCACGATCTGTGTTTCACAAAGATCCTAAGTTGAACTCATCTTTAAGTTGGACTTAACAATTATGGAAAGCCATTAGCATCTTTGAAAATATTTTGGGAACGTTATTTCATAAATGCATAAAATGTTGATTCAAATCATTCATATTTTCTATTATCAATGAGATTCATGTTCTTGATGTGGAATATATAAAAAGTCTAAATTACTTGCATTTTCGCTTTTGAATATATTATTTTAAGGCTACAAATGGCTGTCCATAATATTTAAGTCCAACTTAGAGATAAGTTCGACTTGGGATCTTTGTGAAACAACCCCTAAACTATTAAACTTCACCTTTCCTCGTCCCTTGCCAATCATCTTTCAAGTCCACAAGGGGTGAAATGTCACTTGTTTGTTTTATATAAAAACACGTACGGCTACTGACAGGCAATTACGAAAGTCATCACTCGTCGCAATCCGGTCGTACCTCCCGATGGAACAGTTCAAAACTGATCGAATCTCCCCCACTATTCTAATGCTATGTATTTCGTTTAATTCTAAAATTAATGGGCTGTAATTTCTTTTGTAAAATTGAACGTTGAAGTTGATGTTTAATACCGTTTTCATTCATGGGTTCATATTGCGGAAGTAGGCTTTCAAATATTGCTTATTGGGGATAAATCCTAATTTCCTTAGATTTCGGATTTATGGAACATTGGCGTATCCAGAAATTGACCGGCAGTGCATACCATTCAAGTTGTATTGCTGTTTTATGGGCATTCAAACATTGGAGGGGTCGGTCGGCTCGCCAATTTAGGTCTTCCCCTCCCTCATTCTTTTTCTCCCCCTACCCTACTCCCTCTCCGGGCCCTCCCCTCTCTTTCTCCATCCCCTCTCTCTCTCTCTCGGTCTCCCTTCTCCCTCCCTCCCTCTCTTTCCCTCTCTTTCTCTCTCCACCCCACTCTCCCTTTGCCTCATTCCCCTTCCTCTCCCTCACTGCCCTTTCCGCCATATCTCTCAGCCTCTCATTCTCATCCCTCCCATCTCTCCCCTAAACCCCCCTCTCTCTCTCCCCCTCCCCTCCTTCGACGAATAATATTTGCTTCTCCCTGTCACTTTCATTTGACTACACACAATATCTTGAGACGTTATTGAAGTATACAACCCTCTAGAGTGGTACTCATATATGCGATACAATGACAGATCTTGTTAGCGTTGAAAGTGAGGAAAATAAAAATTGCTTTGAAATATAATCGGGTAGAAGATCTTGTACCCCACATGGGAGTGTATCGATATGAGGCAGGATGCCCCTTTTTCAGGGGGTCTTTTGTTTCAATGACACCAGAGGTCAATAATGATTTTATCAAACTACACACACCCTCATTTTGGTTCAATGTAAAGGTAACGATGCTTGGTGTTTATTATAATATAACACGTGATGACCATGATGGCATTTGAACCTACCTCCAAACGTCGTGCAGGAACCATTGTACAATGTACTGACTATTTTCTTTCCTCATAATAGATTCAATTTCTAGACCTTTAACAGTGACTAGCTCACAATTTTCCACAATCTGTAATAGTACAGTTGATAAAACAATATTAATTATTTTCTTTGACCCATCATCAAATTTGGATATTTATTTGGACATTTAAAGGGGAAGTCCACATTGATATTAAGTTGGTTTCAGTAGAAGCAGAAAAGTGAGAGAAACAGGTCACTGAAAGTTTGAGCAAAAACCCATTAAAGGCCGTCACCACTACTGGGCAAGAAGGGATTAGACCACACAGAGAGCCATCGAGGTCACTGTGACAGGTGGCTATGTCATTAACTCAGCTCTCATTTAACATAAGAAAAAGAGGATCATGGGGGACCAACAGGCACCGATTGGGGAAGTTTTGTATATAGAGGGAGCAAGTAGCTACAAGTAGGACAGTGTGCCTTTAAAGGCAATGTTGATGAGGCGTAGCATATAGACCAACTAAACTCAACAACACTTCTACGATTGTATTGGACAAATTGAGACACATTGACACACGGACAAAGTGAAAAGGAGGCGAAATAATGTTTATACCTCGTTAAAATGGACGAAGTGCTATTAGACTAATTGATATTAGACCAAATGGGGTGAGACGAATCGGTATTAGTCCAAATGGCAATTTTCTCTACAGATATCATACAGGTTTAATGCTGATGAAGCGTAGCGTAATATATATTGACCGTACAGATATCCATGACATTGACCTTGTCTACGGGGTTCCACTTTACTCTGTATCCAGACTTCGTGGGAACTCTACCCTATACCTCCCCGTCAAAGTAGGACTACACCATGGTATTATAGCCTCTTGTTCAAATAGAGTCTTTATCTCTTTTGATAAAATGATTTAAAATATCCTAGTACATTGTACATGTAATGTTCTGTCACTGCGCCGCCAATGGTATAATATTAAAGGATATTAATCCGTTGCAAGTTTAGACATTTATCCTGCCGAAAAAATGCCCGAAACGATAATTCTTTGAATTAAGTCCGGTATTGATAATGTAAATATTGGCATTAAACATGTATAATGTTTTTTAAATTGAATAACACATAATATGCGAAATGATGGTGTACTCAAGTAATAATCCCCTTTTACTTTTGTAGCCATGTAGAACATTTGCATCTTTTTGAAGCTTCTAATTTAAAGTGACGTCACTAGTGAATTTTGTTTGAGACATTCCCCTCCTTCTCACACACTCTCTCTCCCTCTCTCTATATCTCCCCCCTCTCTCTCACTCTCTCTCTCTCTCTCTCTCTCTCTCTCCAAGAGGAGGCGCTCGGGGGGGGGGGGCTGGAGGGGCCCAAATGCTCCCTATTTTTCAAGTTCTCCTAAAGCTCCCCTTTTTCAATTCAGATTAGTGCCTATTTTTCTTTCAAAAGGTGCCCCTTATATTTTGACAAATGTCCCTTTTCCTGTGTAATGAATGGCCCTTTTCACTCTTTACAAGTACCCTTTTTAAACTTATGTTAAGTGCCTATTTTATTTTCACACGTGCCCCTTTAACTTTCTAATAAGTACCCTTTCCATTACTTACAAATGCTCCCTTTTCACCCTTGACAAGTGCCCTTTTCCCGTGTAATAAGTGCATTTTTCCTTTCTAAGAACTCCCCCTTTAATCGGTGATGAGTGCCCCTTTCAAGGTATATTATGCCCCTTTCTGTGAAAAGCAGTATAGCCGGGATGGGGGGCACAATGCCAACAATTTGATGAGAACGAAATGCTCTTCTTTTAGAAATTTAATCGTGCCTGTTTTCAAAGCTATCAAATGTTCTCTAGATAATTATTTATAAGAAGTTTGCCACTTTAACACACATTCTACTCAATTTGTAAGAGATGCATTATTCAACCTATCATCCTTTAAACTTCATGTCTCTTTGAGCCTCATGTCCTTTTGAACTTCATAGAATGCCAAGGGAATCAATTACCCTGTGTTCAAGGATATAAAGGTTTAGACAAACTCAAGGCAACTACATTTACAATACCAATTGTCATTCATGTGTAAAAGACTGAGATATAATTACCATTCATGGTATGACAAGAGTTTGCTATTTCTCTGCTCTCTCCTTCTCTCTCTCTCTCTCTCTTCCTTTCTCCCTCTCTCTCTTTCTCTCTCTCTCTTGCTCTCTCTCTATCTCCCCATAATATGCTACCACTCTTTACCACTCTTTAAAAAAAAAAAAACCTCTAATTGATAGCATACACATCCCACACTTTCATTTCTCATATCAATCCAATGCAATTATAAAGCTTAAAGGTATTACAAAGTTTTGGGAAATTTCAAAGAATGGGTGGATAGTGATTCTTTACAATTTTGATATATTTGGATGCCCCTGTGGATGTATTAAAAACACCAGAAATTTCTGCTTTCGAGAAAAGATTTACCGGTGCTCCCGGTAAATTTTGATAAATTTCAAATAGCTCCTACGGCCGTACAATGGTAGCTGCGACCATGAAAATCTCAGAGTATGTAGTTGTATATAATTTCCGAACAAGAATAGCTAATCGGTCGATTTTAGTCAATAGACATTGTATAGTTTAATTAATATCTTGACCTTGAGAGGGAGCTATTCAACGTAAAGTGTTTATTATTTATAATTTCATAACTTTAGAGTCGATTTCGACCGCGACAACGATCACTGAATTTTGTAGGATCGTATATGCTTCCAATGTGTCCATTTGAATCAAATTCATTACCCCATACCAAAACTTTGCATTACCTTTAAACAAATTACAAAAATAAGTTCTGACCTTGTGACAATTCATGGTTAGATCTTGGTTAGTAAGGCATAATCGCAAACGAAACGGAATTACGATTGTAGCCTATTTATTCGCATCGGATGTATGGTTCACAGTCTGTATAATCTCTACCCTGAACATATTATTCTATCCCATTTTACAAATGTACGAGGTAGGAATTAATGTTTAATAGACAGTAGGTTACACATTTGTTGATTCAGATTTTACGTGTACTATTAATTTTCCTTCATTTTTTCTTCCTCCATTGAATATATAACACCTTTAGTCTTGGGCCAGGAAGACGTTAGGTCTTAGTTAAAGTAGTTTAATTAACACCATTCTGTCTTCCAACAAAACCTTATTAACGTAAAAGGAGAATCATTGAATTTGTATGCTTGATTTTTTTTTCTTCTTGTAACGGGAGAGTGGTTGTAGTGTAAAACGAAAAAAGAACGTGAAAAAGATGTTTAACCCTTCTTAAAATTAATAGAGGATTCCAATCTATTTCAGTACAACGAAACCTTTCATTTTCTGTTCATAAATGTAACGGTTACTCTTTCAAAATGTATATCCCATGCAACTTATCAGTAATTAATCGTACTTGTCTTATAAATATATGCCTACATGTATTTTTAAATTACATTTCTGAATTTAATTCTAGGCGAGCCTGAAGATGACACACATCAGGTGTTTGTACAAGTCAACAGAACCAGAGCAATATCGGCGCTTTTCGACGATGAGCACGACATCTCTAAAAACAGACATGATTTATCCGGAGTTAATCGAGAAACATTTTACAAAAGGACTCTACCATTTGAAGATCCGGGTTATGTCTGGAGGGACGATGGGCTAGGAGAAAATGGGAAGGGTGTGGTGATTGCCCCTGAGGATAAGAATGTGGCGGATGAGCTATTCAAGAAGCACCAGTTCAATGTTTTTGCCAGTGATCAGATAGCGTTGAATCGGACGCTTCCAGATCATCGTCCTCCAAGGTAAGATAACCACGCCCTTGACCACACCCCCATGCCCACACCCCATGCCCATATCCAACCCATCGTGTTCCAGACCCCAGTTAATCGCCTCATGGCCTCCTCTGACTTTACCACACCACACCACGCCCTTGCCCAACCCTTTTTCCCTTGTTGACTCAAACGTATCGTGCCCCACACTCAACACACCAATCGTTAATCCCTAACCCTTAAACCGCCCAGACCCTATCTTGTCACGTCCCTTGACCACACTTCACCACTATCTTTGACCCTCAGTTAAGGTCCAGACTCAAGCCCACCACGTCCCATGGCCCCTCAGCCCCTGACCCTACTATACTGCACGCCCCATGTCCACACCATATTCCTCAGTGGCGGATCCAGGGGGGGGGGGGGCCCGGGGGGCCTGGCCCCCCCCCCCCCTTGAGAAAAAAAAAATCATGTAAAATCACGTGATTTTTACCTTTTTGGGGGGTTGGGCCCCCCCTGGCGCTCAAGGGGGGGGGGGGTGCAAATTTTAAAATTTTCGATGACCAAAAAAAATGATGTGCTCACTACCCCCCCCCCCCCCCCCACTGAGTGACTTCTCGGCCGGAGCGATTTTCAAATTTTCGGGAGCAAAAAAAAAAACACCTTCACCCTGCCCGATCACGCTCTTTGACACTTTTTATTTTAAATTTGACGACAATTTACGTCAGACATGTATTGACGTTGATAAAAATGGCTGGATTGGCGAGTGTACGTAATGAGAAAATTGTATACACTGAATTGCTAACAGTTTCGGGCACTTTTATCCGATTTAATTTTTCCGCTTGATGTTGATTTTATCAATAATAATGAAAAACAATAATAGAAATAAAATTGAACTCGTAAATGATGGAAGAGTAATTCAGTATAATCCTATAAAATCGTCCCTTACAAGCGCCTTTCGTGTAGCAACCTGTTTCACCGCGCTCCTACTCTATTTTTCAACCTCCCTTTTCTTTCTAATAATTTCTTCGACCATTTTATCGTCCTTCCCGACGACCCAGGTGCCGTATGTTTCGATATCGTCACGACCTACCCAGAGCTTCAGTCATCATCGTTTTCCACAACGAGGCTAAGAGCGTGCTCCTTAGAACGATCTGGAGCGTCATCGTACGATCACCGAGACACCTTCTGGAGGAGATCGTGATGGTCGACGATGCCAGTAGTCTTGAAGGAGGTAAAGGACCGATTATTTTTAAGACTGTATACTAAATTGTAAATGCTGTAGGTTACATTAACGAGTTCCATAAGGTCCATCAAATTGCTATTATGTAAATGAAAGCCTGGCGACCAAATGATAATTGGTTTGCAATATTTTTGGATAATTATCATAAGCTCATCCTAATATTGTAAAACAGAGTTGTTGTTTTTTCTTTACGCAGGTGGACCAAATTTCTTAAGATTCATGCCGCGAAATAATGAAATCTTATCACTGAATTTGGTAAATATTCAAAGGCTTCCTGCCATTAAAATGGCAATCATTAAAGGTTCTAACTTATTTCGAAAGAGCAGTGAATCATGAAAGTTTGAGGAATATTTCGTTGATCACACTGTATTGGTCCCTTCGGAATTTACTTCCCAGCCGGTCAAATCGAAATCTTTAATATTGACCATACTCATTATTTTAACCGTCTCTTTGCATTTGATGTGAAACCGCTTAAGGAACTGGGTCTTATCAAGGAAATGTTTTCTTGGTCAGACTTTTCCGTTAACTTCCCTAATTATGTTATCGTCATGCACATGGTTAATAAGATGTATTGAAATAGCAGTGACTTTCCCATAATGAAAGGAAATTACAACCATGTGTCCAGTCCCAGGCTACTGCAAGTACTGGTCAGATTGATTTCAATAGAACGCGACATGTCTGACCTTCCGGCTACTTTACAAATGACCAGGGCACTCCGGACACAACCTTTCAGATATAAAATGACCCTTGACAAGGATAATTATGATGACCCGTTGCATGTTTCTTAAAGAGACCTCATGGCAATTTCTGTGAGGTCGTTTCATGCTCGGACGTTTAGATATTTCCTTCTTTAAAAAAAATATATGTCAAGAACTTTTGTACTTTGCTACGGACTTTATATCGTCAAGTATATGGTTAGGGTTAGGGTTAAAATTGAGTTTTGCACAAAACTATTTCTACCTGACTACGTTTATTTTAATTCTTCTAAATGAACGCCGTTTTACTCGTCAACCTGCCATTTGGAAGACGTTGTTATTATTGTAATCCCTTTCTTTATATCAGGATAGGAAATCCTTCATCATCACACCTCTGATTTTAAATCATCATCATTTTTTTGTTGTTCTACAGAAGATTGGTATAGGGGCTGGCTCGAAGATTACATCTCCCATCTTCCCGTACCTACGCGGTTGCTGCGCATGCCGCATCGTAGCGGAGTCGTAGGGTCCCGACTCGCAGGAGTATCGGCAGCAAGTCGTAATGCTACCGTGCTTGTCTTCCTGGACTCGCATTGTGAATGTACGGAGGGATGGCTGGAACCGCTCTTGGACTGCATCAATAGAAACAGGTTTGTTTGATAAAACAGAGAAATGAAAAAGTATAGAAATCTTCCGAGTTGGGAAGCAGGTTGGGATAGCTGTGTCGAACTCTTAGAACACACTGGAAGCAGATCGGGTTAGCTCAGCAGAACCTGTATGTAGGGTACTATGGAAATAGATCGGGATATAATCTGAGAAACAAACCACTATAAACCTCCGCTAAACGTGGCAATGGTTTGGGGGAAGAAATCGAGATAGACCTGTACAACTTGTAAATAATATACGAACCGAATGGGGAGAACTCTGCGCAACTTGTTGATATTTAAGGATACAATCGGGGAAACTTCATAAACTCGTCGATAATTTACGAAACATATTAGGAGATCATGATAAAAGTTTGGAAACAACAAACTGGGATATCACTTAATAATTGGGGAAACAATTTGGGAAAGGTCGGCACAAATCAGAGATCATTTGGGAACTCGATTGTTATTGGTTTAGTCTATATACTGTATATACCTCGCGGGATTTTGATAAGTTTCGAAATAAATCGAGATATCTTTGAACATGTTTGTTGTTTCAAACACTCCTAGTGTTAAAACGATTTGAAACGTGTTAAACTGAGCTGAGTTCTTTACAACCCTTTTAGGAAAAATGCAAGATAACAGGCCTCTCTTTTTAATGAAAATCTGTAGTGAAATTAGTGAAAATTCAAAGCAATAATAGTTATACTCAGTTCAGGGATCGTTTTCTTCATTTTCTTATGTTTCTTCCCTTTTCTCCCTCTTCAGTACTCGAGTCGTAAGCCCTGCTATCGACTCTATCAGTGACACGGATTTCTCGTATACCTTCATCAGAGGGATAGCCCGGACTGGAGGCTTTAGCTGGTTCCCAGAATTCATGTGGACACATGCACCACAGAGGGAGATGAAAAGGGTGTGGCAGGATGCTGCAACACCATTGAGGTGAGGATGCAATCCGGTCCCAGTCTGACGTGTCTGAGATGGATGGAATAAAATGATGTTGAAAGACATAAGGATGCGATCAGAGAGTATTTTGTAGAATGCAGACTGTTTCAGATGGACACATGACATGTTTAGCAGAGAGAGAGAGAAAGAGTGAGAGGTGGAGACAACAAAATTGGGAGCAAGGGTGAGGCACGATGGCTCAGTGGTAGAGCAGAGGTCTCGTAACCAGAAGGTCCTGGATTCGACACCAATTCGATGAGCTAGTGCCCTATGGTAAGGCATTAATCCTCATTACTAAGTCCCTCTGAGAGGAATTAAAGCTGTTGGTCCCCTTGCTGCTTACAAGCATATACATGCTTTCTCAGTAGTCAGCTAAACAAACCAACTAACCAACCCTCAACTTAATAACGAGCATGATTTATATTAAGTTCATATCAAAATATGATTCAAATTATAGATGTGTTCCAGATAACACAGAAGGGGGAGGATAGGGCGTAGTCGACGTGAGATGTGGGGTTCATTTGATAACTGGATAGCAGAGTCTGACTACAAGGTCTGACTGTTACTTAACCTCTACACTGGTATTGCATACCATCTTTCATTTTGTTTGTTTTACTGTCTTTACATAATTCATGTAATGAAATACAAAAATACCATGACATTTCAGTTACATTGGTGATACTTCTCTTTAGTTTCATTGGATATCATGACTAAAAGCAGCACAATTGCCTATTTTGAGGAACGCCAGGGACAATAAAGGATCTGGAAAAGTAGTTGGGCGATCGAGGATGATGTTTGAACTTTCCTGCAGGCGGTCTGCTTGTTGAGGTTAATTTAGAGAACATCGGAAACAAGCGTGGATTAAGATGTCTGCTTCGCTGTTCTCTTGAAGATCTCGAGGCATCTCCATGGTCATGACCCTTGGAATTGTCTTCTCCAGATCTTACTCACTCATCACGTCATGTCACGTGATCCGTCAAGGAACGAAACCTAGCTGGGAATAGAAAAAATGCAAACACATATGAAAACATGTGATCTCGATTTTGTAAGTGGTATGCAGCATTAATATTTATTCTGTCGCTGCTCTCAGCTTCTGAGTTTATTCGCTCTATTTATGATGAGTGGCAGTGAATATTGGGAAAGGGGGTCTTACAAGAAAGCAACAAGGGTGGAAACTCTAAATTTTCAAACCAGGAGATAACTCCTGCACATTTTTTTTAAACACACACACACACACGCGCGCACACACGAATTGACGAAATTTTAAATTATGTATTTTAATTCATGATAATTTTTAATGTATCAAACACAAACAGATTATTAGTGATTTTATCCTTTATAGGGGTGTCTTTGGGATCTAAATCTACTGCCGTGGGACTTATTTTTGTTTGTACTTAACTTAAGGTGGATAAACCTGAAGGGGTTTGCGCCTACCCCCTACCCCCTCCCATTCCTCACCGACCCCATTCAGTACTTACTCCCTTCCCTTATGATATCTATAGCAGATTGATCTTCAATAAAGCAATGTCTCAAACCTCCCCGGATGAAAATAGCCCCCCTGGCTCCCCGGCCGGCTAGGTCGAAGCACCCTATAATCCTTGAAAGATTTCCGCTGGATAAACCCACTAGTGATGGACAGACTATTTCTGCTTCCGTATCCCGACACCCATGGTATCCTGACCAAAGGTGACGTCGAAGAGAAAATACTAACACCTTATGATTGCTATTATGCAATATGACATCTTTGCTTCGAGGGACGTCAATTACAATATACTACAATTTTTATTGTTATTGTGACATAACATCCTTGCTTAATAGAGGGACGTTGAAGAGAATATTCTAATACACGAAAATCGTTGTTTATGACGTCCTTGCTTCTAGGGACATCGGATAGAACTGTTACAGTATGAGTGTTCTACTCAATTACCGACATCCTTGCCGAGAGGGACTTCGAATAGATAATACTACACTGTACAGTATAATGACGCAATAACTGATGGGCTGTTTTGCGTGTTTCGTTTGCTAATTAAGTTCAGAGACATGGCGATGAAAGAGGTCATTATTTCACACTTAGAAGCTTATTTCTGTGATGATATAATAGGCCTACATGGATTGTTTAATTTGAAGGACTAAAATGAGGTACACTCAATGTAAAGATGACCCCAAAGTTTGTACTTGGGTTGAGCACGGCATGTTACTGATAAAGGAAATCATAAAACGTCTGTGTTTATGATTTACATTTTATGTAAACAAATTATGACATATATTTTGGTGTTCTTTCAAATAATCAGATCGTTAAAGACAGATTTATTACGTGTTTGTTTATAAGAATGTAATATATCATACTGTTTTATCCAGGGCAATGTCGGATGTGTCTCCAACTTGTTATCGTAAACTGTAGGTCCATGATATCTGGTAGACTATATTTATTAAACAAACCTAAACATGGTGGAGGGCTCGGCGAGTTAAGATTAGGGAGGAGGGGGTAAAAAGGAAAGATCACACTGGATGTCTAAACATTGATTTCATGATTCACACCAGAAAATATTAGAATTATAAGAGGCTTCGTCTGACCATGTTTAATCGGCAAGGATGGGGTAGGGATGTCGGAACGAAGTTCCCAACAGATTTGCCAAATTTGCCCAACTATACCACCTCTACTCCCTTCCCAATAAATAATAATGGATGAATGATAAGTATAAATAACATTAAGAATAATGAAATAGATGAAATAAACTGACTAATATTACGACATCGTTTGTTTCTATCCGACAAAGATGGAGAATAGATGTTTTGTGTGTCCGTATGTGTGTGTGTGTGGTGGGGGGGGGGGGGGGTCACAACCCACACCCTCTATTGACGCCCCTGTGTATCATGGCAGGCACCTGCAGAAACAGGAAAGATGAAGACAGATCATCATCACGAAAAGAGGGAGCCAAGCCTATCTCCACATCGCCAGGATCAAAACATATTTTGACAGCGCCGGAGAAATGCGAGCTAACATAGCCACGTGCAACACACATTCGATCAGTGCCGAGATGTATAAATCCGACATAACATCTGCTAAACATTTGGCTTAATCTGAGAAAAACATTCGACTGGATTCCCAGCCTCTTGTGAGGCCTGACATGATGTGACATTGTATATCCTCCTCCGATGGAGTCAGGGGCGGTAAAAGGACATTTTCTAATGGGGGGGGGGGGGATGGGCGCAGGACAAAATTTGCCGACAAGACTTCAGATTTTTGACATTTTTTCTCGCTTCTCTGCAAGCTCTTGAGATTGAAGTAGGGCCATCGCTACGCCACTTTAAATCAAGAGGGTGGATTCCTAAGACCAAATTTTGAACCTAAGCCAAACATTAGCCAACAAGCTGTATAAAAAAAAGGTTCTCAGATTTTCTAACTTTACAACAAGGGTAGAAGGAAAGCGATCTTAATTGGTTTTAATTTCACCGACAGAGGTTCGAAATTTGTTAATTAGGGTATTTCTCCAGTCTTTCCGACACATTTCTATTTTTTTTTTTAATCGGGTGGCGCAGTCTCACCCCTCCCCCTGGCGACACCCTGGATACGATTTGAAGACAGACGACAATCACGTTTTAAAAACAAGCATGTCTAACATGCTGACAGCTAGATGAGGATGCATGTGAAATTTCTTGAGCATTCGTACATGCCCTATCAGTTTGAATGTTGTTTGCTAATATAAGCTTCAGTCTGTACGCATTAAAGCGGATTAAAGATAATATCCATCATGTCGTGGAATCAACCGTTTTCTTAATATCTCCTTGACAATATTGTCAATTCAATGTAGTTTTTAAAGCAAATGCCAATTATCAATGACAATTTAGAGTCGTTCAACTCTTAGTTAAGTATTTCAAGATAATTGTTTGAGTAATATAGGCAAAGGCATTGTTCAATTTACTGTGCTCAGTTTTTTTGTTTTTTTTGTTTGGTTGGTTGGTTGGTTGGTTGGTTGTTATTTCTTGATACATAGTTTGACTGATTCATAGTGCGTTCACATCCTTAATTAGTGGAACCACATTGGGAGAAGCAAACAAAGAATTACAATTTGTAGCTCTATTTACACAATTGTTAAAGATAGTATGCCTCTTTTAACGACACCTATATGTTACTGACTGATAATTTAAGAACGTGATTTCATACATGTTAGTTATGTTCCATAAATCAGTTGATTCATTTGATATCTGATTGATTTGATTGATCAATTTATTTCTCTTCATGGTCTTTTTTGAGATTTACTTTACGAAGTAATAACTTGACAACTAAATAAACAAATTATATAATTGATACATTATAAAAGTAAAAGAAAAGTAATTACTTTTAAGTAGTAACATGCAAAAGTCATAAAGAAGGATCGCCCTGTACGCGGATCATGAAGGGAATGAACATGGCGAAGGCGTGAAATTCTTTACAAAACCTAATGACTACTATTATATTCAAAAGAGGAAAAATGGGTGGATATTGGCTTGATTTGGTTGATCTGTTTTCAGACATTATATTTGTCACATATCTACATAACGCACAAGTCAGAATTCAAAGTAAAATCGTCATTCCGCACGATATATACAGGTAGCAGTACATCTTTGCGAAAGAAAATAGCAATGTCTTCTTGAAAACGTAGGATTAAGACAAGTATATGATTCAGGCAAACAAGTAGGATTACTAAGCAGCGTTAGAAGATTTAAAAGCAGCTAACATGAGTCATTTATGGATTTCTACTTCAGAAGATGTATTGATTGATATCTCACAGAAGTGAAGGTTTTTTTAAAGGTACATGTCACTACAGGGCGCCGTCTTATAAAGAGTTGATATTAATCGCAACTTATTTGCGATTGATATCAATCGCAACCGTGTACATAAGAGATAGGGGACTGCAAACTTGCGATTGATTGATCATTGAAGGACTTGCGATTGATTTGGATCGCAACCCGTTATAAGAAGGGGCCCAGAACTAGTGACAATTTTGAAAATACATGTTGAAAAGCTTCGTTTGAAAGGATTTGAAGCAAAAATGGTATGGTTGTCGACGATCCTATAAAATTCCTTTGTACATAATCCTCAATGTTGGAAGATTTATGTAGGAATAAAATCCTTGTACTCTATATATACATACAAATTATCTCTAATTTTGCCTTAATAGAAATTATTTATCTTTCTTAATTTCTTCTCAAGGATTTTTTAAACAATTTGATCCAACTTAGGGGCCGAATATTATCTTTACGACCACGTTTATATGAAACACATAGAATTCATTTATAAAGACATGCAGGTTAAAGATTACAATTGAAACGTGATGTATCGGGTAAAGCAGATGGATCGAATCAGGCTAATCATCGATTTGCATTTTAAAGTTTTTTTTTAATTTCTGTTTCTGAAAGGGATGGGGTCTGCTTGCGATCACTTTGAAGCCTGGTTTCACTTTAACAGCTCCCAAACTTACTTTTTCTTTAATTGAAGTGTTTATCGGAATCCTCCTGCCGGATATCCAATAAACCGCAATTTGTTGCCATGACAACTTAGGTGTTTACTTCCTTTGCAGCCTAATGTCTTTATTTGATTCATTCGTTAAATGATATGTTTTTAATGGAATGAGTTTTCATTTCATTAGCTGTTTTTGCACTTTCATTGCAGGGTACAATAATATTAGTTTACACAGAGCTTATACCTCTCCGTTAAACGTTATGATTCAACACTTCAAATAATATATGCAACTGTAATTAGTCGGCGAGTATATGTATAAACACACATTGTGTATCAAAAAGACATCGAATAAAGAGTTTTAACTTTGGGATGATAAATATTGCATTTTAAGCTTGTCAAAGGGTAAGGTGATGAAACATTAGATGCAGTACAGATGTAGGTCCCCCAATGTTTGAAAAGTTCCTGGCTACGAAGTATCAGCCCCCCCCCCCCCCCCCCCCCCCCCCCCCCCCCCCATTATCCCCCCATCGCTGCCCATGTGCATGTCAATCCATACCTCTGATTCATTCATCACGTGGTACCTCTCTTCTGGGGAAAATTATGTTTGGCTTATGAAATACAACTCAACAAGCAAACATCTGGTACTTGATATGATAGGAGACTGAATGTTCCACACAGGTATGAATTGATAATAAACATAACCGGAAAGAGAGCAGGTGCGCATGTCTGCAAGGTACGGATTTTCTTCATGGTTCAAATATTTTCCTGATACAAGGTTTCGAGTGGAAAAAAGAAAAAAATGAACGATGACAATTTGCTGTTCATTTATTATATTGTTATGCGATATGGTCATTTTGCATTATTTCTCATTATTCCCCGTGCGAATATGTTAATGGTTAAGTATTTTTTCTAATGTTTTTATTTCATATCCTATTCCCCTCATTCATTGCATCATATTAATTGTTTTCCTCTCTAAATTAGTTTTAAAGCTCTTCGTTGATGGGGCGGATACCTCCCCCCCCCCCCCCCCCACCGAGCCGCTATCATTGCACGAGTTTGGAGTTAGCGATGGGGCATGGGGCTTTCGCACCACCGGTGAAATAACCTTGTATCTGCTTTAACTGTTTAATCAATCACATTTGTAACTTAGCATTGCTTCATGGTTAATGATATGATTATGTTTTTATTTAATTACACCAACCCTCTATGTTATATGTCAACAGGACACCTACTATCGCAGGAGGTCTTTTCGCTATAGATCGAAAGTTCTTCAAGAGCTTGGGATATTACGATCCTGAACTGCATGTCTGGGGCAGCGAAAATCTGGAGCTCTCTTTCAAGGTAAATAATTTGATACTTTTGTTAATCTTGCCAAGTAAAGGATGTTTGTTTTGTTGTTGTTGGTGATTTTTTTTCTTTTTTTTGGTGCTTTTTTATTCTTCTTTTCTTTCTCGCTGTGTTGTATGAAAAAGGAGAAGGACCTGCAAAACGCGACGGAAATCAGAGGAAATAATTTGTAGTAAATATGTAGGTCAGTTGCGAAGTATGGGCCCCTCCCTTGATTGAGAAGAGGAGGGGCCACTTTAAAAAAAAAAAAATAACCGAGTGATGGCAGGATTTGTATCATCGGTCTTTATTGTATGTATAGATCATGCGAGTTGATATAGCACTGTGCTTAAAGGGAGTGTAGACTGACGAGACTACGTGTCTTTCCCGTGGCCTGACTCGGGGACCAATCGGGTATCGAAAAGGCACGACGCGAACGCAGCAATCACGTGCGTGCAACATACGCGAAACCGAAGCTGGGGAGAACTTTGGTCTGCTTCGCGAACGCTGACCATTTAGAGATTAAGTCGCTGAATGCCGTCATCAAGCCAATTCCTTTACGTGCAGTTGTCTAAAAGAAGTCGTAGATGGCGTTAACCACTATTTGCCAAGCTACACTCCCTTTAAGCGCTTAATACCGAAGATGGGGAGGGGCAGTGGTTGGAGAAATAGGGTAGTCAAAGGGGCTACTCTTGCAAATTGTACCTCGCAAAGGAAAAATGAGGTGTGCGTAGTCAATATGAAGACACATTTTGAAATTCTTTTTGTTAATGCTTTCACAAAATTGTCATATTAAAGGTAATACAAAGTTTTGGGAAATTTGAAAATTGGGTGGAAAGTGATTCTTTACAATTTTGATATATTTGGATGCCGCTGTAGATGTATTATAAGCACAAGAAAATTAGCCCCTAAAACAATTCTCCTTTCGAGAAAAATTGAATATAAAAATTTACCGGTGCTCCCGGTAAATTTTGATTAATTTCAAATAGCGCCTACTGCCGTACAATGGTAGCTGTGACCCTGAAAATCTCAGTATATGTAGTTGTGATATATAATTTCCAAACGGGAATAGCTAATTGGTCGATTTCAGTCAAGAAACATTGTTTTATAGCTTAATTAATATCTTGACCTTCAGAGAGAGCTATATAAGGCGCCTTGGATTAATTCTCATGTGCGAGAAGCTGCGTGTTTTTAACCTGAGAGCGCATGCATGAAAGCCGTATTGAGTTAATCCCGGATGCACGATTTGCCCCCGAGAAGACGCATTGTGTGTGTCCGAACACCGTAACGTCCTTTTCAAGCCAGAAAATTTTCAACCCATTGAAAGATTCGTCATACTTGTTTAGCTCCCTCTGCGGCTAAACTAAGTTATTTAGCTTAGCTTGAGTTCGTGTCTAATTAACACTGTACTCTGTATGTTGGCTTGGATCATTATGCACAATAAAAACACCGTTTAAAAGGGTTGTTTACAAGTAATAAGACCTGTTTAAAAAAAATCAACAAGCTGTTGTATTGTAATGAACTGTTAGCATTTTAAACAATTGCGTTTTATCTGTGTATATATAACCGAATTAATTTTTAAAAAGTAGATTTTTTTCGGGAGGTGACTTGGAGGTGTCAATCTAGACACACGGGTTATGGGCGCCCCATTCAAATTTAATTCTCCAACAATTAATGGAAATAAAGACTAGTGGGTTTTTTTCTATCTCGCCGTTAAAAACAATTACGTGCTGGCCATAAAGCCAATGTGTTGATTCATGAATTCTTGTTTGGAGACTATGCTATTCCATTGTCATTTAACCCGTTCAGCTCGGAATTATGCCTGATAGCCACCTCACAAACGAGATTAAAAATCGAACATGCCGTACCTTGAGACCGCTCAGCGCGAGGCACAATGCGTGTGCGTTCAAGCGGACGGCTAGGCTTCGACTAACGGGAACCTAGCGCATGCGCAGATCATTTGGCAATCTGGCTTTGTCTCGTCGAGAGCACGTTTATGGCGCGCCATATGCCCAATAACCCCGAAAAACACGGTTTATCGCCGATAAACAAGGTTTATCGACGAAAAACAAGGTTTATCGAGCGAAAAACAAGGTTTATCGAGCGATAAACCTTGTTTATCGTGAGAAACTCTGTATATCGACTGATAAGCACAGTTTCTCTCGATAAACAAGGTTTATCGACGATAAACAAGGTTTATCGATAAACAAGGTTTATCGAAAAACACGGTTATTCGTATATCGTCAGGAGAGGGCGCTTTTTAAAGTTGCACCCAGCTCAGAGCACTGCTCCGCACGTGCGCTTTACACCGTAGAATATACCAACACAGTAACACTTGCTCGCGCTCATGACCACGATCGACATTTTCTGAGTGGAGGTATGGCGAAGTATTCCAGGCTTTTTCCCCAATTTTTGAAATGTTATGTTTATATATCTCTCTCTCTCTCTTTCAAACTTTCTAGGTTTTCCCCTTCTCTTATCTCTCTCACTCTCCCCTTTCTTTCTCTCACTCTCTCTTTCTCCTACCCTCTCAATATAACCCTTCTGTCTTTCCCTTTCTTTCTTCTAATTTTTTCTTTCCCTTTCTCTTTCCTTTTTCTTTCTCTGCACTCCCTCTCTGCCTCCTCCCCTTTTATCTCTTTCCCCCGGTATGAGAAATAGGGTAGAGATAGATGGTTGGAGAGAGAGGAGAGATACATGAGAGATAGAGGAGAGATAGAGCAGGGGAACAGGAGAGATAGAGCGGGGATAGATGGATGGATATAGACGGAGAGAGAGAGAGAGAGAGAGAGAGAGGAGAGATAGAGGAGAGATATTTTAAAGATAGATGGATGAAGACAGAGGAGAGGTAGAGCGGGGATAGATGGATGGTTATTGAGGATAAATAGAGGAGAGATAGAGGAGAGATCGAGAAATAGGGTAGAGATAGATGGAGAGAGAGAGAGAGAGAGAGAGAGAGGAGAGATATAGAGCGGGGATAGATGGATGGATATAGATGGAGAGAGAGAGAGAGAGAGAGAGAGGAGAGATAGAGGAGAGATATTTTAAAGATAGATGGATGAAGATAGAGGAGAGGTAGAGCGGGGATAGATGGATGGTTATCGAGGATAAATAGAGGGGAGATAGAGGAGAGATCGAGCGGGTGAAAGATGGATAGAGATAGATGGAGATCGAGGAGAGATAGAGGAGGGATGAATGAGAGATAGCGGAGAGATAGAGGAGAGATAGAGCAGGGATAGATGGATGTAGAGAGAGAGGATAGAGAAAGAGGAGATATAAGGTAGAGATAGATGGATGGAGAGAGAGGAGATATAAATTAGAGATGGAGGAGATAGAGGAGAGATAGAGCAGGGAAAGATGGATGGAGATAGACGGAGAGAGAAAGAGATAGGAGAGATAGAGCAGGGATAGAGGAGAGATAAAGGAGAGAATAGAGATGAATGAGAGATAGAGGAGAGATAGAGCAGGGATAGATAGATGGAGATAAAGGAGATATAGAGCAGGGTAGATGGATGGAGAGAGAGGAGAGATAAAGGAGAGATAGAGGAGAGATATCGATCTATCCCCGCTCTATCTCTCCTCTATATCTCTCTCTCTCTATCTATATCCATCCATTTATCCCCGCTATATCTCTCCTCTATCCCTGCTCTATCTCATTTATATCTCCTCTCTCTCCATCCATCTATCTCTACCTATTATCTCCTCTTTCTCTATCTCTCTTTAACATCCATCTATCCCTGCTCTATCTCTCCTCTATCTCTATCCTTTCTCTCCTTTATCTCTCCTCTATTTACCCTTATTCACCATCCATCTTTCCATGCTCTATCTGTTCTCTCTCTCTCTCTCTCTCTCAAATCTCCATCCATATATTATCCCTGCTCTATATCTCTCCTCTCTCTCTCTCTCTCTCTCCATCTATCTCTATCCATCTATATCCATCCATCTATCCCCGCTCTATCTCTCCTTTTCCCCTGCTCTATCCCTGCTCTATCTCTCATTTATCTCTCCTCTCTCTCCAACCATCTTTCCCTGCTCTATCTCTCCTCTATCTCCTCCATCTCTCATTTATATCTCCTCTCTCTCCATCCATCTATCTCTACCCTATATCTCCTCTTTCTCTATCTCTCTCTCTACATCCATCTATCCCTGCTCTATCTCTCCTGAGTCTCCTCTATCTCTATCCTTTCTCTCCTTTATCTCTCCTCTATTTACCCTTATTCACCATCCATCTTTCCCTGCTCTATCTGCTCTCTCTCTCTCTCTCTCTCTCTCAAATCTCCATCCATATATCCCTGCTCTATATCTCTCCTCTCTCTCTCTCTCTCTCTCCATCTATCTCTATCCATCTTTCACCCGCTCGATCTCTCCTCTATCTCTCCTCTATTTATCCTCAATAACCATCCATCTATCCCCGCTCTACCTCTCCTCTGTCTTCATCCATCTATCTTTAAAATATCTCTCCTCTATCTCTCCTCTCTCTCTCTCTCTCTCTCTCTCTCCGTCTATATCCATCCATCTATCCCCGCTCTATCTCTCCTGTTCCCCTGCTCTATCTCTCCTCTATCTCTCATTTATCTCTCCTCTCTCTCCAACCATCTATCTCTACCCTATTTCTCATACTAGGGGAAAGAGATAAAAGGGGAGGAGCCAGAGAGGGAGTGCAGAGAAAGAAAAAGAAAGAGAAAGGGAAAGAGAGAATTAGAAGAAAGAGAGGGAAAGACAGAAGGGTTATATTGGGGGGTAGGAGAAAGAGAGAGTGAGAGAAAGAAAGGGGGAGAGTGAGAGAGATAAGAGAAGGGGAAAACCTAGAAAGTTTGAAAGAGAGAGAGATATATATAAACATAACATTTCAAAAATTGGGGAAAAAGCCTGGAATACTTCGCCATACCTCCACTCAGAAAATGTCGATCGTGGTCATGAGCGCGAGCAAGTGTTACGGTGTTGGTATATTCTACGGTGTAAAGCGCACGTGCGGAGCAGTGCTCTGAGCTGGGTGCAACTTTAAAAAGCGCCCTCTCCTAACGAAATATGAATAACCGTGTTTTTCGATAAACCTTGTTTATCGTCGATAAACCTTGTTTATCGAGAGAAACTATGCTTATCAGTCGATATACAGAGTTTCTCACGATAAACAAGGTTTATCGCTCGATAAACCTTGTTTTTCGCTCGATAAACCTTGTTTTTCGCTCGATAAACCTAGTTTTTCGTCGATAAACCTCGTTTATCGGCGATAAACCGTGTTTTTCGGGGTTATTGGGCATATGGCGCGCCATACACGTTGCTCTGCTGTGCTCCAAGCCTCTCAGTTCTTTCAGCTCTTTCGTAGGGTTTTCTTCTTCGTTATCTTTTCTTCTTCTTCTTCGCCTCCTTCTTATTTTGTTTCTCTTCTTTCTCTTCCGCATCTTTTCTTTTTTCTTCTCACTCCTATCCCCCCTTCTTCTTCTTCTTCTTCTTCTTCTCCTTCTTCTTCTTCTTCTTCATCTCTTTTTATTTAGATACTCAATTTTATGAGAAAAATACACAATTTATAAAAAATAAAAGATTTGAATGTATATCTTTCAATGTTGCATCAAATTAATATGAAATAGTATATCAGCCTAAATTGACGGTTATAATGTCGGACATTATACTTTAGCGAAAATATACAAACATGATAAAATGAAACTAAAGAATAATCCAGAACGGGGGGAGGGGGGGTGAAAGGAGAGACAAAATAGCATAATAATGAATAAATACAGTACAGACTATAACACGATGCGTCCAACTTTCTCTCTCTCTCTCTCTCTCTCTCTTTCTTTCTCTCTCTCTCTGTCCGTTTGTCTTTCTCTCTCTGGCTTTCTCTCTCTTATTTTGTTCTTCTTCTTTCTCCTCCGCATCTTTTCTTTTTTCTTCTCACTCCTATTCCCCCTTCTTCTTCTTCTCCTTCTTCTTCTTCTTCTTCATCTCTTTTTATTTAGATACTCAATTTATGAGAAAAATACACAATTTATAAAAAATAAAAGATTTGTATGTAAATCTTTCAATGTTGCATCAAATTAATATGAAATAGTATATCAGCCTAAATTGACGGTTATAATGTCGGACATTATACTTTAGCGAAATACACAAACATGATAAAATGAAACTAAAGAATAATCCAGAACGGGGGGGGGGGGGGGGGGGGGTGAAAGGAGAGACAAAATAGCATAATAATAAATAAATACAGTACAGACTATAACACGTTGCGCCCAACTTTCTCTCTCTCTCTCTCTCCCCCTCTCTCTCTCTTTCTTTCTCTCTCTCTCTCTGTCCGTCTGTCTTTCTCTCTCTGTCTTTCTCTCTCTTATTTTGTTCTTCTTCTTTCTCCTCCGCATCTTTTCTTTTTTCTTCTCACTCCTATTCCCCTTCTTCTTCTTCTTCTTCTTCTTCTTCTTCTTCTTCTTCTTCTCCCTCTTCTTCTTCCTCTTCATCTCTTTTATTTAGATACTCAATTTTATGAGAAAAATACACAATTTATAAAAAGTAAAAGATTTTGTATGTAAATCTCTGTTGCATCAAATTAATATGAAATAGTTTATCAGCCTAAAATGACGGTTATAATATAATTATGTCGGACATTATACTTTAGCGAAAAGATATAGACATGATAAAATGAAGCTAAAGAAGAATACAGAATGGGGGGGGGGGGGGATGAAAGGAGAGACAAACTAGCATAATAAATAAATAAATACAGTAAAGACTATAATTTATACCGATGTGCCCAACTTTCTCTCTCTCTCTCTCTCTCTCTCACTCTTTTTCTCTGTCTGTCTCTGTCTGTCTTTCTCTCTCTCTCTCGTTTATATTGTTCATTGCTTCTTTCTCCGGAGAATCTTGTCTTTCTTCTTCTCACTCTTAATCCCCCTTCTTCTTCTTCTTCTTCTTCTTCTTCTTCTCCCTCTTATTCTTCTTCTTCTCTTTTTATTTAGATACTCAATT
The DNA here is from genome assembly GCA_035222895.1 of Strongylocentrotus droebachiensis. Lineage (NCBI taxonomy): Eukaryota > Metazoa > Echinodermata > Echinoidea > Camarodonta > Strongylocentrotidae > Strongylocentrotus > Strongylocentrotus droebachiensis. The sequence goes on from JAVYIG010000787.1 coordinate 449,679, forward strand.
TTATGAGAAAATACATAATTTATACAAAGTAAAAGATTTGTATGTAAATCTCTGTTGCATCAAATTAATATGAAATAGTTTATCAGCCTAAAATGACGGTTATAATATATGTCGGACATTATACTTTAGCGAAAAGATATAAACATGATAAAATGAAACTAAAGAAGAATCCAGAACGGGGGGGGGGGTGAAAGGAGAGACAACAAAGCATAATGATAAATAAATACAGTACAGACTATAACGATGCACCAGCTTTCTCTCTCTTTGCTCTCTATATATATTATATATCTCTGTCTATCTGTCTGTCTTTCTCTCTCTTTCTCTCTCTCTCTCGCTCTCTAAAAAGATTATAGGGGAAAACGAAATAGTGTGTAAGTATTTGGAGAGCAAAATAATTAGTTTGTTTTATTTACTAATGTAAAGCGCTTTGAGCATGTTTATGCTATATAAATATCAATATGTATGACTATATTGCAAAATTTTGACAATTGTAGTTTGTAAGTATATGTATTGACAAAGTACATACAAATAAAACCGACACAGAAATGTCGGCAAGTATTTGGGTCCTATATAGAATGTGCGAAAAGAGCTATGTCTTTGTCTTTGGCCCATGCATGTTCCCACGGCTGAGTTACGTAAGAGGAACAATGAACGTTGCGGAGGGTACCGGTCGTTGTCATGGCTATAAACTTCAAAGAGCGGAAGTAAGGTAAGGGTATAATTGGATGACAATGAACTGACTTTGTATACATGTATAACCCTGGTTTATGTTGTTTTTGGGGAGGGAAGGGTCTTGTTGTTTTTGCAGTTGTCGTTGCTGTTTTTAATTTGTTTAAATGGGATCACGTTCCGACATTCTCATAAATAAAAATCATATAACGTAAGCCAGACTTTACCCTATCTGAAACAATCATTCAAAGACAAAAATCATGCACGATAAAGGAATGGACAAGAATATGTGATAAGATAAAATGTCACAGACAAATAGATGATTATAAGAAATAATTTATCTCTCTTTTTCTCTCTGTTTATGTCTCTCTCTCTCTCCTCTATCTCTCACTCGGTCGCCTTTCTCTGTCTGTCTGTCTCTCTGTCTATCTGCCAATTTTGTTCCGCCGTTTGCTTGTATGCCGGCACCATTCCTTTTTTGAGATAAATTATTATAAAATAATGATGATGTACACAATTTATTATACCTTATATTTATTATAGGGAGCGAAGTAAAAACTAGCGGCTGATAATGTCGAAATGCGAAGAATATTACTGTACAATAATTATATTCCAAGTAAAACTTTTGAATGAAAATCTCTGTTGCATCAAATTGATATAAACAATGTTTATTATGCTATATTGACAATACTGTTATACGTCGGACATTATACTTCAGCGAAAAGATATCTATATGATAAAAAAAAGGACAGACTAAAGGGGGGGAAAAAATCGGAGCTGGGGGGGGGGGGGGATGATCGGAGAGACAAATATTATATAAATAAATACAGTACGGACTACGTCCAACTTTCTATCTCTCCCGCCCCATTTCCCCTCCCCTTTCCCTCTCTCTCGATCTCTCGATCTCTCTCTCTTTCCCTCTCTCTCTCTCTTTATGTCTGTCTCTCTGTCTATCTGGCAATGTCGTTTTCATCTTCATCTTTTTTTATAATGTTTTCTATTCCTCCATTTTGCTTGTACGCCGGCAGCATCTCTTCCTTGAGATTAATTATTATAACGTAATTATCTCTGATGATGTACACATTATATCTTATATTTATTATAGGAAACGAAATAGAGAACGAGCGGCTGATAATGTCGAAATGAGAAGAACATTACTGTACAATAATTATACCAAGTAAAACTTTTGATTGTAAATCCCTGTTGCATCAAACTGATAAAAAAAAAAAGTTTATTATGCTATATTGACGGTACTATTATACGTCGGATATTATACTTTAGCCCAAAGATATAAACAAAACAAAACAGGGGGGGGGGGGGGGGGGGGGGGGGAGGAGTCGGTGAGAAAAATATCATAATAATAAATACAGTACAGCTACGTCCAACCTTCTATCTCCCCCCCTCCCTCTCTCTCTCTCCCTGTCCGTCTGTCTCTCTATGTCGTTTTCCATTTTCATCTTTCATAATATTGTCTATTCCGCCATTTGCTTGTATGCGACATCATCTCTTCCATGAGATTAATTATTATAACGTAATTATCCCTGATGATGTACACATTATACCTTTTATTTATTATAGGAAACGAAATAGAGAACGAGCGGCTGATAATGTCGAAATGCGAAGAAATATTACTGTACAATAATTATATTTCCAAAGTAAACTTTTGAATGAAAATTTCTGTTGCATCAAATTGATATTAAAGAATGCTTATAATGCTATATTGACAATACTGTTATACGTCGGACATTATACTCAGCGAAAAGATATCTATATGATGAAGAAAGAAAGGGCAGACTAAAGGGTAAACAAAAATTGGAGCTGGGGGGGGGGGGATGATCGAGAGACAAATATATAAATAAATACAGTACGGACTTACGTCCAACTTTCTATCTCCCCTCCCCCCCTTCCCCCTCCCTTTCTCTCTCTCTCTCTCTCTCTCCCTCGTTCTCTCTCTCTCTCTCTCTCTCTCTCTCTTTCCCCCCTTTCTCTCTCTCCCCCTCTCTCTGTCCGTCTCTTTGTCAATGTCGTTTTTATCATATTCATTTTCTGAGTCCGAGTCAAGGATCGCTTCTCGAGCATCTTCAACGCTAAAAAGAGCCTTTCTCCGATGACGAGACATTTTGAGAAACTATCTTACATAGATAAAGAGCAGTTATAAGCAAAGAATTGAGAACTAATTTGTGCAAACAACTATCATGAAATCAAGAAGCTGTACTAAATAGTAAAACTCCCGACACTTTATAGCACGATAAGTAAATAATAGCCGACAACCTTGAAACGAAACA